>OY776111.1:539230921-539643421 GCA_963675035.1 Allygus modestus
TCGCTCTTAAAACTATGTCTAGATATTGCTCAATCGAAACTCTAAAAACTATTTACTATGCTCATGTTCATTCTCATATATCCTTCGGCATTGTTTTGTATGGAGCAACTAGTAACAAAAATGTATTAAGTATTTTGAAACTACAAAAAAGGGCCATTAGAATCCTATACTCTAATATGAGTAAGGTTTGCTTGCTTGCTTGCTTGCGTGCTTGCTTGCGACACGGATCTCAAAAACGGCTCCAACGATTTCCTTCAAATGTTCGAAATAACTAATTTCTGGGATAAAAATGAGTTCTAGACAGGCCTCAACCCTAGGAAAAATCAAATAATGTAAAAAAACTAAAATGAAAAGTTAAAAAAATTAACATTGGGCTTATGGAGTTTCAAATCAAAACAAAAGAATTGTAACAGCTGTTCATAATCAACCAGGGAACTGTCAAAGTAATACTCATGTTGTTTATGATTATTACCATGTGGTTTCCTGAGAGCAGAGATTAAAAGATTTGAGTTAAGATTACATATATATAGAGTAGTAAAATAAATCAAAGGGACATTGAGCTATAAATAACAACTGGAGTGACCTTAAACATGTAGAAAACAGGCAAATGAGTTATACAAATCTGATTATCAGTAGGGGGAAGTGGTGAAATATACTCCAAGTCATCTAAGAAAACTGACTGGCCTTCCCAGAGCAAAGCTCGGCCCCCCAGGTACTAATTATAAATTTTAACAACAGAGATCAGTTAAAGAATTGTTCTCCAATTTAGGAATATCAACAATTTATGGGCTATATTCTTGAAACAGTTATGTTTGTTAGGTATAACGGTGACAGGTTTCCGAGATGAGGGTCAAATCATAATTATAACACAAGAAATAGGAATCAGCTGGCTAGTCAGCTACATTCAACAGAATTTTATCTTAAAAAACCAAGTTCTGCTGGTATCAGATTTATGAAGTATGTACCCAATGATCTCCTATTGGTACAAAATAATTTGAAATTTAAAAAATATTTAAAAAAATTTTTGGTTGAAAAAGCTTTGTATTCATTTGGTGAATTTACTGAAAATAATATGTAATAACTTTCTAAATACTTTAAGGGGATTTGCTCATTTAATTATTGGAATAAGATGTTTGTAATTTGTATATAATGCACTAGAATTTTATGATGCCATTCAACATTTGTACAACCATTTGTGATTGTACAAATTTTATTGAATAAAGCTGATTTGAATTTAATTGAATTGAATATATGTACATATATTAAAATATAATTAATAATAATAAATATGGTAGGATTTGCCATCAACAGCTTTGGTTGCCCCAACGTCTGTTTATGGTTGGATTGGCCAACGACTACCCAACGATAGGTTCGTTGGCCCAACCGCGGTAATGCCAACCGACCATTCCCCATCGTTGGCCCAACGATGTGTGCTACTCTTCTGTAAAGATTGTAACATTTCGCGTCACACTACTTAGTTCAGCTAACTGACACGACACTTTGTTATGTAATACCAACTTGATTCTACAGGAACCTAATAAAATGCTGAATTATGATTTATTTTTATTTTTCAGTCAGCAAGTGTTCTATGGTAGCTACTCTTGCTTTCATTTTGGAAATAGATATTTGTTTCATTGTCACAGTTTTGAATTAATAAACTAAATCACAAGTGATGGAACCACTGTTTCTGATCCTTTTAACTTATTGCCCATACGAATAATATTGTAACTTTAGGGGCTACTGGGGCGGAACCCTAAGGGATTGCCCAGATGGGAATAGGCCTATTTGAAGCCCAAATAAATTATCTACCTATTTGAACATATTCAGCTCAATTGCTTCAGTAGTTTTTATGTTAAAACCGAACATACAAGTTGACAGAAAGAAAGACAGACAGTCAGACAGACACCAACTTCCTTTTCTGTGATTCAAGCTTCTGTTTCGTTTATGTATTAACAACTGTTCGTACTTTTCTGATAATTTATTTTCATCAACATGTAAACAGGAAATATAATATAAACAAAGCAAAAACCAAGTGTTAGGTTCCAAAGCCCCTACAAGCCACAAGTGTAACTATAATTCTATACACATATCATAAATAACTCCTAAAAGCGAATTTTGATTTTAAAAATGAGATCTACGCTGACAAAAATATGTTGACACTTAATTTTACAAAACTAAATTACAAGTTGTAAAGTACCTGTGACATATCCCCGTGAACGTGAGGCTGGAGTTGGGAGTGTTGTCAGTCATGAGATCAGCAGTGCTGACACCTGCTGAGTCAGGGTGTTCCTGCTGAGTCACCCTCAGCACAGTGTTGGGTAGCGATATGCCTTTACATGTATGTACGCAGAAGACACAGTCTTATTTTCTTGGAATTCAGATGTTTTTGAGCTCAAAAAGGTAGATGAATCCACTCTGGAAGAAGCAGCCAATTGGTTCCATGCAAATAATTTCTTTTTAAACTATACAAAAACACAACCAGTCATTTTTACTTTAAAAAAACTGCCTCCTGGTATTCATCAAATACCCCCGACGCAGCAAACCTGCGTACTCAGCGAATTTCCAATGCATATACCCAAACAGCATTTGTAACGGCCAAATCAATTTTAAAATAATTTTATCATTATTTTTTTATGATTTCTAAATTATTATAAAATGATTTTTTTACAAATTTCCTATCTGATCTATTTGATCATGTTTTCAAATCATTTTAAAATTTATTTTACAATAATTTTGAAACAACTTACAAATCAGTTTTAAATTAATTTGAAATTATTTCAAAATCTTTTTAAAAATTACAAAATTAATATTTACTGAAAAAAATACTGTTTACATTTATTTTCACAATCTGACTAATGCAATACGCATGAAAATCATTGAACAAAATTATGAAATATATTTTACGTTTCAAAAATGTTATGACCGAACCAGGTATTGAACCCGCAACCTGTTGATCACTATACACACGCCTTAACCCTCTTAGCCACTTCGCCCCTTGATAATTAATGGTCGGGCTAGCAACATAAAATAACCAATTGACTACACCCTAAGGGGACTTGGTGAAACTATAGCATTCCTTGTTTGCTTTTGCTGTTGATGGTAAACACTGTAGTTTGTGTACATCTTGTAAGGTTGTAGAATCAAAACTTATAATGGCTACTTTCAACCCCATTTTATTCTGTTGATGAATTTTTAGAGCTAAATAGTAGAGATATTGTAGTTTGATTATTTTTAGAAGAATTGTAAAACTTGACGTTATTTGTAACATGTATTGTGTTGATGTCAATAAAATATTCATTATTCGATAAATCGGAAATCTATTTTTAGTAGCCGATTTTCAATATTCGTTTTTAGATATTTGGTATCCGATAAATTTGTTCTCAATACCCATAATGCTATTGCAATAGTTTCATCATAAAACGTCTCCGAGCTACTGTAAAAAACTGAATTTATTGATCCTATTCTTTCTACAAACTTGCCAGACAGCATAATACCCCCGTCGCAGCAATCCTGCGTACTCAGTGAATTTCCAATGCATAATATATGTCTTAATACCACATAAACCGCATACCAAGTTTCATAAAAATATATTCACGTATAAGCGATATAGAACATTTTAATTATTCTCCATAAGATTAACATTGGTGATGAGTACGTACAAAATAAGGTATTTTTAATAGGTGCATGACAAAATGTAGTTCACCCTTCTACCACATGGAACGCTGCTGCTTTTAAAGAATACACCACGAGTATGTTCCTATAAATAATTGCCGTGGACTCGGCAGCCTACAAGTGGCAGTACTGTTAAGTTGAATGTGCATTCCGATTATAAATTTTTGCCGCGCAAGTGACAGCCAAAACACATCTGGCCTGAATTACCAGATGTGTTCTCAGATGTTCAAAAATTTGTATCTTTCATCATAATTTCCTGTACTCACTCGGGGCCAACAATATTTCTGAGCCTACATACTTCCTGCCAGCTTCACTGTGACATCACTCCGAGAGGTCGGTTAGACTACTCGACGCTTTCGGAATAAATCATACATTTCCATGTTCTTATTGCTCACATAATGGGACTTAAAACGATTCGCGCAGTTTGATTATATTCCTTGACTACGGCCTGTTGAAATATTGTAATGTTTATGTTATTAGTTTAACGTATTTTCTTTGAATCGTTGGACTATAAGATATAACCTCATAAGATATTTATTAGAAACTTGGCATATGTTTTTTTTCAGTATAAAATCCTATTTTAGTTAGAAACTGAGGTGACTGCCTTATCCTGTTTCAAAACGGCCATCATTTTTAGTTTTTAACTCCAAATATCGTAATATATAAAATATTTGTCTTTGATCAAACTTATGTGAAAACACAAAGTTTTTGTTTGATTGAAATTTATCTGCTTTTGATTTATTATGCTATTGTAAAAGTTGTTATATCATTAATTTTCGGACAAACCGATAACAGCTTTTGATATTCTATACCTTCCTCAGATAAATTATACAGTTAAACTAAAAAATTTTATATCATGTATTTACAGTACATAATGTATAATATTACACCAAGTGAACTTACTGAAACAAAGATTATTTGAACATTTATGTGTAAGAAAATACACAGCATTTGTTTACTGAAGAGAACGTTAGAGGTGGTGTCCATTTTAAATTTATACTCCTTAAGAACCAATATTAACCCATTGGCGTAGACATACGAGCTGGTCTCGTTCCTTACTTGTAATTTTATTAACCTGTGAATTGGAGTATAAAATTGGTGTTTTTAAATGGATTAATGGCGTATTTTAATTAAAAAATTGTTTTCTTTCAGCTTAGAGAGTCGCATTGGCACACACACAGTAGACATAAGTAAAAATTAGCAAAATCAGTGTTGACCATGTGCAAGTCTCAAAGAATTAACCGATCCCGTCAACTTCCAAGCAAGCCTGCCACCGTTTATTTTACTTGGGCCCTCCCACCAACGTTGCCACAGACCGGTTAACTCATTGAGAGTTGCACAACTGGTCAGTTTTGGTCATGTGCGGGAATCGAACCCACGAACATCGTATCACCACCTGGCCAAGGTGTTTCCACGACGTAGCCAACTCAGCTAACACGACCAAAGGCCTGGCGGCGATATTAAGGTTTTTCAGTCAGTCCGCGCACCTAGCGGATAGAACCGTAGATGCCCGCGGTCATTAGTTACATATTTTGCTACTAGAGAGCAGCACCAATCAATTCCCGTTATAGGCTACTGAAAATAGAATAAAATTACTACCTCAATGGGTTAAATTTTGAATAGTAATAACTCTTATGACCAGAAAACTATGATTGATGCATCAAATTAAAGGTCTTTTAAATACACACGGCTCGGTTAAATTGATTTGTTTAATTATATGAGTAAAAAATTACTTTGTATCAAAGTTTCATCGTCTTCTGCCATACTTAGGTAAATAATGGTTCACCAGACCACTGCACAATTTAATTAACTTTTAAATAAAATTTATTTAAAAATATTCTGTTGATAATACAAAAAATAATAATAAAAAGCTACCAAATAATTTATACGTCGAGAATCCTACACTCTGTTATGAGTACTGTTTGTCTGTCTGCCAAATGTATATCGGAATCTGGTGGAACGGTTTTGTTGAAACTTTGGAATTAGGTGTTTTTGGTCCTAAAAGTACAATTGTTAAAACCTCAATCCGAGGAAAATTCATGTTTGGTTAAAAATCTCATTTGAAAATTGGAAATGTTAACATTGAACTTATGGAGTTTCAAATCAAAATAAAAGAATCATAACAGCTGTGAATAAATTAACCAGTGAACTGTAAAAGTAGCACTTAAACAAGGTTAAGTATCAACAGATTTCTTGCAAATATCAACTAGAACAATTGAATAAAGATTGCATTTAGGGATAAGATTGTATACATATTTTTCCCCACAAAACTAATCAAATATCAATGAGCATGGCTCGGTCTCCCCCCCCCCAGTCCTAAATGGTTATTTGTCTCTGTTTATATACAATCAGCAGGCCTGTTCAATATATGGTGCATAGGAATACTTACTGTACTTCGATAGGGGATAACCGATTATACGCACATGTTTTTGGTTGTTGTAAAAATATGAAATTTTAAATAACGGTATAATAAAATTGATTGCCTAAGGGAAAACTAATTAGTTCAGGTGTAACATTTAAAGGACATTGTAACTATTTAATATAGTAGACTCTAAAATGAGTTTGAGGGTTTTTTCTTAATTTCCCTATAAGGCTCAGTCCCCCGGGCATACGAAGTTGTATTACTAATAATAGTGGAGACTGATATTTTCAATATTTTCTGCAACCGCTATTCATGTTATGCTTGAACATCAGAAACTGCTACTACGTTGTATTGTATTTGTTTTCCTCTTAATGTTTGTGAAACATTAAGATTCCACTAACTAAACAATGGTTGTGATAGTTTTTAATTTGAGTAAATTATATCCTAGGCCTAATCAGTAGGTTTTGTATTTACATATCACGGCTGCAAATTGTAAAGGCGGTCTCACACTTCTCGCGAATACTCTGAACATTCGGAGTTCGGGCGAATGTTCAGGCCTGTTCGCGAGAAGTGTGGGACCGCCTTAAGCGAATGCAGTGAGAAAAGGCGAACTCCTGGACAAGGCAAATGGCCAATATATATTCGCCATCACCACCACTATAAACCTTCTTCGAATAGAAACGATGAGAGAGAAGTTTATGGTCTTAATTAAAAACCTATAATCAGAATGAGTTTATGACAAAAAGTTTACATACCTATACAGGTTTCCAGGTCACTTCTAAAAATTTATAATACTTGAATTAAGTAATGTAAAATATTTTCCCTTACTTTTTCAGATTCGGCGGGGGGAAATATATATCCCCCAGTTAGGCCTCTGATTCAGGAACTATTTTATATGTATATATAACCTTATTTGATTGCAATGCATTAGAAAGATTTAAAACTGAGAAGTAAATTTTAAGTAGACTTATATGGAAAAATGAGATGTGAGTGGTTACACACAATAATTATGCAGGTAAGTACATGTTAGATGTAAGGAAATGCAATAATGAAACTGCAGTTGTCATGCCTGAAACAATTCAGAGAGCCGCCTGCAAAATGAGTATTACTACGCGATGATGCACGACAATGATATTTATGACGTAATGAGTTTAAAGTTTATTCTGAGACTACTTAGAGTCTCATTAGAATCAAGAAAATAAGTTTATCACCATTAAATTACCATGATGCCATGAAACCATGGTACCATGTTACCAATTTTGGTTGATTACCATGTTTTTTTGTGGGTCACTCACACCAACACACGGACAAACGCAGGGAACTAGGACCGGTGGAATCCTACTCAGAGGGTCCAGCTCCATACCTAACTGTTATTTTTTGTGGGTCACTCACACCAACACACAGACAAACGCAGGGAACTAGGACTGGTGGAATCCTACTCAGAGGGTCCAGCTCCATACCTAACTGTTATTTTTTGTGGGTCACTCACACCAACACACGGACAAACGCAGGGAACTAGGACCGGTGGAATCCTACTCAGAGGGTCCAGCTCCATACCTAACTGTTATTTTTTGTGGGTCACTCACACCAACACACAGACAAACGCAGGGAACTAGGACCGGTGGAATCCTACTCAGAGGGTCCAGCTCCATACCTAACTGTTATTTTTTGTGGGTCACTCACACCAACACACGGACAAACGCAGGGAACTAGGACTGGTGGAATCCTACTCAGAGGGTCCAGCTCCATACCTAACTGTTATTTTTTGTGGGTCACTCACACCAACACACGGACAAACGCAGGGAACTAGGACCGGTGGAATCCTACTCAGAGGGTCCAGCTCCATACCTAACTGTTATTTTTTGTGGGTCACTCACACCAACACACGGACAAACGCAGGGAACTAGGACCGGTGGAATCCTACTCAGAGGGTCCAGCTCCATACCTAACTGTTATTTTTTGTGGGTCACTCACACCAACACACGGACAAACGCAGGGAACTAGGTAGGACTGGTGGAATCCTACTCAGGGGGTCCAGCTCCATACCTAACTGTTATTTTTTGTGGGTCACTCACACCAACACACGGACAAACGCAGGGAACTAGGACCGGTGGAATCCTACTCAGAGGGTCCAGCTCCATACCTAACTGTTATTTTTTGTGGGTCACTCACACCAACACACAGACAAACGCAGGGAACTAGGACTGGTGGAATCCTACTCAGGGGGTCCAGCTCCATACCTAACTGTTATTTTTTGTGGGTCACTCACACCAACACACGGACAAACGCAGGGAACTAGGACCGGTGGAATCCTACTCAGAGGGTCCAGCTCCATACCTAACTGTTATTTTTTGTGGGTCACTCACACCAACACACGGACAAACGCAGGGAACTAGGACCGGTGGAATCCTACTCAGAGGGTCCAGCTCCATACCTAACTGTTATTTTTTGTGGGTCACTCACACCAACACACGGACAAACGCAGGGAACTAGGACCGGTGGAATCCTACTCAGAGGGTCCAGCTCCATACCTAACTGTTATTTTTTGTGGGTCACTCACACCAACACACGGACAAACGCAGGGAACTAGGACTGGTGGAATCCTACTCAGGGGGTCCAGCTCCATACCTAACTGTTATTTTTTTCAAAACTGGTTAATGCCAACAAAAATTGACCTATACCAATGAACAAATCCCGAGGATAATTAATATATAAATTATGGGAGAATATAATACGTGCAATGATTCACTTTTACTAAAGATAACCTATTGGTTATAATTATATACAGATATAAGATGTCTGAACTATAATTTTGTTAGTAAAATTAGATAATTTTGTAAATAAGCCGTTTGAATAATAAATAAACCAGGTGGATCCGGGAATTATGTAACATTCGGTAACAGTTTGTAAAATCGGGTAAATATATATATTTGTGTTTCTTTTATTAAATTATTGTTATAAATACAAGAACATTCCAGATTTTTTAAAACTCTGTGATTTAAATAAAAAAGTTAGAGGAAAAACTACATCCGAATAAAAATTAAATAACTGTATATTTCTATGCTTACCTGCTTGTGATAAATTAACTAGACCAGCAGGTAGATGAATAAATCTGAACTCTTGATTTAATCACGGATAAATTGTACAACGGCTGAGTTACATATGCATTACAGTACATACGTAATCAAGTACGATTACAACTTTTGATCGATATTAAATAAATGTTGAACGTTAAAACATTCATTTTATCACATTTTCGGTGTGTATAACCGTTGGCAAGTGACCGATGTGCCGCCCACATTTCCAGCCCAACTAAGCTCATGGTCTTGATGTTTCAAAGTCATTGCAACCCCCACCTCCTCACCATCCCTATTGTTTTACAGTCGTGACTCATATCAGTGTTACCTTTTAGTATGGGGAGTACTGAATTCTTTGTTTACAAATTCAGTTTTGATTCTTTTCTAGCTTTTCTGGAGTATCAGATTGGGTAAGGCGGTCCCACACTTCTCGCGAAAACGCCTGAACATTCGGCCGAACATTCTCCTGAATGTTCACTGATCATTCCGTTCCGTATGTATTACAATTTGGTACAGCTCCCACACTTGTCACGAAAACACCTAACATTCGGAGTTCGGCTGAATGTTCGGGCATGTTCGCGAGAAGTGTGGGACCGCCTTTAGTTATACTGTATACCAAGGTGACCAGATTTGGATAGATGAAAATGGAGCACATGAAACCGGGGGGTAGGGGAATAGGAATACCCCCCTCAAATAAGTTCACCCTTGGAAAGATTTTTGAAAATTATAAGCAAAATGTAGGGTCTTGGGGAACTGAAGTAGGGTTTTAAGCTCTGCGGCTATTAAAACTCACCGTTAAAACTGTTTTTAATTTCTTTTTCGATTAGGAAGCTATTTAAATCAAAGGAATAATGGCCAAACGTATTCCAATTTAATACTATTTTATTCCCTAAGTTAAAAAATAGCGAATTTCCAATGCATAATATATGTCTCAATACCACATAAAGCCGCATACCAAGTTTCATAAAAATTATTTTTGGATGTATATTGATGAAACTTGGTATGTGGCTTCAAATAGTTGTGGTATATTGATATTAGCACAAAAAACAAGTTTTTTGTTGATAGTCCCTGTAGCAGCAAACCTGCATACTCGGCCCCCATGTTATTCATATGGAGAATAAGTAAAGTTGTATATCTCCCTTAATTACGAACCTACATTAATAAAACTTGGTATATAGCTTCACCTGGTTCAGTTATATTAATAATTGCAAAAAAGTATGACTTATCTTCCTTATTGCAGCAAACCTGCTTCCTCAACCCTAATGTTATTCTTATGGAGAATAAATAAAATGCTATATCACTTATTTATGGATGTATTTTTTAAAACTTGGTAAGTAGCTCTATGTAGTAGTGAGTCACATTTATATGCATTGGAAATTCGCTGAGTACGCAGGTTTCCTGAGACGGGGAAGTTAATAATTTAAATCAGTTTTGAATGGTAAAAACTTAGTATTATTTCAGATTTATAAAGACTAAAGCATTGTAATATGGAAATCTATTACCTTTATAATCCAAAGCTGAAGAGTACTTAACTGCCTGAAAACCCCAATCCTGTTATCCGCTCAGGCCGGTACAGCTTCTCATGGTCCATGGCTCAGGTCTTGACAATAGGGACATCCTGTAGATCCTCCAGCTTCAGGAAGGCAAAATGCCAACACCGCTGTAACTTAGTACAGTATCACAAGCAGACTGTAGGCTAGCGCTAATTACATCAGGGGCCAAACTCTGTAAGTAGCAGCATCAAAACAGTGTTACACATCAGTCAGCTGATTTTTTAACCCTTTTACTGCCGACCATTTTTTTTATGACGTCGCCAAAAATGCCAGACCACTATTAAGATTTACTTGCCAAGACTGCCAGGTTCAATTAGACCAAATTTCACGCTCACATTAAAAAATTTGTAACTTTTTTATTTTTCATCAGAAATTTATAAGTTAGGTCTTGTTTTATTTGTATTGAGTTGTTTGTTTCAAATAAAATATATATTTTGGTGTATGTAATAGTTTTTTAGTTAAATTATATATATACATATATACAGATAAAAAAAATATATATATTTTTTTAGTTTGGACTATAAAAATTACCTCTAAAACTTATACCTCAACCAATTTTCTTTATACATGTTGTAAAACAGGCATTAGTAAACAAATACCCAAATTTTCATGCCATTACCTTGATAAATGCAGGAATTCTGATGTTGAACATAGTTGCATATACAATTGACAATATTTTTTTTACAAAAACATGTACTTCTAAATGGCTTCTAAATTGAAAAATGTTGTAAGAAACATAAAATAACACTAAAAACATACTAAAATAATTAAACTAACAACGACAAAAATATTTAGAATATTTGAGAAAATTTCACAAAAAACCCTTTCAACACCTGTGCTCACCAAAACAGGTAGGGTGAACACCTATTTACGATGGTATTTTCACTTACTGGCGATCTACTCCGCTTGTCCATTTTCGTAATGACATCAAAACTTTACTCACTAAACCACGGATAAATCCACAAACATAACCAACAAACCAACACCAGTAAACATAAACAACAATTATTGAAAGACGGACGGCAGACAACACTCACTACACAGAGCAACTGTCGACTATGCACACGCACAGACGGTAGGGGGAATCAGTGAGTATAACTTTATAGGTTATACAAGTCATAGAGTATAAATTGTACTTTTCTATGTTCCTCATAGTCTTGACAACGAGTATCTCAAGTTTCGTGGCATTTGGTAAACATTTAAGGCCAATAAGTTAGAAATATTAGACGTGCTTTATTGCGCACGTCGGCGATTCTCGCACAATTAGTGACGTGCGCATATGCGCACGTCGGCGTTTTTCGCACGATTCTCGACGTGCGCAAATGCGCACGTTGGCAGTAAAAGGGTTAATGAATCGTTTGTTGCTTATAAAATAAAACCAGTTCAATAAAGTCACTGTTTTCCACCTCTAGTAGGTTTCACATTTGTATAAATACAACTGAATGGGTCCGCCGCAAAACGTTCTACGACAAAATTTAGAAAAGGAGCTTTCTTTTGATAAAGGTTCTAAACTACATTCCCTACAACCAGGGATATTTGGCGTTGTAGTTTTTCATGTTGGTAACACTGATTTGGTCTGTCAAATCTGGCGGGAATTCTTTGACTCGACGGGCTATCGGACGAAAAACGTTCTAAGCGCCAGAGAAAGGTTATATACCATTATAACGCTTGTATACTATTATTCAAGCCACAATGGTATCTAAATTTACTATAGTATTTATAGTTTTGACTATATTTTACTATTCATAGTTAAATAGTTTTTACTATATAGTATTATTTTACAGTTTCAAAAAGATTAAAAATATGATAGTTTTAGTTTAAAGGCTTGGGTGAAAAAAACGTTGTAACCGACGACGTCGCTTAGAACGTTTTAACCACTGAAAAACATTATAAAACTGTTTAAAATGAACTGTTTAATTTGTCAACGTATGATGTAGTAGTATATTATGAAATTATACATGTATATTTAAAGAAATGCAGACAAAAAAGATTCTAGTTTACACAAATTTTTGATCTCGGTAGTCTTTGAGTAATTTCTCAGAACGTTTTGCGGCAGACCCATTCGATTCACTTGCCTGAGCATATTTTTTAAATAGGTTTATCCTAAGTTACATCAAAACTGTAATCTACATACTCACCGATACTGTAAAAATATTAAATTTTTCCACCTTGATCTTTAACAAAATAAGTAGACATAGATCAATGAAAATTTGATCAATTAGTACTACCTTAGCAGAAACTTTTATTGTGCGAAATCAGTCGTCAAATGTCCTAAACATATTATCATCTTCGGTAGTAACTAAGTTGGATGACTAAGTTGGGTTGGTTGCTATTAATGAGTTAATTATAATTATTTGTGATATTCCTAACAAAATGATTACTATACTTAACCATCCCTAACCTAAAATGTAGTATCATATTAGATAACTACGCCTTATATTTATAATCATGTTCATTATTTTGAGTTATACAAAGCAAACTTAATTAAATGTTGGAAAGGCCTATTTCAATTGATATTGCACAATGGTCTGAAAGCTGAGGCTCTATTACTGAAGAAGTTTGTACTTCAAAGTTAGGAAGAACATTGTAGCCTCAACCCATAGGCTAAGTTATTCTTTGCTAAGGTAAACCTGACCTGTCCAATTTCTTGCCACAAAGGACTACGGACGGAGAAATCATGTGTCATGTATGTATGTTAAGCTATGGAGATTTTTATGCAATGTCGTGTGTCTCGTGGCGTGTAGTGCCAGGCATAGGGCAACTGAATCTGGGCATTGAGTAATTGAAATGTTAGCTTTATGAATTATGGCTAATCCTATACTCTAATATGAGTAAGGTTTGCTTGCTTGCGACACTGATCTCAAAAACGGCTCCAACATTTCCTTCAAATGTTCAAAATAACTTATTTCTGGGATAAAAATAAGTTCTAGACAGGTCTTATCCCCAGGAAAAATCAAACAATGCAAAAAAGCTAAAATGAAAAGTTAAAAAATTAACATTGGGCTTATGGAGTTTCAAATCAAAACAAAATAATTGTAACAGCTGTTAGGCCCTAATAATCAAGCAGGGAACTGTCAAAGTAATACTCATGTTGTTTATGGTTATTAATATGTGGTTTCATGAGAGCAGAGATTCAAAGATTTGAGTGAAGATTACATATAAAGAGTAGTAAAATAAATCAAAGGGACATAAAGCTATAAATAAAACTGGAGACCTTAAAAATGTAGAAAAGAGGCAAATGAGTTATATAAATCTGATTATGAGTAGGGGGAAGTGGTGAAATATTACTCCGAGTGAGCTAAACAAACTGACTGGCCTTCCTCCGAGCAAAGCTCAGCCCCCAGGTACTGCATTCATATTTGCAATTGTGTTACGTATAATCTATTTCCTTATTTGATTTGTACTAATACTATCTAGTGTTATTTAATATGTGGAATGACTGAATTAGGTAAAAATTTTCATTGTAATTGTTTTATTGAATTTTATATAATGATTTGGAGTTGATGTGTCGATAGGCCTACAAGTATTAGAAAAGTGGTTCCTATCATTACGGGTTTATATTAGAGTTTCATGTTTAATTATAAATCATTTAAGCTTATTATTAAGATTATTATTCGAGATTTAGAAACAACACCTAATTTCCAGTGGTTTGAAGGGGTTGTTTTGTCGCCTAGCTTGAAAACAAGTGTTACTTTAATTTTAATTTTTTAACTGTGTGAAACATTCATTGTTATACTATCATGTTGTACAGATAGATCAGTGATCAGTGGAGCCAGTATTACATTTTATTGTTTTTTAGCGAATTTCCCTATAGGGAAGAAGCTATTACCATAGTCGGCATGGGAAGACCTAGGCCCGGGACCATGATAACTTTTCGTTTTGAGGTCCCCAGACCTCAAAAACACCATTCGTTCTAAACAGTGTGTGTGTGTGTGTGTGTGTGTGTGTGTGTGTGTGTGTGTGTGTGTGTGTGTGTGTGTGTGTCCTTGGGTGTGATAACTTTCATAAAAAAGGTCCGATTTTGATGAAATTTGGTGCAAACGTGTAAAGCATCATTTATGACTAAGTTCGAAAACCAGCCAGTTCGCTCCATCCAAAGGGGTATTTTGAAGTTTTACATGCAATATTTTAAAAAGTCAAATTTTAGTTCTCACCAATGGATTCAGCTGTAAAAACACACAATTTGGTGTTACAGAGATAATGATTACAGAGACCAACGTCAATTGGTTACAGAGATATTGAAAGTGCTAAACACAGTACGTTGTCCTATGGTATTCTTATGGAGAATAAGAACAAAATTATATCTCGCTTATCTACGAACGTATACTAACGAAACTTGGTATACGGCTTCATCTGGTTGTAGTCTATTGTTATTTGCACACAAAAATTTACCGATAATTCCCACAGCAGCAAACCTGCGTACTCAGCCCCCATGTTATTCTTATGGAGGGTAAGTAAAATGTAATGTCTCCCTTGATTATGAACATAAATTAATAAAACTTGGTACAAGGCTTCACCTTGTTGAGTTATATTAATATTTCCATATTGTCGGCGAGAGTAAAGAAGACCCCCGGTATCTGGAGACGCTACCATATGGTCACTACGCTAGCGCTTTATGCGGCATTCATTGTTACCATTAGGTAAGTTCCTGCGCTGACACTATGATACCAAAACAAAACTTACTTGCATTGCGTTTTGAGACATAAGAACCATAGAACTATAAATACCCCCATCGCAGCAAACCTGCATACTCAGCGAATTTCCAATGCATGCACATGTTTCTCACTACTACATAAAGCCACTTACCAAGGTTCATAAAAATACATAAATAAATAAGTGATCTTATAGCATTTTAGTTATTCTCCATAAGAATAACATTAGGGCTGAGTCACACACTTGAGAATTTTGGTTTTCTCACTAAACGATAACATCCCGCAGCAACGGGAGGTAGTTGTTAGTACTCGCTAAATTCAATTCACTCATGATGCTAACAAGTAAAACATCACATTGTAATACTTTTTTCACAATGAAATGAGTAATATTTATGTATTCCACTGATACAATAAACAGTAAGTTCATAAATATACACATTTTATACAAGTACTACCTCGAAAAACAAACATTTTATACCAAATTATTTACTCACACGCACTACTCAAGGCTAAACCGACGCGGAAAAAAAGGCTAAGGTAGAACGCAAAGGTTTCAGAAAAGAAGAATATTATTGAGAAAGACTGCAGGGCCGGTGCTGCGGAGTGTGCCACTAGGGCAGCCTAAGGGGTGACATGGCGCGGGGTAGAATGTAGCCTAAGGCAATAGGCTAGTGCTGTGGTGTGTTACCTAAGGGATGCTCGGCCCCAGCCCCTAGGCCGGCGCTGTGGTGCGTTACCTTAGGGATGCTCGGCCCAAGTCTCTAGGCCGATGCTGTGGTCCCTTTACCTTACAGATAGGCTTACAGATAAGTTGCGTTTGCCGGATTTTAGGAGCTCAGTGACTTCATAATTTTATGTATCGATCGGCAAATATTCATCTTACAACATTTTTAATGCACTAAGTTACTTAACACACATAGATAAAGGACGTATCGTTCTATTGCGACTTGCTTCCTTACTGTTCTGTCACCAGGGTTCACTATCTTGGCCTACTCATTCCATGATAATTGTACTGTTAAAACTATTCGTAGTGACCCGTTATAAGGGAGGCTCCATTTTGTAGAGCATCGCCCAGTAGGTAAGACGTGTTGGTGCGAATAATGTATTTGCAAATATTTAAAACAAAAACGAGTACAGCGACAAACAGCGTCACTCTGTTACATATTAAAAAAAAAACATTTTCTGAGTCCAAGGGGGAGGAGCACGCCCCCTGGCTGGACCGCCAGTGGTGTGTACCTAGCAAATTAGATCAAGTGTGTAAGAGTCTTTAAATTTTCCTAAAATCATTCCCTTACAATTTCCTACCAAACTAATAATCTTTCCTCCCTCAGACTTTGACCTTTCTAAGAACAAATTCCTTTTTCAGAGCCTATACTTTTTGACCCTGAACCCTATCATCCATCCACATTGCACAGTACCCGTGAGAAATGCTGATACAATACTAACTCCAACTAAAGACCTACTCATATCATATTGAACCAATAGCGTTCTTCCTCTCCATGAAAAATTATACTTAGACAGCCAATGGCAACAAGCCACAGCTTTGGTGTGGAAGAGGATTGAAGGAAGATTAAGAAAATTAATTTTAGTCTGCCAACATCATCCAATAATTGGGAAATTTCAGTGACTAGTAGTGCTAGAGTGATGGCCTTGTGCCAAAATGGGCAATTTCAGTGAAGTGTCTGTGTAATGAAAAATCTGGATAGACCCAAAAATTCAAGTAACTCTTTTTAATTTATTTAAACGCCTTATAAAACAATGAACTGGTGAATTTATTAATCACATTATGTTTTCAACCTTTTAAATTAATACAGTCAACTCCCGATTATCCAGGAGCGGGTTAATCAGGGTCATGAAAGGTTTATTTTCATTATTTTTATTTATCGTCTTCTTCCTCTCCATGAAAAATTATACTTAGACAGCCAATGGCAACAAGCCACAGCTTTGGTGTGGAAGGGGATTGAAGGAAGATTAAGAAAATTAATTTTAGTCTGCCAACATCATCCAATAATTGGGAAATTTCAGTGACTAGTAGTGCTAGAGTGATGGCCTTGTGCCAAAATGGGCAATTTCAGTGAAGTGTCTGTGTAATGAAAAATCTGGATAAACCCAAAAATTCAAGTAACTCTTTTTAATTTATTTAAACGCCTTATAAAACAATGAACTGGTGAATTTATTAATCACTTTATGTTTTCAACCTTTTAAATTAATACAGTCAACTCCCGATTATCCGGGAGCGGGTTAATCAGGGTCATGAAAGGTTTATTTTCATTATTTTTATTTATCCTCTTCTAAACATAAATAGAGCAATAATAACAATTTATTTACCTAAATTATCTCCAGAATCATATTTAATTTACTTTATCAGAATAAATACTATACAAACAATTTAGTAACCACGAGTCTGTCATTTCGCTAATGAGCCGCGGGCGTGTGATGGGGAGCGATGACCTTCGGAAGGTCGGACGCGGACGTCTAAAAATAGAAACATCTCAAAACAATCACCCTTCCCGCCGCTGTTCACCCTCAGAGACGGACGGACAGACAGACGGACGGTCAGACGCTGAGTCTAAAAATAGAAACATCTCAAAACAATCACCCTACTGTCCTTATTTACCCTCATTGGGTTTTTCCCCCAGTGCGGAATTAATTAGCATAGGCCTACTGTTCAGTGTGGTTTAGAGTTCAGTGTTTAGGGATGTTTAACCTATTAAATATGATTCGGCGTTTTGGATAATATTTACTGCTATCAACCATTGCTAGTATTAACTATTATTATCTTGATTGTTTGTACATGTTATGACAATTTAAAGATTTTAAAAGGTATTTAATCTACACAAATATATCTTAAATAACATTAAAACACAATATTGAAGTATAAAAATGTTGATAAACCTTTATATTTGTAATATTCAATTTATTGAATCCCTTTGTTTTAACTGTGGTTTTGGGTTGTCCGTGTCCCTCCAAGCAGTCATTACCCTGGATAATTGGGAGTTGACTGTCCATGATTTAGCTCAATGCAGAAAATATGAAACAACTATTAGATTTGCATTCAATTTTAAATAGTTTGTTCAAGTAATATTAAAATCACAGAAGTGTAATACAATTTAGAATTATGAGAATGTTTGAAATGTGAACTTTCAATTTTTATTTAGACAGTATACTATAAAGATAAATTAAACATTTATTTATATTTATATACAATTATTGTCATAGTTAATTCATTTGTAAAGGAAATATATTTTTAAAATCCTTATACCAATTTAATTATCTCTGAAAACATTCACAGGAGTTCATAATTATCAAATTGTTGTAACTGTATATTTTGATTTATATTGTACTTGCTATTGATCAGAAACGTAGCATTAAATTATTTCTGATCCTAAACTCTCCAATCAAGTGATTGGTAGTAAACCTCTCACTACTGCCAAGTGATCTCAATTTTATTTCTATATTTTACTTAAAGTATTAATTTTGTACAACCAAGCGTCCAATCTTACAAGTGATAACGTTTAATTTATCACAGGTCCTAGCTAATATGGCCATTAGGCCTATTCACACTTTTTTATGACTCGGCCAATGGTTTCAATATGCTTTTGGTACCGTATAGTTTTTGAGAATTTTAAATAATATCACTTGAGAGAAAAGTTGCCAATTATTATTATTATTAATTTCCTGCTCCAAAATCAGGGGGTTTAACATACAGAAATATACTTTTTTAAACTCATTGAATCTTTACAACTTATTCAATTAAATCTGCCTACAACGTAATTGGTCTTACAATGTAGGGAGTTGGGATTCAGAGTTTTGGACATCTTGATTGTTTATGAAAATCAATATTCACCTAAGAAAATGCAAACAAATATAACCTGTTTCCGGATTGTTTTACTGACCGGTAGATTACAAAACTAAGTCTCATGTCATGAAAATAGGTGACAGTTGGGTCTTATTGTGGTGCATTACATGTAATATAAAGCTAGTTTGCACGTATCATCATTTAGTAAGTCTGCCATCGATTTCAGTTGTTCACAATAAAAAGAAACCACTCTTTAAGTCTAAAACACTCTTGATTATCAACCACAGTAAAATAATTAGCCGTGTTGTGGAGTTATACTGTCCCAGTAAAATAATTCCAAAATGTATTGTATTAATTTATCGTCACTAGTCTAAACACTTAGCTCTTACGTTGAAGTTTTCCAGTAAAAAATAAACTAATAAATAAAAATAGATATAAGTATTGTTTAAAACATGACAAAACACCATTAATTTACATAACACTCACGTTATAGAGCAATCAATCAAACAAAACACAACCTACTCCTGTACTCCAGAAACAATGTTTACATTTGTGTGATTTAATAAACAAAGCCATAGCTAAAATAGCCATAGTTAAAATGTCAGCTGGGACATATCCCAGCTGACATTTGTGACGTTTAACGTCACGACTAGGCTTTTTGTCTCAAAACGGGATGGGCGAGCTCCATAATCGCAGTTTGGTGCTTGCCTCTCATGTCCGAATCAGCCGTTTCGTCACGCGAACAGCTGTGTCGCTTGCGCCGAGAAGCTTCTGGATATTCCTTCCCCCGTCTACCCGAAACCACAGCACCGGAGAGACGTTAACCGGTTTTCCTGCTCACCATTATATTTTGCTAAGTATTAGTTTTAAGTAAGATTGTAGGATTCCTTTAAATGGAAGGCTAACTCCTTCTTAAGGGGGGGCAACCTTATTGGTTGCGCCCCAACGCCAGGAAATGTAGGACTAATAATTTATTGCCAGGGACTCCGGTCCTGGCAATTATTTTCACGTTGAATTTCACCACGTTGTCTTAAGCATCATTTACCCTGAAAATGCATTAGAATCATTAATAGTACAATTAGTAACATTCTCAGTTTTAGGTAATCGTTTTAATAGTTCACCAGGTTTCGGTTGATCTAAACTCAGTCAATGTTTGGAAGGTTTAGTTTATTCTCATGTTAGTTATAAAAAATCAAAGCTGGCTTGGCAAGGCTTCTTCTGGTTCTGGGTAAAAGATCTCCGCCCTCTGGTAGCCCATCAATGTTTCCAATCAAATATTCAATTAGTTTGTAATACAGATTTGGAATTAGACTGCAGCAGCTTTTCTCAGTAACCTACCAATAAGTAAATCAATCAACCGATCATAGTTAGTAGCAGAGCTAGCACGCTTAAATAGTCATTCACCTGTCTAGTTAACTTCAGTATTACCCACCCAATTAATTAATACCAGCATAACTAATATAAATCTTCCTCCCTCCACAACAACTGGTAGATCCCCACCCCATAATACACCCCCTCCCCCCGCTGCACATTTTAAATACAACCATAGTCAAATAGCTTACTACGATAACCAATAATTCAACTATTGAATAACAAACATTAAAATTAGTTTTAATAATTATGGAAAGATTTTGTTAAAGTTTAAAAAAGGGGTTTCGAGCCTTAGGAACCTAAATGCCCCCGTCGCAGCAATCCTGCGTACACAGGAAATTTCTATTGAATATATATATGTCTTAATAACACATTAAGCCACTTACCATGAGTAATAAGAAATATATTCACAAATAAGTGAAATTTAAAATACTAATTATTCTCGATAAGAATAACATTGGGGATGAGTACGCAGGTTTGCTGCAACAAGGAAAACAAAATAATGGCTTTTTATGTAAATATCAATAGAACTCATCAAAGTGAAGTCACAAACCAAATTCCACCCATATACATTCATAAATAAGCAATATATATAACATTTTAATTATTCTCCATAAGAATAACATGGGAACCGAGTACCTAGGTTTGCTGCTACGGGAACCATAGGTGACAAATTATTGTTGTGCAAACAAAAAAAACCACAACCAGATGAAGCTATATACCAATTTTCATCAGTTTAAATTAATAAATAAGCGAGATATAACATTTTTCTTTTTCTCCATAAGAATAACATTAAACAACGTACTGTGTTTAGCACTTTCAATATCTCAGTAACCAATTGACGTAGAGCCATGATCAAAATACCAAATCGTTTGATTTTTTAAGCTGAATTCAATGGTAAAGATGAAAATATGATTTAAATAAAAATTACACGTGGAAACCCCAAAAAAACTTTTTGGGATATAAAATCCCCCTTCGGATGGTGTGATTCGTCTGGTTTTTGAACTCGTTCAAATAAATGGTACTTTCCACATTTGTACCAAATTTCATTTAAATTGAACCTTTTTTACAAGAGTTGTCGTGCTTACGGACATACATATTTATACCTATATTATATATACACATATATAAAAATTTGAACGATTGGTGTTTTTGGCATCTGGGGCTCAAAATGAAAAGTTATCATGGTCTCGGGCTTAAGTCTTACCATGAGACGTACGGTAATATCTTCTTCCCTATAGGGAAAATTTGCTAAAATGGGAAAACCCTAAACTCTACATGAACTCAAATTTTGCTGGAAAACTAATTTAGAAACTCAATATTGGGCTTATGGCGTTTGAACCCACAACAGGTGAGTAACACTCGTGGTAGTATCAATGTGTGATTTTTCCTCCGAGCAAAGCTCAGCCCCCGTGCACTCGACCGATGCACAGGTTAGGTCAATGAATACACAACATAGTGGAAACACTTTATTCTCTTGTCAAGACCTTACATCAATGAAGAAGCATGCAGTTGTCCACTACAGCGAAAATCCATAGAAAAACAACAGCCAAAATATAATAAACGTTACAATTAATTGTGGAATGCATATCGAGGGAATGTGCAAAAGTATCGAAGAAGTATAGTAGCTACATACGCCTTACCCTAGAAAATACTGTGCCGTCGCAAAAGCTGTATAAAAATGTTATATGAAAAATAAATACTGCTAGAGGAATGTCAAATTGCAGCTTTTTTATAAAATGTCTTTTAAAAAACCCTTAAAGGTATGTTTACTAATAATTTTCACACAGGCCACGCTAAAGTATTCGAATAAATACACTTTTTACTTTTAATCGTTATCTTTTAAATCTAGAAAGATATAAACTTAGTCGGGACTTTTACCGAATGAAACCAAATACCAGTGGCCTGCACATCGAACCGAACCGTCTCGGCAGCAACCCCGGAACCGACCGCTGCTAACCGACATTTCTTGTTGTAGCTTAGAAGCACTTCCTGTGCACGATGGAGGGGCCGGACTCATCGTACTCCTGCTTGGAGATCCACATCTGTTGGAAGGTGGAGAGAGAGGCGAGAATGGAACCTGCGACAACAGAACACTGGCGTCAGCACTGATACATACTCTTATTAATAATCAGGAGAGTAAGAATACCACTCAAGACCGTTATTCGGTGAAACATACATTGACCCGGGTTCCGGATAATTCAAGACCAGATGTACTGGGATGTACAGTATTGCTGTTGTCTCTTCCAACGACTAGATCAGAGTAATATTTCACAGTGCTATAGGTACACAAATGTTAGAACACACAGTCAAGTGGTACATCTCAGCCTTTCACAGGCCTACAGATAGTGCCAACTAAGATGAAGTGACGGAAAGGCGAGTCAAGAAGTTCATCACCCTTCTCTCTTCTCCTCCCCTTGTACCTGGTCAAGTAGGCCTACTGCTACTAACATAACTATGAATATACTTGTCTATTATCTACAGTCTAACTTTGCCAAAGCTACGGTCGACCAGACCTGAGGACGGCTCAGTCTCACTGTTACTGCCCCCAGCCATTCATCCTAACTGGCACCATCTGTACTAACTGCCCCCGTCATTCATCTTAAGTGGCATTACCTCTAGTTCAACCTATCCGTTCCATTCTCTCACCTCCGATCCATACGGAGTATTTCCTCTCGGGCGGCGCGATGATCTTGATCTTCATGGTGGAGGGGGCGAGGGCGGTGATCTCCTTCTGCATCCTGTCCGCGATGCCGGGGTACATGGTGGTGCCTCCGGACAGCACTGTGTTGGCGTACAGGTCCTTACGGATGTCCACGTCGCACTTCATGATGGAGTTGTATGTGGTCTCGTGGATGCCGCACGCTTCCATACCCAGGAACGAAGGCTGGAACATTGCCTCGGGACAGCGGAACCGCTCGTTGCCGATGGTGATCACCTGGAAATAAAACAATTACAGGATATCACATGATTCAAAATTTTGTTGGCCTAGTTGAACAAAGAATTTGTGAGTAGTTTAGCCTACGCAAATACTCGACTTCCAGGAGATTTTCGATAATTATTAACTGTTAACTAATTTTCTAGGTAGCCTATGGTAAACCTACTAGAATTTTATACTAAATTCTAGAATTGTTTGTCACACCTTAAGTATTAAATTAACTATAATTGAATAATAATTTACGAGCTGGCAATAGTAATTGTAGGCTATATTAAATTTAGTCTCATACAAACATTATTTGTATGGACACAAGTTAATTCTCTCCTTTATCTCCGTCATTTAAAACATCTTATTCTGTTCCAAGCTGATGTTTGAAATTAAGCTGAAATTATTTTGAAAAAAAAACAAGATCACACTATTCTGTTAGGCTACATTTATTTACCTTCGACCTTTTAAAGTTCAGCTAGAGAAATTACCTACCGGAGAAATATCTGAGTACAGCTAACGGCAAGGATCTCTGCGTGTGTATAAGCTATCTTGAACTCCAAAAACCTTCTTATATATTGACCAGAAATACTTATTTGAGTCATGGCTGGCACAGATAGTCCCTCATAAAATTTGACAAATCCAAATCCTTTTTACAAAATGCTTCCAATCTTGCAGTTAATGTTCTAAGAGAAAAGATTTGGATTTAACTTATATAGTGGTACAGGTACTATAAAAAGAGCAACTTTATCACTGAGAACTCTTTAGTGTGCAGAGTCATTATGATAACTTGACAAAGCATTTAACTTAACTAGGGGTGTGCGAGTATTCCATCTTCAAGCTTTTTCGAGCCGAGTATTGCAGTATTCAGCACGGCTCGAGATTTTCAAAAAGGTTCGAAGTTCGAGTTGAATATTTAAAACGCCGACTAGTGAAAAGAGTCGTCTACAAAAGTAAATTTAAAGCTAAAGACTTTCCAAACTCAATGTTAGAATTCTCGTAGTTTGCGTCGATAGAGCTCCATAACAAATACTGTATAATCCTGCAGTGCTAATGCTTTCAGTCCTTCGTAAAAAAATAACTAAACATTAAAGTACTGCTCAACCAATGCAATGGAGCTATTTTCTCTACGCTCAATCACATCAAGTGGACCTATCACACTATTCCGTTTGCAGTGCAGTGTTGCCGGTGCTCAGTTGAGTTGTGCAATATTTCACGGTTAATAATAATTAATAGAACAACCGTACTGCTCGAGATAAAGTACCACAGCAAAAAACTAAAACCCATGAAAACACGTTTTCTAACTGTTGCAATGGTGCAATCTTTTCTACAACTTACAACTTCGTACATTACACAATAATTGTATTCCCTGGAGTCTGAAATTATCTCTACCTACTTTGCGAACTGCCTTAAGACGTTGAGTGAAGATGGTGATAATGTAATAATGATTTAACGTGACCAATAGCTAGGGACAAGAGTGTAGGTGATGAACGCCTAATAATCATGACGGCGTTATAATGTGCAGACAAATTAGTACTTTGATAAAAATTGGATTAAAAAAAATTGACTAATTGTGAGGTTCACAAAATCTAAGGATTTTGATTTTATAAAAATTCTGAATGGTCACGTAACACGTTTATAATACCGGTTGTCATATTATTTTAAAGGTTGATTATATTCTATGTATGCCGAAGGCCCTATCCAAAAGCAAGACGCGATCAAAATGGCACAGTGTTTTATTACGCTACGCTATAGCTGTGCGATTAAAATCATATTGTTAACTCAGCAGGATTGTTTGAATTTGTGAATAAACGTCAGTAGAAGTAGAAACCATATCATTTTGTAATTGTATGCTATCAAATTGTTAAAGTTGTGATGGAAAAAGAATGCAATGAAAACACTAAAACCAAGCCACCAGTATGCACTGAAGCGGTCTCTTCCACCTTCAGATATAATAGGTTAAGTCTATTAGGTAATAGGTTAAATAAAACATAAGCTAGGCCTATGATTATTGAAAAACTTAATCCTGTGAGTGCAATAAGATATAAAGACTGATTTAACTAACTTAACTTATATTTATAAAAGGATAACCTAAAATTTACTGTATACAAACAGTTGAATGAGAGATAGGCTACAGGGTTTTAGCAATTCCCAAGGCTAGGGCCTCAGTCTTTGGTTACATGGAGAGTACATATTGACATTAGTCAATTATTATAATGGCTATTAATAAATACGGTAATAACTGCATTAGTTAACCTGTGGGCTCACCAGTCTAGTTTAACATTTCTAGTTCTCTTCCTTTATGTTATTTTTTCTCAATGTAGGCTACCTACTTTAAATTTAAAGAACTATTTGTCGTTACTATCAACAAGTGGTCCCAATAAATCTTCCTTTTTAGTAGCCTACTTATTTCGTTATTTTCCCCCTCGTAGGAATAATGAATCTAGAAGAAGTGAATAAAAGGTGACAAGTATTGAAAGTTATAAATTTTACATTACCATTATAAATACAAGTTTGTTCTTTTAAACATTAATATAAATAAAGAATACATATAGGCCTAATCACAAATGGTCAAACCTTCAGAAATTTAAAAAAATTATGCCCGGCGTGGCTCGAGTCTGAAAAATACTAACGGTATATTGCACACCCCTAGAAAACATTCCCATCAAAAAAGCTAGGCTCGAGAAAGCTCGAAGCTCGAAAACTTTGAAAAAAGCTCAGCTCGAGCCAGAAATCACTATTTGCACACCCCAAACTTAACTAAGCGAAATGGTAAGAGGTGATGGTGGTGTGGTGTCTATACACTTACACTAATTTTGAATCCTACATTACAGTTAGATGTAGAGCTTGTGCTCACCTGTCCGTCGGGCAGTTCGTAGCTCTTCTCCAGAGAGCTGGAGCTGGCGGCCGTGGCCATTTCCTGCTCAAAGTCCAACGCGACGTAGCAGAGCTTCTCCTTGATGTCTCGCACGATTTCTCTCTCCGCGGTGGTGGTGAAACTGTATCCCCTCTCAGTCAGGATCTTCATAAGGTAGTCTGTGAGGTCTCGGCCGGCCAAATCCAGTCGGAGAATGGCGTGGGGCAGTGCGTAGCCTGCGACACGAGCGGACAGTTACAAATAGGTGTATAGTCTATTTATATTCAAGTAAGAAACAGTTTTTGCTTCACTAGCATTTAACGTTTCAAGATTTTCTATCATTATGAATAATTTTACATAATGCTCCAAGATTTGTATTCCCACCCCTAGTCCCTCATAAAGGGATTTAGTGTTTAAGGAGCCATTTTCCCACAGGTAAACTAAACTTAGACTATATTTATACAGTATTCAAAAAGCATAGGCGCGATTTCTGAACTGGTACCACTAAATTGCTAGATGAACATAGGATCGGTTGTACATTATCAACTATTTTAGGTTTGAGAGTTATACTTAGCCTAATTTTTTACTATACAAAAATATTTAAATTCTAATTAGGCTTATTTTAATAGATTAAGGAACAAGACTGATTACGATACAAAGAAAAGGTCAGTCATTTGTTTAGCATGAAACATTTTAGGCTTTAAAATGAAGTGATGTAAACTCACGACACTGTAGCCTAACTTTACTTTAAAAGGCATAGCCTAGGTTTTTACTTCAAAATATTAAAACTCCAACTATCCCAATAGAATACAGCGAGGTAAAATACTAATTGGGTATGAAGGAAAGGTCAGTCACTTGTTCATTCTTCGCTACAGTGTTAACCCCATCATGAAACTCATGAGTCTACTGATCATAACGCACCTTCATAGATGGGGACTGTGTGTGAGACTCCGTCACCAGAGTCCAGCACGATGCCAGTCGTTCGCCCGGAGGCGTACAGAGACAGCACGGCCTGGATGGCGACGTACATAGCCGGGGTGTTGAAGGTCTCGAACATGATCTGCACAACAGACACGGAATAGTGAGAAAACATTGAATCACTCATACAAACTAGTAAGATAGGCTGTTTAACAAAAACAGATCTAGCTTGTTCACTTTAACATGCTTAGGTCTTGAATGACTTTCATAAAAGAAAAGAAATAAAATTATGAAAAATTATAGTTGAAGTAAACCCATATTCTAGAGGAACTATGAATAATTCTCTACTATGCCTAGCATACAAAACTTGCTAATTTGTTCACTCAAGATAGGCTACTCAAGGTACTCAAGAAGATAGAAATGAAAATCTAAGCTAGTACTCTTATGTACCAAGTTTTAGTAGCCTATTAATGATGCTGTGCACCCAAAATAATTTATAGCTTTTGTAAAAATGTAAACATAAACCTGATAGAATTTTGCCATTTTTGAGGGATTTATCAAGTTATTTATATAGTGACGAGGGCACGTCAGTCCACAAAGCACCATTAAGATAGAACCATCTACTAGGTCTACTAGCAGTGCGTCTTTCTACCTGTGTCATCTTCTCCCTGTTGGCCTTGGGGTTGAGCGGGGCCTCGGTCAGCAGCACGGGATGTTCCTCCGGCGCGACTCGCAGCTCGTTGTAGAACGTGTGGTGCCAGATCTTCTCCATGTCGTCCCAGTTTGTGACTATGCCGTGTTCAATGGGGTATTTCAACGTGAGGATCCCCCGCTTGGACTGCGCCTCGTCGCCGACGTAGCTGTCCTTCTGTCCCATCCCCACCATGACTCCCTGGTGGCGCGGGCGGCCCACGATGGAGGGGAAGACGGCGCGAGGGGCGTCGTCGCCGGCGAACCCGGCCTTGCACATTCCGGACCCATTGTCGATAACTAGAGCAGCAACTTCGTCGTCACACATTTTCAGTTTGTTTGTTTACCTGCGGAACGATAGACGTGATTAGGTTATGCTTCGCAGCAGGATGTGTAGGTTTCCATACTAATCATGGCTTGGAGTAGGCCTAGGCTTGATATTATTTAATCCCACGTTTTAAATACCTGGTGTTTTACTTTAGGCCCTACTTATAGCCTAATGCTAGACGAGTTAGTCATGTTTTTTACTATCAGGTTACGCCACATGTCACACACACAACTGCTTACAATAATTAACAATGTTTTTAAAAAGTTGCTTTAAGAGTGTCTGATAAACAGAGCTGTTTACTCAATAGAAGAATTTGTTTACCTCCCTTTCAGAATAGTGTGTTTATAGTTATCTATAAAAGGCAAAGCCCTGGCTCACTTGACTCATCACTAATTCTCCACCTTCCCATGTAGGTAGAGAGCTGAAATTTTGTACACTGATTCTTTAGGCATAAAATAGGAAAACTACATGGTTTTCATTCTGATCTGACCTTGGGGCTCCGCCAGAGATCAGGACAAAGTCCCCATCTAAGATATTTCTTATAGACATTCATTTTTGTTTGAGCTAATGAAAATACAATCAGCTGATCTTGATTCGTAGTAGTTCCACGGGCTAACCACAGAATGCAGCACACACACACAACTGTCATAGTTTTTATAAATTATTTGCGGGGCGAAGCCTGCAGGTACAGCTAGTTTTTTATAAAGTTTTATTTTAATGTAATTATTTTATGACACACTGTTTTTGTAGCATTTATGCAGGGGTGCAAAATATGTCCGAACCGGCGAGTCAAGCTCATAGAAAATTTTGGCAGAGGAGGGAAATTTGGGGCCAACAAACAAAATAAATTTGTTGCAAATTAATTTCCCGGAAAGTTCAAATCGAAGGTAACACAAAAACGGCACTGCATAAAAGCGATTTCCAATAAAGTATAATTCCATCGTCAATGGTCAAGTCTATAGTGCAAGTCAAGACTATGCCTATGGTGTAATATCCAGTGTAATATCAAAATAATGTCGATGGTCTCACTGTTACATTAGACAACTGTGTTTGTTTGTTTACCTTAAAAGTCAGTCGACTAGCTTTCCAAATTTTTTGTCTCGTTCATAATGGCTGGTCTGTCTATTGTTCGACATCCAGTCGAGAATCGCGGAATTTATTCAAAGAGATAATAAGGCGTGTTCTACTACAAATTGCTATAACCAAAACTAATTGTCATAAAAGGTCAAATTATGGCTCATTTTGTTGTCTAATTATCACAAATTAAATAAAATGTCAATCAAACTTGTGTGATGTTCCGTTCAGGAGATGCACTATTTATTAGTTTTATAAATTTCCCCGACTATTTAAAATTTTCAATTTTGATATCCTCCTTTCCCGACATTATAGTGATTTTTTATTCAAATTCCCAAATTTCCTAACTTTTCTGACTGATAAGTTTAACACCCTGATATTGAATTTTACTACATTTCTTTGATTATAAATTTAACATTACAGTATTTAAAAACTTGAATCTACTATCGATTAAGATGAATTATTTTGTATAAAAATAATATATGTAATAATATATATATATATATATATAACAACCTGTTTCAAAATGTCTGGTTCCTACTTATAATGTTGTAAATTTGTAGGGTTGTAAAAAGTAAAGTTTTATAATGTAAAGCTCTCTGTAAATTAATATATCATTTCAGAAAGTTAAGTGGCATAAAATTACCTCTGACATTGTAATAAAAAAATGTGTCTAGGCCTAGTAATAATTAAGATGAACTTACAACAATAAATAATTCAAAAATATCTAAGTCTAATTCACATGTTTATTTTTATACATAATATATATATAAATTATTGTGAGCTGCACATCTGACCAAGTGTTTTGCTACTTTGTACCTATTCTTACTGTATGTGTCCAAGGGAAGAACTGTTTATTAGTTTAATTTCCTATGGAAAGTGAACTGTTAGCATGACCCGATGGTGAAACTTAATCCCGGGACCACCATAGAAGTTCCTAACGTGCTCCCTGAACACGTTTTGGAGGGTCATTAAAAATTAAACATAGGGCCTATATATGTGTGTTTACACTCTAGTGGTCACATTTTTTGTCCGATTTACTTCAAATCTGGTAGGGTCATTCCTTCCTATAATCAGTTGGACAGGTTCATTGGGCAAAACAATCGGAAGACTACAAACTCATTTTTTGGGGATTAATCTTTCAAATTTTTGGGCCCAAAAAAGGATCATAAAAGTCCTTGATGTAAAATTAATGCATATAAAAAGATGGGAATGAGTAAGTCAAAACTGTTAAGCCTTCTCTCGTCATTCTAGCATAAACATTTACCAAGTTATTAAAGAAAATGTGTATCGACCAAACACACACAGTAGGCCTACGTTGCCTTGTGGGCGTTTTATATTGGAAAATCTTGTTATTAATTTTTTGGCGGACTTTTATCATCCCCAGCAACCTTCACACCTACTTTCAAGCCTGACTGGACCTTCTCCTAACATGTATTGCACAAAATTGTATTCCCAGAATTGCAGGTAAATGAAACCAGGAGCATCAGAACAGCCACAAAATCAATGTTTACAGATTTCAATAAAAATGGGAATAAATGTTTGGTTTTACACTGATTTTGAGTTTTAAGTTTGATATGTGGAAATTCACTTCCCTCACGTCAGCGAGCTGTGTGCGAACTCATTATAATAATTTTAGCTGTTCAAACATCCAAGATCATTTCCACAATATCAACTACTCCCTTCACAAGCTAAGCTTTGAACACTTCCCTTATTACATTAGCATCAGCAGTGTCCACTACACCGTCGGCAAAAACTGATTTGGCACCCTTCAAAAGCAGAGGTACAGTAACTTAACTTAATACAACGGGAGGAGAAAAAATCAAATAGGGTGAGGTGGGGTAATTCTTGGACAATAATTTATTTATTTATTTATTTATTTATTTAAAACAAAATACTACAAAACAGGCATGCGCCCAATTACAATGTAGCATTCGATAATTAAACAGAATAAATGAGAGAGTTCATGCCGGTCCTTTTCCACTTTCTTCAGGCACACAACAATGCAACACACATGCGAGATCACGTACTAAACCTACTTAAAAAAATAGCAAAAATTCATAAATACAAATAAATAGTTATTCATTACAAAATACAATACATAACGTGCAACAAAAAAAAAAAAAAATACAAAAAACAGTTTCATAAAAATAAAAATAGTTAGGATGCAGCAATATTTAATCTGGTAATACACTAGATATGTTCTTACGAAACCTTATACTAGAGCAATCAAATAAATCAATAATCAAAACAATCAATGTTTTTTGTACTCCCACGTGTGTTAGGCTCAATCAAACAACCATTTTATATATGTACCAGGTGTGGCTAGAAAGTCCTGTTTAGTTTATTGTGTTATCTCTTTACTTTTTTCATAAAAAAATAAAACACTGTCCCATATTTACCCCAGGGTTTGGGGCAGTTATGGGACGGGTATGGGGCAATACAGGGACAGTCATATATCTCCATGTTTACTAAAGATAGGCAAATGAAAGGGAAATGTTTGGACAGAGCATACTTTAATTGTACAGAAGGCACTGGGAAATTCTGGGACATTACAATTTTTGGTAAGAAAAAAATGCCAACAAATCATCGTTTTAACCATTGGAAAATGTTTTTTCATTGATGCTCATAAGATATTGATCTAATCATTATGGTTTCTCAACCCTAGGGCTGCCCTGGGCTGATTTAGGCTAAATTGCTCGGTGCCATGGCAATTTAGGCCATTTTACAGAGGTTTTTATAACGATTCGCAGTGCCTTTAGAAACTACTGTTGATAACTTAATTATCTTTATACTCGTTTAGTACAGAAATAGAAGGAGATTTTCAATGAATAAAATAAAACAAATTCCTTTTTTTGTTTTTGTTTTGCAAAATGTGAAAAACCAAAATTGTTATCAAATATTTGAAGTAATTTTCAAAAGCAGAGTCCTAGCATTTTAACACTAATTTTTGACAGACAATCAAATATATACAAAATGTAGGCAATTTATTTCCTTTCATGGAAATTTGGTTGATTTCTTTGACATATTTTTTTACATGAATTACGGAAAGAAATACAGAAACCGGGGAAAATCAACAAACTTGCACTGTAAATTTGGAAAATTAAAAACAAAATTTGAGTTTAGCCAGGAGCCAAAATTAGTTATTCGAAGCTAGAATTAATTATTGTGCTTTATTATAATTATAATAAATGGTACATATATTTATAGTAAATACAGGTTCTACGAAAAAGAATGCCGGTATTTCGAACGGCCGTTGCTTGAGGACTATTCAAGATAACTAAACGACTTGTACGTCAAATAGAAGAGAAAAGAACAAAGTTTTGTTTTCCATGTAGCATGGGAGGGGGCGTTGACCTTAGCATGCACAGAACAGCTGCGCGGTGGCAGGCCACCATTGTGACTCACACGCCTGACACCAGTCGCGAGTACGATGTTTACGGCGCAACAGAAGGTACAGTGTGTTCTGTGGTACGCAGAATTTAAATCGATTGTTAGTGTGCAGCGTCGGTTTCAAGTTACGTATCGAGGTCAAAATTTGCCCCATGATAAAGCAATTCGACGTTGGTTTAACCAGTTTCGTAACGCAGGAAGTGTTTTGAAAAGACATTCACCCGGCCGGCCAAAAACAAGCGAATAAAACAGCACATGCCAAGGTCAACGCTCCCTCCCATGCTACACGGAAAACAAAACGTTGTTCTTATCTCTTTTATTTGACGTTTAAATCGTTTAGTTATCTTGAATAGTCCCCAAGCAATGGCCGTTCGAAATCCCGGCATTCTTTTTCGGAGACCCTGTAATTTCTGAAAAAGAATATATACATAACTGAAATATGAACAAATAAAGTTTCTATAAAAAATATTGATTTTTCAACATAAATTTACAGCATAGCCATAATTGGGCAAAATCTTCAGAGGTTACTTCAAACTATGTCTGTGTCCAAACCATAACAGATAAGTAACCCTGTCATGTGCATAAGTTACTCTTAATGTTCATAAAAGAACATACCCCCGTAGCAGCAAACCTGCGTACTCAGCGAATTTCCAATACATATATACGTATCTTAATACCACATGAAGCCACATACCAAGTTTCATCAATATACATTCATAAATAAACGATTTATGACTTTTTAATTATTCTCCATAAGAACAACATGGTGGCTGAGTATGCAGGTTTGCTGAAGGAAGGAACACAAAAAATGGGGTTTTATAGAAATATCAATATAACTCATTTAGGTAAAGCCACATACCAAATTTCATTAATTTATTTTCGTAATTAAGGGAGATAACACGTTACTTATTCTCCATAAGAATAACATGGGGCTGAGTACGCAGGTTTGCTGCTACGGGAGCCTTTGGCAAAAAACTTTTTTTTGAGCAAATATTAATGGTCCACAACCAGATGAAGCCGTATACCAAGTTTCGTCAGTATACGTTCATAAATAAGTGAGATATAAATTTTTTATTTTTCTCCATAAGAATAACATTAGACAACGTACTGTGTTTAGCACTTTCAATATCTCGGTAACCAATTGACGTAGAGAAATGATCAAAATACCAAATTGTGTGTTTTTTTAAGCCAAATCCAATGGTAAAAACTAAAATTTCACCATTTCCAAAATTATACATAAAAAATTCAAAAAACCCATTTTTGGGGTACAAAACCCCCCCAAAATACCCCTTTGGATGGAGCGATCTGGCTGGTTTTCATACTTAAAGTCATAAATGTTGCTTTACACGTTTATACCAAATTTCATCAAAATCGGATAATTTTTACGTGAGTTATCGTGCTCACGGACACACATATATATATACAGTTTCGAACGAATGGTGTTTTTGGGGTCTGGGGACCTCAAAACAAAAAGTTATCATGGTCCCGGGCCTAGGTCTTACCATGCCGACTACGGTAATAGCTTCTTCCCTATGTGGGAAATTCGCTAATAAAATTTAAATAAAATAAAATGAATAACGCGCAGTTGAGTAGATTTTTAATTACAGTAAAAAAAGTGAAAATCTCCAAATTCATTACAACCTAAGCCTAGACTAGAAAACACTCACATTTTCAATAACGCACATTTGAACATAAATAATAATATTTACCCATAGTAATATGGATAAATTATTACTACTAACTCACACACTAACCGACAATACACTTGTTTTTCACTAAAACACTAAGATTCGATAGTAAGATACGAAAAATATCCTACCGGCACTAACAAACGCATATTGGCTCTAGCTGGCAGAAAGAATAGACAACTTGTATTTCCTACTATACGTAATAAGTCACCTGACACTCAATACAGGAAGACACCGCTACAAAGAGGAAGAATGTTTTTCTGGCTTCAAAGTGGCATGATTTACATCACGCTAAATAAATTTTCGATCTATTTATATAGTGATTTATAATTGGCCGATTGTCGGCCAATAGGGAAAATGACAGGCCTGACATAACAGCTGATTTAAAAAATTATTTCACGGACTTTAGAAGTCGTATGACACATTTCTCTTCACGAAAAGAAAGAACTAATGTTGTTTCCAATGGTACCAACCGCTTCCTATTTTGGCGAAAATACAGACAATTAAGATTTTAGTGAAGAACACGTGTTCTTCGAGATTTCACCGCTCGCGAGTCAAAAATGTTGCGCACGCTAAATTTAGTTTGAATTATAATAGCAATTGTATTGATCCGTTACTGCTATAAGGTTTGTTTAAGTTATCTATGAAAGTGGAAGTTTAGAATCTCCTCTTTAAAATGGTGTCAATATTATTACGTTTATGGGTCACCTTCAATGCATCATAAGCAGTTAAACAAAAAATGACCCAATTGTCCGAGTATCGGCCGTAGAACATCTGGCGCTCACATGCAATGTCTCAGTAATCGGCCAAAGGCAGTCCTAGGGTTAATTATCAAATGATAAGCTACATTTTACTGAAAAAACGTATTAAAATAAATACAAAATCACATAAATAATTACAGGATGTAATAAAAGACGTCTTACAACACTTAAGATATATTTACACTTATACTGATTCACATACAGACGGTTAACATATATAAAAGATGGTACTAGGCTATCGATTTCGACCAGTCACACCAGTCATCATCAGGCCAATGAGAGAACTAGAGTTAACTAGAGAACTAGAGTTCTCTCATTGGCCTGATGATGACTGGTGTGACTGGTCGAAATCGATAGCCTAGTACCATCTTTTATATATGTTTACCGTCTGTATGTGAATCAGTATAAGTGTAAATATATCTTAAGTGTTGTAAGACGTCTTTTATTACATCCCGTAAGTAATAACAACACGTAATATGCTAATAAAAAAGTTGTTTCATAGATAATTAACTGTCCCTCTTTTGCCCCACTTTTCCGCTATCCCAGGATTACCCCACCTCACCCTTAACAATAAGCCTAAACTTAGGTAGGACCAAAGCAATATGCAAATGTGGATGCACAAGCAGAGGCATGCAATATGTGTAGTTATATGTTAGAAAAAACACATTACAAATTGAGCAACTAGGCTCTAGCCTACTGCGCCCTATGCATTTACCCACTCCTGTGACCAATTAGACCTTGGCCAATTCTTGCATAAACTTCTTGATAGGCTGGAATGAATTTCTAAATATGTTTAGGAACATGAACCCACAACACTTTCTACCTCAGTAACCTAGAATCTCTCAGTAGCCTTGACCAACTGAACTAGGCCCCTAATATGGCTACTGTACTTCTTACAAAATACTAAAGAAAATGGAAATAGGGAAAAACATATTAAAACTATACCACCAACATGAATAGTCCAACACTATAATAAAATGCGGGATACTAAAAGCAACATAACATTGAAATTAAAAATCAGCAATATCGTTGACTAATGGAGACACACGCCCAGACTAAACCCGTCAGATATTACAAATATAAATAGGGCAAATAATATTAGTCTCAGAGTACCTACAAGTGAAAAAACAAAATTGTATTAAGTTAAGAATTTACCTACACACTATTCGAGGGTAAATAAGCCACAAATTTGTTCTAGAAGCTAAATTACGAAAGACGAACAATTACCTGATGCCGGCACTAGACGGGATGAATAACCAAGAAATTTCTCCCCCTCTAATCACGAGCTTACACACCCAACAAGGAATTTCCACCAATGGCAACAAACGTGACCATATATGGAAGTCTGTTACATGCCGTCTACATTTAGCGGACGATGATAAGATACTATACCGAATCGCGTAGTTGTTAAGATAATGTACTTTATCTTTGATGAGTAATTTTAGTTACGTTTCTTACTGAAATATATTCAGTACCGTGCTTTAAAAAGTACTCACTGTCAGTTTTTACAATTACTCATTGACTGTACCAGGTTACATATATAAAATCGTTCATCATACATATTTTTTCGGTTGAGCTGTTGATCTACGTGCTAGTTTCAAGTCAGGCTGCAAAACAATTTATGGTAGAAATTAGTGCCTTTCCAACTATTATTTATTAGATTATTATGTAGGTTTTTGCTTAGACGACGTCCACAAGCACGAGCGTTACTTAAATCGCCGGCGCCGGGCGATAGATGATGGAGCGCATTCAAAGACCAAGATTGAATCGCAATGACATTTAGATTTTGGGAATCAACCACCAGCGACCAACTTGGTACTTAGACTAACACTAACTATAGTATACTTGATGGCGAGAATATGGGAGAATATTTGCAGTTTCACCTTAATTCCAAATGTGTTTGGGCTTTTTCTTTTATCTTTAAGTTATCTGCAGTAGATTCAACCAGGTCATAAAACCCATAGATTAAAAATGGATCTGATGTGTTTTTTTTCGTTTTGCTTGTTCAAATGCTTCTAAATGTTTTAACTTCAAACCATGTCTTTGGCAAAACTGTCTAAACTAGTCGCTACCTGGTCGACCATTTCTGAATGGAGTTTTAATGTCATTGGCTTCAACATATTCCCTTACAATTTCAATAACTTCTTTTCTTGATAAAGCGAATCCCCACTTTGACATAACTGATAGGCCTATATATTTATCAAGTTCTTCTTGTTTTCGGGAAAGGGCGGTCTGCCGACCTCTATTTTTGATATCACCTTTCAGCACTAGTCTCCCAAAGTACTCTTACATATTTTATATTAATCTGCTTCAGTTCTAATACTTTTTCCCTATTTTAATTTTTTATTTTGGTTCTTTTTTTATATAATTTTGCACCGTTTTGAGTTTCTATCTTTAGAACTTAAAATTCATTAACAAAACAAAATAAAAGGCATCAAAATAATGTACAAAAAAATAAAATTGAGTAAATGAATCCGTCCTGTGATTGCCTTACAAGTGTCCCAAAATTGCCCCAAAAACTGTCCCATAATTACCACCCTGTTCTATTATTTACTATCATTTTCCTTATTAATGGTAGAACTTAAATCGAAACACAATTTTATTGCTAAAGAAACTGTCTCTCTTACCATGTAAAAATTATATCTGTGCAAAAATTACATATTTGTAGTTTTAAAAAATGTAGTTTTAAAAAATGTAGTTTAAAAAAATGTAGTTTTACAAACAATTTTTTTCATTAATGCTCATAAGATATTGATCTAATCATTATGGTTTCTCAACCCTAGGGCTGCCCTGGGCTGATTTAGGCTAAATTGCTCGGTGCCGTGGCAATTTAGGCCATTTTACAGAGGTTTTTATAACGATTCGCAGTGCCTTTAGAAACTACTGTTGATAACTTAATTATCTTTATACTCGTTTAGTACAGAAATAGAAGGAGATTTTCAATGAATAAAATAAAACAAATTCCTTTTTTTGGTTTTTTTTTTGCAAAATGTGAAAAACCAAAATAGTTATCAAATATTTGAAGTAATTTTCAAAAGCAGAGTCCTAGCATTTTAACACTAATTTTTTACAGACAATCAAATATATACAAAATGTAGGCAATTTATTTCCTTTCATGGAAATTTGGTTGATTTCTTTGACATATTTTTTTACATGAATTACGGAAAGAAATACATAAACCGGGGAAAATCGACAAACTTGCACTGTAAATTTGGAAAATTAAAAACAAAATTTGAGTTTAGCCAGGAGCCAAAATTAGTTATTCGAAGCTAGAATTAATTATTGTGCTTTATTATAATTATAATAAATGGTACATATATATTTATAGTAAATACAGGTTCTACGAAAAAGAATGACGGTATTTCGAACGGCCGTTGCTTGAGGACTATTCAAGATAACTAAACGATTTGTACGTCAAATAGAAGAGAAAAGAACAAAGTTTTGTTTTCCATGTAGCATGGGAGGGGGCGTTGACCTTAGCATGCGCAGAACAGCTGCGCGGTGGCAGGCCACCATTGTGACTCACACGCCTGACACCAGTCGCGAGTACGATGTTTACGGCGCAACAGAAGGTACAGTGTGTTCTGTGGTACGCAGAATTTAAATCGATTGTTAGTGTGCAGCGTCGGTTTCAAGTTACGTATCGAGGTCAAAATTTGCCCGATGATAAAGCAATTCGACGTTGGTTTAACCAGTTTCGTAACGCAGGAAGTGTTTTGAAAAGACATTCACCCAGCCGGCCAAAAACAAGCGAATAAAACAGCACATGCCAAGGTCAACGCTCCCTCCCATGCTACACGGAAAACAAAACGTTGTTCTTATCTCTTTTATTTGACGTTTAAATCGTTTAGTTATCTTGAATAGTCCCCAAGCAATGGCCGTTCGAAATCCCGGCATTCTTTTACGGAGACCCTGTAATTTCTGAAAAAGAATATATACATAACTGAAATATGAACAAATAAAGTTTCTATAAAATATATTGATTTTTCAACATAAATTTACAGCATAGCCATAATTGGGCAAAATCTTCAGAGGTTACTTCAAACTGTGTCTGTGTCCAAACCATAACAGATAAGTAACCCTGTCATGTGCATAAGTTACTCTTAATGTTCATAAAAGAACATAAAATTTAAATAAAATAAAATGAATAACGCGCAGTTGAGTAGATTTTTAATTACAGTAAAAAAGTGAAAATCTCCAAATTCATTACAACCTAAGCCTAGACTAGAAAAGACTCACATTTTCAATAACGCACATTTGAACATAAATAATAATATTTACCCATAGTAATATGGATAAATTATTACTACTAACTCACACACTAACCGACAATACACTTGTTTTTCACTAAAACACTAAGATTCGATAGTACGATACGAAAAATATCCTACCGGTACTAACAAACGCACATTGGCTCTGGCTGGCAGAAAGAATAAACAACTTGTATTTCCTACTATACGTAATAAGTCACCTGACACTCCATACAGGAAGACACCGCTACAAAGAGGAAGAATGTTTTTCTGGCTTCAAAGTGGCATGATTTACATCACGCTAAATAAATTTTCGATCTAGTTATATAGTGATTTATAACTGGCCGATTTTCGGCCAATAGGGAAAATGACAGGCCTGACATAACAGCTGATTTAAAAAATTATTTCACAGACTTTAGAAGTCGTATGACACATTTCTCTTCACGAAAAGAAAGAACTAATGTTGTTTCCAATGGTACCAACCGCTTCCTATTTTGGCGAAAATACAGACAATTAAGATTTTAGTGAAGAACACGTGTTCTTCGAGATTTCACCGCTCGCGAGTCAAAAATGTTGCGTACGCTAAATTTAGTTTGAATTATAATAGCAATTGTATTGATCCGTTACTGCTATAAGGTTTGTTTAAGTTATCTATGAAAGTGGAAGTTTAGAATCTCCTCTTTAAAATGGTGTCAATATTATTACGTTTATGGGTCACCTTCAATGCATCATAAGCAGTTAAACAAAAAATGACCCAATTGTCCGAGTATCGGCCGTAGAACATCTGGCGCTCACATGCAATGTCTCAGTAATCGGCCAAAGGCAGTCCTAGGGTTAATTATCAAATGATAAGCTACATTTTACTGAAAAAACGTATTAAAATAAATACAAAATCACATAAATAATTACAGGATGTAATAAAAGACGTCTTACAACACTTAAGATATATTTACACTTATACTGATTCACATACAGACGGTTAACATATATAAAAGATGGTACTAGGCTATCGATTTCGACCAGTCACACCAGTCATCATCAGGCCAATGAGAGAACTAGAGTTAACTAGAGAACTAGAGTTCTCTCATTGGCCTGATGATGACTGGTGTGAATGGTCGAAATCGATAGCCTAGTACCATCTTTTATATATGTTTACCGTCTGTATGTGAATCAGTATAAGTGTAAATATATCTTAAGTGTTGTAAGACGTCTTTTATTACATCCCGTAAGTAATAACAACACGTAATATGCTAATAAAAAAGTTGTTTCATAGATAATTAACTGTCCCTCTTTTGCCCCACTTTTCCGCTATCCCAGGATTACCCCACCTCACCCTTAACAATAAGCCTAAACTTAAGTAGGACCAAAGCAATATGCAAATGTGGATGCACAAGCAGAGGCATGCAATATGTGTAGTTATATGTTAGAAAAAACACATTACAAATTGAGCAACTAGGCTCTAGCCTACTGCGCCCTATGCATTTACCCACTCCTGTCACCAATTAGACCTTGGCCAATTCTTGCATAAACTTCTTGATAGGCTGGAATGAATTTCTAAATATGTTTAGGAACATGAACCCACAACACTTTCTACCTCAGTAACCTAGGATCTCTCAGTAGCCTTGACCAACTGAACTAGGCCCCTAATATGGCTACTGTACTTCTTACAAAATACTAAAGAAAATGGAAATAGGGAAAAACATATTAAAACTATACCACCAACATGAATAGTCCAACACTATAATAAAATGCGGGATACTAAAAGCAACATAACATTGAAATTAAAAATCAGCAATATCGTTGACTAATGGAGACACACGCCCAGACTAAACCCGTCAGATATTACAAATATAAATAGGGCAAATAATATTAGTCTCAGAGTACCTACAAGTGAAAAAACAAAATTGTATTAAGTTAAGAATTTACCTACACACTATTCGAGGGTAAATAAGCCACAAATTTGTTCTAGAAGCTAAATTACGAAAGACGAACAATTACCTGATGCCGGCACTAGACGGGATGAATAACCAAGAAATTTCTCCCCCTCTAATCACGAGCTTACACACCCAACAAGGAATTTCCACCAATGGCAACAAACGTGACCATATATGGAAGTCTGTTACATGCCGTCTACATTTAGCGGACGATGATAAGATACTATACCGAATCGCGTAGTTGTTAAGATAATGTACTTTATCTTTGATGAGTAATTTTAGTTACGTTTCTTACTGAAATATATTCAGTACCGTGCTTTAAAAAGTACTCACTGTCAGTTTTTACAATTACTCATTGACTGTACCAGGTTACATATATAAAATCGTTCATCATACATATTTTTTCGGTTGAGCTGTTGATCTACGTGCTAGTTTCAAGTCAGGCTGCAAAACAATTTATGGTAGAAATTAGTGCCTTTCCAACTATTATTTATTAGATTATTATGTAGGTTTTTGCTTAGACGACGTCCACAAGCACGAGCGTTACTTAAATCGCCGGCGCCGGGCGATAGATGATGGAGCGCATTCAAAGACCAAGATTGAATCGCGATGACATTTAGATTTTGGGAATCAACCACCAGCGACCAACTTGGTACTTAGACTAACACTAACTATAGTATACTTGATGGCGAGAATATGGGAGAATCGCAGCGAAAAATTTGAGCATATTATTATGATACTGTGTACTATATTGCAAACGACATAGACTAACTACCTTAGTTGGTATATATATGCAAACGATGATTTAATTTAATGGCGAGTAACGCATTAGCCGTTATATATCATTCACCACAGAAGATAAAACAACATAAAAACTAGGACTGAATTATATTTTGTTGACAGTCATTTATGGAAGTCAGCAAATTGTCATATTGAAGAACTGTCTTCATTAGAATAGACGGGTCTACCCATCAACAAGAAACAGAGTTTTGTTCTTAAAAGCATCTGCTCCCAGGTCTCTCAAATGCGGTGCATTAACTTGTACAAGATATAAACAAAAAGTGGTGTAAGAAAGGCTGTTCACCAATTGCTTTGATTGGAGCGACGAACACAAAAAGTGGTTGCAGGATCAGGACAATTAAACACAAGTATTCTTACACCTTTTAGCGCTTAGATATTTCACGAAATCTGAAGAAAGGTCCCTTATCCACCGGCCCAAATTCCAAATATACCAAGTATCGTCGCGCTCGCCTGGTAATCCGAGGTTTGCCAGATCAATCCGAGGTTTGCCAGATCAATCCGAGGTTTGCCAGATCAATCCTGATCAAAATCGCAAAACTTTGAGAAGGTTCTAAACTGGACCCAGCAGTTGCCATTTGTCATTGGGCCATTAATTAACGATGCTTTCTAAGAACAGGTCGACCTTAGATAGTAACCAGACCAGGGTTTGGACCGTTCCCTATCGAAACGTTAAAAATGCCACTGGCGTAGATACACAAAACAAACTGTGTGGGCGGTTAGCGATTTTCGTCCGGTATATGATGGTCTTTTTAAGTACATGGCTTAAATTAGACTTGTTCAGTTTTATTTTGTGGGAAATTAGATAATAAATTAAATATATTGATATTGTAAGAGATAATATAATTGATTATGTATTACAATGCAACCTATATAATCAATGGTAATGATAAATACTTATTTGCTGTCTGTATGATATTCTTCTATGTTCTCTCCCTTTCCATCAATCACTTTCTCCGATCGCCGTCACCATCTGATCTGACGATCTGACGTCTGACAGACTACATACACGTAGATTGTAGATTGTCAAACAAAGTATGAGTGTCTTTGCATTATTGTATATCAAAATAGTTTAACTATGCTGATGTGTAAATTTTGAGTGACCATAAATTAAATTTATTGTTGAATTACTGTAGTTTCTACTATGAGTGCAGTTATGTGATTTGTCGGAATTTAATCTGTGAGGTTATTTTTGGTTATTAATTTCACTACAGCATAGGTACAATGTTTCAAGATGAAACTTCAAAAAATGGTTGTACCATTCACCTTGTTTAGAGCTTTAAAACCACATGCCTTCAGTTAAATACAGTGAAGTAGACGAGGAAATGATATCGTTGCGAGACTGGAGACAAGCTTTAAGGACACCTCCCACTTACAGGGTTGGAAACAGTACTTTAAGGATACAAACAACTTTTGTTACTATAATAGCTTTATTAGGTTTAGTAATATTATTAATATTGTATACAACATATAGAAGATCTCCAAAGTATGTATCGTATAGTGACCTTTATAGACAACGTTACATTCCTCCTCCTATAGAAAGGTATGAGAAAATCACTAATAATGTAGTCGCTGACGAGTATTATAATGCAACTTACCCTCTGACACCACCAGTCAGCACACCGAGTGGGGTCAAGTACCGTATCGGTATTATTAGTGATTTAGACACAAATTCTAAGAGCAAGCTCGAATCAAACACTTGGATCAGTTACCTAAAAACAGGTTTTTTAATGTGGCATCCCAGCTCTCATTCCGTCACCATAGTATGGGATAGAATGGACCCTATCACGTTAAAGTCAACATTTGGACACAGTGGGAGAGGGATGGAGTTGTCAGAACTGGTAGTTTTCAACGGCAAGCTGTTATCATTTGATGATCGGACTGGATTAATTTATGAAATAAATCTCGACACAAATACTGCAATTCCGTGGGTGCTACTAATGGATGGAAATGGCCTGACCACTAAAGGTAAGTGTAATTCAAGGTTGTTTAAATTTAATTTGTTTTTGATCTAAACCAATATTCCTTTATTTTTGAACAAATCCCTTAGAAATATTATGTCCAATTTTTAAGTAGGCTAATTTTAAGTCAAGGAATAAAAACTTGCACTGCATTAGAAGATATTTTTTTCCTTTTGAAAATTATGTGGGGTATTAGTAATGTTAACAAGTCAGTATCAGTATTGGTAATGGCAGTATTTGTGTAGGTAACCAGCTTGAAATTGTGTTTATAACACCTATCTCATTTAAAGTATTAATTAAATAAATCGATCATCGGTTCAATGTAATGTTTTATTGTACAATAATGAGGTATACCCTTTGGAATAATATTATTTCATATACCTCGAAAATAATGTGTTATTATTAAAACTTAATGTGCAATTGGTGATTTAGATTAATAGGTAGTTTGTGGGGATTGAACCTGGGAATTTGCGGACCTAAGGAGCCTAATATGTTCCAAACCACTACACCGTGTGATTAGAGGCCATTCCCTCGACTGTAGAGTGCCATTTGTAACATCAAGCTAACAAGATAAAGAGGCCTATGTCATAAAATAAACTCTGAAAACACTATATATATGCTAACATACAAACACATACGGTACACAAGAAGATGACAATTCCCTGGTCTCTCACGACTACGGAGAAGATGCAGTAAGTAAGACTGGTGTCCCGTTAAAGTATTCATTTAAGTCATAAAACAGGCACTAATAAGAAACTGTTTGACATCAGTTTTAAATTTAGAAAACTGTTGATCTCCAATGGAAGTGGGGAGTTTATGAAATAACTTTATAGACTTACAGTAAACACTTTTCTGTGATTTGGAATAGATATAGAGGAATACGCCATACGCCAAGTTTTATAGTGATGAATATCAGAATTGAGTTGAAAGTTATGAAACATTTTTTTAAAGAAAAATAGACACTGAAATATATATGTATATTATAATGGAGGGATATGATTTTTGATTCAGTAAAAAGTCGTTAACAACAGCATCTAGCAAGAACCTTAAATAAAGCTGTCACTGCTTGTTTCTACGATGAGAATACGATACGCGATTTGCATAGGAAATGGTTGCCCACAAAATTTCCCCACAGGTAAGATGAGAGTGTACATAGTCGAAGTATGCAGAAATCAAAACATGAAATTAAAAAATATGAATACCGTAACGTAGATTGTCCGGCCTGCAGGTTTCAAGAGCGAGTGGGCCACGGTGAAGGACCACCGGCTGGTGGTGGGCGGCATGGGCAAGGAGTGGACCACGAGTGGCGGCGAGCTGGTGAACCACGACCCGATGTGGGTCAAGGTGGTCTCGGTGTCGGGCCAGGTGACTCACGTCAGCTGGGAGGAGCAGTACAAGACGCTAAGGCGGACGCTGGGCATCGAGTTCCCCGGTCAGTCCCCGACATGGAGGCTAGGCTAAGTAGTTTATCTCTTAGCATTCGGTTAGGATCTCTTAACCCTTTCAGTGCTAAGCTTCTGAAAGTAGTAGTTTAACCTGTGATATTCCGTTGATTTTTTAAATGTCTTGAAAGCCTGAATTGTTAAAATTGAAAAAACGTGCTTCCAGTGGACACACAGTTTTGGCCATTATCCAAATGTGCAGCTTACAAAGTATCCACCGATATTATTTGGTCTGGGGGTATGTTTTTAGCGAATTTCCCCTATAGGGAAGAAGCTATTACCGTAGTCTGTATGGTAAGACCTGGGCCCGGAACCATGATAACTTTTCGTTTTGAGGTCCCCAGATGCCAAAATCTCCTTTCTTTCAAAACTTTATACAAATACATCTATCCAAAGGAGTAGTTTGGGTGAGTTTTGTACCCCAAAAATGGGTTTTTTGTTTTAGCGAATTTCCCCTATAGGGAACAAGCTATTACCGTAGTCGGCATGGTAAGGCCTAGGCCCAGGACCATGATAACTTTTCGTTTTGAGGTCCCCAGACCCCAAAAACACCATTCGTTTGAAACTGTATATATATATATATATATATATATATATATATATATATATATATATATATGTGTGTGTGTGTGTGTGTGTGTGTTCGTGAGCACGATAACTCTCGTAAAAATGATCCGATTTTGATGAAATTTGGTATAAACGTGTAAAGCAACATTTATGACTAAGTTCGAAAACCAGCCAGATCGCTCTATCCGAAGGGGCTTTATACTTTGGAGGGGTTTTGTATCCTAAAAATGGGTTTTTTGAATTTGTACACAAGTTTTGTAATAGTCAAATTTTAGATTTTACTATTGGATTCAGCTTAAAAAACACACAATTTTGTATTTTGATCATTCCTCTACGTAAATTGGTTACCGAGATATTGAAAGTGAACACAGTACGTTGTCTAATGTTATTCTTATGGAGGAAAAGAACAATTTGATATCTCGCTTATTTATGAAATTATACTGGCGAAACTAGGTATACAGCTTCTTCTCATTGTGTTCTATTCATATTTGCTCAAAAAACAATTTTTTGCCAAAGACTCCCGTAGTAGCAAACCTGCGTACTCAGCCCCCACGTTATTCTTATGGAGAATAATTAAATGTTCTGCCTCCCTTAATTATGTTCATAAATTATTAAAAACCGGTATACGACTTCACCTAGTTGAGTTATATTGATATTAGGATGACAACCCATTTTTTGTGTACCTTGTTGCAGCAAACCTGAGTACTCAGCCCCAATGTTATTCTTATGGAAAATAATGAAAATTGTATATATCGCGTATTTGTGAATGTATTTTTATGAAACTTGGTAAGTGGATTTATGTAGTATTAAGACATTTATATCTCCAATGGAAATTCGCTGAGTATGCAGCAGGTTCGCTGCGACGGGGGTATTTTACATATAATTTTAGAAAAAGTCAAATTTTAGTTTTTCCCATTGGAATCAGCTTCAAAAGGCACACAATTTGGTGTTTTGATCATTGCTCTACGTCAAATGTTTACAGAGATATTGAAAGTGCTAAACACAGTACGTTGTCCAAAAATGTTATTCTTATAGAGAGTAAGAACAATTGTATATCTCGTTTATTTAACAACCCATCCTGATGAAACTTAGTATATTGCTTCTTATCGTTGTGATCTATTAATATTTGCAATAAAAACATTTGTTTGCCTATAGTTCCCATAGCAGCAAACCTGCGTCCTCAGCCCCATGTTATTCTTATAGAGAATAAGTAATATATTATCTCCCTTAATTATGAACACAAATTAATACAATTTGGTATGTGGCTTTACCTACTTGAGTCATATTAATATTTGTATAAAACCCCATTTTTTGTGTTCCTTGCTTCAACAAACCTACATACTCAGCCACCATGTTATTCTCATAGAGAATAATTAAAATGCCATAAATCGTTTCTTTATGATTGTATATTGATGAAACTTGGTATGTGGCTTTATGTGGTATTAAGATACATATATATGCATTGGAAATTCACTGAGTACGCAGGTTTGCTGCTGCGGGGTATTTCATATTTGCATTGATTTATATACTAATACTTCAATTGGTCCGCTATGAACAACCTTACGCCACACATATGTGGTGCTTGGTAGCAAACGTGTTATAATTTTCTTCTGGGGTCGTACGGCCAATGTCAGTGGCTACCTCCATTTCCTAATCGACCGAGTTTTTTCAGCTGCAATATTCCTCACAGCTCGTATGGCCACTATCAGGGGCCAGTATGCAATTGCACAAATGCTCGCATGCCCACTGTGAGTGGCCTACATAACATATGTTTTAATATGTATTTTACCTTGACTCTGTGCTGCTGTAATCTGGTGGCGAACTATATAAACTCATATAATGTTCCAGTATGCAATGCTGTTCAGTCAACTCCCGATTATGCAGGAGTGGGTTAACTGGGTTGCGGTTTAATCGAGGTCATTAAAGTTATATTTTTATTATTTTTATTTATTCCCTTAACATAAATAGAGCAATGATAACAATTTGTTTGGTTAAAATATCTCCAGAATGTAAAATTTACTTTATTTGTCACGATAAATACTAGGCCTATGCAAACAATTTAGTAAATATAACGTAATCTGAGAGTCTGCTATCTCACTAATGAGCCGTGGTCGCGTGTTACGGAGTGATGACCTTGAGACTGCTCCAGCCACCTGCACTGAGATGGATGGATGTTTAAAAAATATAAACTAACCACCCTTCCAGTGATTGTTTTGAAAAATACCAAAACCTCTCACAGAGTGTTTTAAACGTGTTTAGGGAACTTTAACCAATTATAGTCTATTTAAAGTAGCTTTAGGATTCACTGTAGCGCCTAAGTGACAGCTTTCGGAAGTTTGATGGTGCAATGTTGCCAAATCTACATCCAACAGGAGACGACGCTATACATATGGTTAAATCACATTATGGGATCACTTTCCTCAGCTTGCCAAAACAATAGACAATAGACAAATCTTTATTGTACATAACGCCTGAGAAACATTACATAAGTAATTTTTAAGCAGGTACATGGTCAAGTTTGTTTAATATTAACTAAGCCTAACACATTCAAGTTCCCTACCTCAAGCTTTCCTACCTTATATAAAATGTATACATAAACCATGTATAAATCATACGCTAAATTTTATCAATAAAAAACTCATCAACTCTATAATAAGCTTTATGGCTCAATGTCTCTTTCAGTTTAGATGTAAAATTTGTTATTGCTAAGCTTTTGTATGATTCAGGTATATGATTATAAATTTTTAATCCCATATAAAGTGGTCCAGTTTCAAATTTTTTATGACTATGATTTGGATATCGAAAAATGTTATTATTATTTCTAGTATGATAGCTGTGATTTATTTTGTATTTTTCAAAAACAGATAATTTTGTATGAACAAATTTTGCTAGCTCAAGAATGTAAAGATGATACATGATATACATTTTTCTTGCGAATGTAAACAAATGTTTACCCTTGCTGAGCGATACAAGGCAAGGGTTAGAAGGATTAAGTTTTACCTTATTCTGTTACCCGTTGCGGCTTCGCCCGCGATCACAATATTATATGTTAAATAAGTTATAGCATAATTGACGTTTGTAGAATATATTTTAATTATTTTTTTAATGAGGTACTGTGAGTTACTAAAACTATTGACTCAGGATTATGACTTATCATGTATGAAATTGTAAGTCAATCGATTGATTAATAAGAAAGAATTATCGTAACATGTGCAAGCCTATGACGTGTTTCACCTAACTTTCTCCGAAAAATCATCTCAAAACATGTTGGACTCATTGCGTAATGGATAATATATACACTTTTAAGACCATTGGAGTATAACTCAAAAATACAATTAAAAAGGGTAATTTAATTTAAGATAAGGAGAATTTGGTATTGGTCGAGTTTGGGGACTTTCTCTTTTTGTGCGAGAATGATTAAACTGTTTTTCGAAACAATAATCGAAGAACTCATTATGTATAATATAAAATATACGAACATCAATATATAACTGCACATTAAATACCTCAGATAGTTTAACAAAACATTGAAATTATCAAAATAAAAAAAAATAACGCTTACATTTCAACTGGCATTTGCACATTTACTATAGTTTCTATGACCGAATAAAAACAAACATTTATTTACTCCAAGCAGACTCTGTAGATGGTTACCAGTAAACTAAAAACTATCTGGCACTGCAGGACACATGTTTTTGGTTGCTATGGTCATGTTCGGTCAAAGCTGTCCCGTCATTGGCCGGGCGAGACGCTGCTGCTTTACAGTTACCACTAGTCCCAACAGGTGTCTCTAGAGTCAATCCTTAACCTACATTAAATAGACTATAAGATATATAGATACCATTTGGTATTTTGTAGAGTTTTACTGCTATCAGCCATTGCTAGTATTGACTATTATTATCTTGATATGTTTAAGATTTCATCACATTTCCAAGATTATCAAAATTATTTTATTTACATAAGTCTTAAATGACATTAAAACACAATATTGTAGAAGAAAAATGTGGATAAACCTTTATTTTATTCGTAATATTCAATTTATTGAATCCCTTTGTTTTAACTGTGGTTTTGGGTTGTCCGTGACCCTCCGACCGGTCATTACCCCGGATAATCGGGAGTTGACTGTACTGTGATGTTTGTTTCGCTTTGTCAACCTCTTTTGTCGTGCCGCAGGCTACATCATCCACGAGTCCGGCGTGTGGAGTGATCTGCACCAGCGTTGGTTCTTCCTGCCACGGCGGCTGAGCAAGGAGCGGTTCGACGACGCGGCTGACGAGCGGAGGAGCACTAACGTGCTGCTGAGCACCGACCAGCACTTCACTAGGGTGCAGGTGAGGCGGGGCGGCGGGGCAATACAGTAGATATCAGACCGTGGTAGTGCCGGGTTTGCGAAAACCCTGGATTACTGGAGAGTAGGAGGTCTCTATCCTGGGCCAAAATTCCAATCCCGGTTTTGATTCCTGTGTTTTATAGGCTAGAAATCGAAAATATTCAACTACACTTGAGTCCCGCTAGTCCGAACACGGGTAATCCGAATGTCCACTTAATTCAAACAGGTTCTGGATTTTTTTTGTAAATACTATGCAATAGTAAAAAAAATATTTTACGTAATTAAAAGACAAAAGATAATGGGACAGTTAAATAATGTTGTAACAAAATGAAAACAAAGTAATATTTTGAAGAATACAAATGTTTTATTTATGTGAGAAGACTAAATTTACAAACAGTACAAACAATAGCAGACTACATCAAGGATTTGTTATGATTTTAGCATTTGAGCTAGTAGTAGTGGGGATGCAGACGTACAGTCTCGGTTGGCAGTGTGTACAGTCCGCGTGCAGTATCGTCATACGTACAGTCCGCTTGCTCGCTCACATCACATCACAAAACTACACACAGTGGGCCAGTGTGCATATTGTTGGTTCTGCGTTTGAAAGAGTAAACGGCTATTGATACTTGTTTTTGTTCCTATTACAACACTACAGACCCGTTCAGTTGCTTGGTTCTCTATTGTTTAAATTATTTCGGCTAATCCGAACAATTAGCTAATCCGAACAGCGTTCGGTCCCAATTATTTCGGATTAGCCGGACTCATGTGTATGTAATGACAACGCTGAAGACATTTTTACTCTTAAAGTTATAAAAAATTACATTGGACCAGTGTCGTAATACAGTAAGCTCTCGGTAATCCAGGATGACTGGTGAGCCATTTAATACAATAACACTCAAGAGTGCTCAAAGTTGTGTTACGCCTATTATTACATAAAAAAAGACAAAATTGCAATTTGCAGTCCCAACACGGTGAGCAGACCAAAATTGACAAGCAGAATGCGTTTTAGGCTAAAAATGCTGACCAAAACGTATTTATCGGCTGAAAATGATGACCACGGTTTCCTGAAATCTTCAGTCTGTGGTCATAAAGACCGCCAGACTAGAGGACCAAACTACAGCGGCACCACTGTCTCCCTAATATCTAGATTAATAAATTGCAGCTATCACTTGCTTATTATTATTTCATATAATATAATACTCAAATTATTCTCTTGTAATATATGTTCTCAAACAAAATAAGTAAATTACAATCGTAATTCAAATAATACTATGAATAGGCCATTATCGTCCATTTAAAGTAGCTTTAGGATTGACTGAAGCACTCAAGTGACAGCTAACCGAAGCGTTTGTGATACAATGTTGCCAGATTTACAAGCAACAGGAGTCGACGCTACACAGTGAAAACACATTATGCGAACCAATATCCTCGGTTTGCCAAGACAATGGGAATTGAACATGAAATATTTCAGATATTTTCATAAAATATTGAAATGGTAAAAATCGAAAAAAAACAACTTTTACATTTTAACTGGCATTTACTATTATTTTCATGAGTGAATAAAATTGAACATGCAGACGCCTCAAATATGGTGACCTATGAGCCAAAGCAATCTGGCACTGCAGGACACGTGTTTGGTTGCTATGGTTATGTTATGTTCCGTCAAAGCTGTCCCGTCGTTAGCCGGGTGAGACGCTACTGCATTATAGTTTCCACTAGTCCCAATGGGTGTCACTAGAGTCAATCCTAAAGCTACTTTAAATTAGGGGTGTGCGAGCAGTGATTTTTTCAAATCGAGTCAAGTAGTGCCAATTATTTTCAAGTATCGAGTATTTTTTTAGCGAGTATTTGCCATGAGTTGGTAGTTTCAAAATAGTGTAATGGGATTTGGATACCACTCCAGATTTGATCATCGAAACATGATTTCTAACTAATACATGAGTATCAATACGAATTTTTGGCCAGTAAAATCAAACTGGATTACATATTGACAAACAAAACATGGTTTAACATTTGTTTCCGGCTGATAAGACACGGTCCAGTTGTCATTTGGCCAAAATCACTTTGTCCAGATATTGCTTATAATCAATATTAGATGACGAAATCGTTAGTTACGGCCAATACCAAGTGGCCTGATGGCCACTTTTGCCAAAATCATGTATAACGTCTTTTCTGGTTTTTATTACGAGATCCAGTCGTCATTTACGGCCGAAATGACGCGGTCCGGTCGTCATTTTCGGCCGATTTTACATGATGCGATCGCCTTTTGTGATTGCACACCCATACTTTAAATATACTATAAGTCTGTATTAACACTCTATTATCTGAGGTCATTGCTATGCTACCCCGGGTGACCCGGACAGTTGACTAACCGCTCCCTCGCTGTCCAGGTGACCTACGTCGGCGAGGTCATCCCCACCCACGGCTTCTCCAGCTTCAAGTTCCTGCCGGGGACGGACGACACGGTCATCGTGGCCCTCAAGTCGGAGGAGGAGAAGGGGAAGAGGTGAGGAGAGCGGGCGACGTGTCCTAGGCTACTTTCAAACGTTTATTTCTCGCTTCTCAGACCTTTCTTAAACCATTTGTAGTGATTTTAGTGTTCAATGAAATGGTTTAGCATATAAAATCAGATTCACTTAGGGCTGTTATATGCTGTTTTGAGAAGTAAAAGTTGGCCTCATTCTGGCTCGTGTTAATGAAGCATCAAGTCCACCATACAACCACGTGGTATACCAAGTGTATGAAAAAGAACAACCTAGTTGGGAGAAAAAACGTTAGCGGTGGATTATAACAAAGATAATTGTAGGAATACATATTATGAAAGAGAATATCCTCAAGTTTTTAGCGAATTTCCCCTATAGGGAAGAAGCTATTACCGTAGGTCTCATGGTAAGACTTAAGCCCGAGACCATGATAACTTTTCATTTTGAGGTCCCCAGATGGCAAAAACACTATTCGTTCAAATTTTTTTATATGTATATATATATATATGTGTGTCCGTAAGCACGATAACTCTCGTAAAAGAGGTCTGATCTTAATGAAATTTGGTATAAACGTGTAAAGTACCATTTATTTTAACTAGTTCGAAAACCAGACAAATCGCACCATCCGAAGGGGGGTTTTGTACCCCAAAAATGGGGTTTTTGGGGTTTCCACATGTAATTTTTATTAAAATCAAATTTTAATTTTCATCATTGAATTCAGCATAAAAAAACAAACAATTTGGTATCTTGATCATTGCTCTACGTCAATTGGTTACTGAGGTATTGAAAGTGCTAAACACAGTACGTTGTCTAATGATATTCTTATGGAGGAAAAGAAAAATTGTATATCTCGCTTATTTATGAACATAAACTGACGAAATTTGGTAATGGCTTCATCTGGTTGTGGTTTATCGTTGTTTGCACAAAAAAACAATTTTTCGCCTATGGGTCCCGTAGCAGCAAACCTAGGTACTCGGTCCCAATGTTATTCTTATGGAAAATAATTAAAATGTTATATATCGCTTATTTATGAATGTATATGGATGAAACTTGGTATGTGACTTCACTTAGCTGAGTTCTATTGATATTTGCATAAAAAACCATTATTTTGTGTTTCTTGTTGCAGCAAACCTGCATACTCATTCCCAATGTTATTCTTATGGAGAATAATTAATATTTTAAATATCGCTTGTTTGTGAATATATTTCTTATGAATCCCTGTTAAGTGTCTTAATGTGTTATGTTATAATGCATTGGAAATTCGCTGAGTATGCAGGTTTGCTGCGACGGGGTATTATTTTCTCTTAATCATAATAAACTTCAAGGTTAGTACCATTTTCTGCAATATACAAGTCAAAACGATATTCCACTTTTCACCAGACATATCACGCATAACTGACTATCGCAACAAACTGGTCAATATTACTGATCTTTTCATCATTAGGCCTAACCATAATGTTTACGTGACCATAAAAGGAAGTATTAAGTCAAAGTCAAGTATCAAGTATTAAGTATTAAGTACCATAATGTTTACGTGACCATAAAAGGAAGTATTATGTCAAAGTCAAGTATCAAGTATTAAGTATTAAGTTTAAGTCTGGGCATTGAGGTGCCCAAGAAATTGAGCCTTCCCTGCCGATACACCTTCCAGAAAAACGAGCCACCAACGCATCACGTGCGTATTCTTTGTAATCAGACCAAACAACTGCAGGAATTAAAGTCGAAAAGGCCCAAGGAAAACTTGATGAACGATTACTGAATACAAATAATGAAACTAGAATGGTGAAGGGCACTTAGTAGTGATTTTGTTATTTACTGAAACTAGGGAATTCTTTTTCAAACAACTGGTTTTATCAAAACCCAGAATGAAACAATTTTTTTACTTCTCAAAATAGCGGATTACAGCCTTAAGTGAATCTGGCTATGCTTTTATATACTAAACCATTTCATTGAACACGAAAATCACTACAATTGGTTTAAGAAAGGTCTGAGAAGCGAGAAATAAACGTTTGAAAGTAGCGTATAAATCTTGTAGTTATCGTTTTTGACAGATTGTCCACTTCATTTAGTTCAAAAAGCCTGACGACTAGACTGTTAAAAGAACCGTAACTAATGTTTTAACATGGTTCATGTTTTCTGTAAGGTCAGGAATTGAAAGTCGGGAAAAGGATTGGACAAATTTGGAACAATGCCTATAGACATTTGGTAAAATTCCGAAAGTCAAGGATGGTTTTAAATTTAGGCTGATTATAAATGCAAGCAATTCTGTACAAAGATCAAAACTTATCAGACTTTTGTAAAATCGGTTTTTACGCTACAACGAAGAGGAAGTGAACTATAACTGGTAAGGCAATTAATGTATTGGCCAGTAACAAAGAATAAACATTGTAATAAAAACTAAACAAGAGAGCGTGGACATGGGGAAGATGGAGGCCAATAAAAATTGAATTTTGTAAAATATTACCTATCATAAATAAAATTTGCATTCCGAGTTGAGAGTCAGGGAAAAATAATTTGTTGATGGTGAGGTAACTCAGGGAAGATTACCTTTTTGTGGTCAGGGAAATCATGACCAAATAAAAGTGTGAATCATGTTTAAGTTACTGGAAAAAAACGCAATAGCCTATTGAAGAGGCTGCTTGCATGGCTACGGATAGAACAAGAATTCCCTAGACGTACTGTTATCACAACACAAACAGGCTTATACAACGATGTTAATATATTTAGAGCTCTCGTCTGGGGTAACAAAAGTGAAGCCTACATGCTGACCGCCATATTCCTCAGGTAACCAACCAAATCCCCTCTTCACAAGTTTTGTCAGCTGACAAACATAACTCGTGAAGAGAGGATTTGATTGGTTGCCATAGGAGCAGAGGGGACAAAAGGAAAAATGACAGTCGACCATGTAGGCTTCACTTTTTTACTACACAAGAGAGCTCTAGATATATTAAGTCCGTTGGGGAACTACACGTTCAACAACAACGGTTAGATCGAAGCATGTACACAAATGATAACTCGTACCTTTCAGCTACCCTGGTGACCCTACAGTCCTAACCAGTTCCTGCCGGATTAGGTGCCGATAACAGGTACAGCGAATGGATGTTGTACCAGTGGAAGGCGGCTAGTAGCTGTCTTGTAGTGTACAAGTTCCCCACCAGGGGAGGATGGGTAGGAGTGTATTGACAGCCAGGATGGTTAAGGGTAGGCAACAGCCAGCGTTGCCGATTTCCGGGGAATTGAAGTAGGGTCCGGGTAAAATTCCCGGGATTTCCGGGGAATCAATATAATTTCCAGGGACTTTTAGTTTTTTTTTTTTATTTCAGATGATTAATCTACAAAATACTGCTTTCCGAAAATCACAATCTTGATATAAAACGGAATCATCCAGACTTATAAATAAAAACAAATTATTATTTTAAACCCAAAAATGCAGGAATGATTACTATCTCTTTGATATACTGAACAGATACTCTATGTACATCCCTTTTTTCCTACATGCTGTAGGCCAACAGGATTAGGAGTGTTCTCTCTTGTGATGCAATGAATATTTGAAACAGATCAGTTAAGGATAGCTTGTATTTTAGTATTCAATTCAAATTCATATCACTGTTTTTAATTCAAATTACTGTTTTTAAGTTCTTACCGTATACAAAACTGAATAGAAGATAGGAAATTCCTTATAATGCCCATCTGTATTGTTACCCTAAGGTTCTGTGATATCTTTGGGAGTGTTCAATATTTTTTGTTAATCAAATTTTAGTTTAAACTGTAAGTGTAACTGCGTAGTCTATGTACGATACTGTGCTGTATTGATGAGCTGTGGACCCCTAGGCGCAGCCGGTGGTGCGGGCCCTTACCGCCCAGATCAGCAAGCTGACGGCCTTTTTTAGCTTGTTTGAGGTTTTTGTATGTGGGATTCGTGATCTGAACATTGCAAACAGACCGGGTGGTACAGGAGTAACATTAACAACAGACCACGAGAGAAATTGGGTTTAAATGGAGTAATTCAATTCATAATAACCTCAAATGCATTTGTAAACAATAACAATTGGTTTTTATTTTACTTTGAGCAATTTTAAAAACATTGCATATATGTGTCGGTCAGAGTCTATACAATGGAAAATAGTAATAAACGGTATCAGGAAACTGACACATACTTTCTCCCTTTTAGCCAAACTTTAATGACAAAAATATTTGTTATTTACTAAATATAGAATATGAAGTATAGATAAATGTACAGAAAATTGTCTAAAATAGTTGTTTTCAGAAATATCCACCCAAATTGCTTTTTTGGAGGCACTATAGAGTCCGTTGCTACACACAGTAGTTTTGAGAGGGGAAATGCCCCCTTGCCCCCCCAGGGTTAAATAGCAACACATTTCGAACATCATCTGTTGGTCAATGCTAACTTGACCTGCATATAAAATGAAATTGATCAGTAAATAAGAGAGAAATAGTTATTTTTGTATTCCCCATAAGAATAACATTGGACAACGTTCTGTGTTTACCGCTAAATGAAAATTTCAATTTTCTCCGCAACTAGCAATCGTAGAATAGTAATTTAAAATATTAATTTATTTAGTTTTTTGAGCTCTTTTTAATAGTGAATAGTAATATTTTTTAACATTTATGATTTTTTATGAAAAATCCAAAAAACTGAATTTTTGATGTTTTAAGTCCTGTAATTTCTGAACCCGCATTTTTCCAGAAATGCGGGTGGTGTCATTTTGTTGGAAACCTAAAGTTCTACAAACCACGAAAGTTTAATCAAAATCGTTAGAGCCGTTTTTGAGAAATTTGGATTTTTCATGTTTTTTGGCAGTTTTTGGGGGATAATTACCCTTAAAAATCAAAAATTCAAAAAAATGAAAAAAACGCCTGGAGATATCGTGGATTAGTACCTACATACCAAATTTCATAAAAATCGGCCCATAGGTTAGGGCTCTAGCTCTGTACACATCCACACATACACACACACACACACACACACACACACACACGGACACACACACACACACACACACACACAGACAGACATCACGTAAAAACCACTTTTTTGGGTTCAGGGAGCACCAAAACGAATATTTCCACTAACAACTCAAATTCGAAAATTTTTATGAAAACAATACTTTCTCCATATACTATGTATAGGGGGAGAAAGTAAAAAAGATTGTATTTTTGTTCAATAGACTGAGTGACGCACATTTGCGTCGTTGTAAATTTGATCATTTGTAGGTCTATTCAATTTCATTGTTAATGTTCTGCACAATAATCAAACAAACACCAGTAAAGCACGTCCAAAAACTGTAAGGTTAGCCTCGTGGACAGTTGTACAGTCATGCATCGAAAATGACAATGTAAACAACAGTTCTGCCAGTTGCGATGTGACGTCAACAATCGTCATACCCAAAGACCAAGCAACGCGCATGTGCGTCAGATATCTCTGCAGACTGATACAAAGAGATCAGGGCTTTAAAATAGACCGTTGCTAAGAAATACACTTTTGAATAACATTGGGTCACTGACGAAAATTCGCGTCGTCAGTATATTTCAACGTGACCAGCCGACGCAAATATGTGTCGGTGGTCTATCGGGAGAAACCACTCGATGCACAGCTGCATTGCTGGTCTGTGTGAATGACAAATTCCATATAATTGCGGTAGCGACTGTGTTGAGCCTGCGTTGCTTCCTCTCCCTCTCAGTCTAGTCCACAGCCTCACTAACACAGCCACCCAAAAAGCCGCATCTGATTAGATCTTCACTCTACGTTTTATAAGTGTTGTTGATGTCAAATTTATTGTTTTCAGCGCGACCTTCGTGACTGCCTTTCACATTGATGGCAAAATCTTGCTGCCGGAAACCAAGGTTGCGGACTTGAAATATGAGGGGATCGAGTTCATCTGAAACGCCTCTATCAAGTTTTTAAAAATCCTTTGCTCAATAAGAAGACAAATTTGTGTAAAATCCAGTTTGCGAAAGTGCAATTCTGCATTGGATTGTGATTATGAAATTTCCAAAACATTTTGTACACGTAGGGTATTTTAATTTGTATTTATTTACGAAACAAAATTAAATTCTGTTTCTAATTGTGATTGTGAAATTCAAAAATATTTTGTATATGTGGGATATTTTGATTTGTTATTTATTTATGAAACAAAATTAAATTCTGTTTCGAATTGTGATTGTGAAATTCAAAAACATTTTGTACGTGTGGGGTATTTTAAATTGTATTTATTTATAGAACAAAGTAAATGCGAAGTTTGTTGACGTAAATTTGCAAAGAGGTTAGTCAGTTTGTGTATTCTTTTGTTGTGTAGTTGTAAATATATATTTAGAAAATTTGAGAACATTTTCTAAAATGGGAAATGGACAATGGCCGTGATCGATTTATTTCTCCATAAAAGAGTGTTAAATTTAAAGCTGATGTGTTGTACGATGAAGAGAAAAATACAGCAAATATACAGCTACAGCTACAGCTGATGTGTAGTACGGAGGGTAAGCTGTGAGTTAAAAGCAATAGAGGCAAAACTGCTACACTCATTTTCAGAAATTTTGTATTCACCTCCTCCATTATCAAAATCATAAATTAAAACAAATATAAAAAATCTACACAGCTCGAGCAGAAACAAAACCCAGCATAATGACAAGTATATTGGTAGCCTAATAATATTTTAAGTTCATTTAATCTCTTACAGAAAAAAATGTGAGCACGCTTGACGATCTCTGAACAGAAAATTATTAAATGTGTCAAATTTAAACTGGGGTCTCTCAAGTATTAGTTGCCAAGTTGAAAAAAATAATAAATCAATTTCTAGAAAACAAAAAATATAAAAATACAGGCTTTTACATTAGTATAACCTAGGAAAACGTTTTTTGCATCAATATTTTGCAAATCCCAAAAATAAAATACCTAAATTTTCATCATTATTCTATTGAAGTTTCTTTTAAAATATTTGGTCAAACAAATTAAAGTGGACTTTAATTGAACGCTTGACTGACAATCCTGGTTTATACACTGTTTTAATGGGGAAATATATCCAACAAAATATTTCTCTAACGCCTCCTAAAAATAATAAACAATGAATCAATTAACGTTTGTGGCTTACCTCTTTCTTAGAATTTATTTTGCTAACATTTTTATCTAGATTAAATTTTAAATTTTTCGTTTATACTCGCTAGCTCTTTCAATGAAGGTTCAATAACTGTTGAGTTTTAACAGACAATTTTAAATCCTGCAGTTACTGGGTTTTAATCTGTATCAAATTTTAAAATTTGTCAGTATTTATTAAAATAAAGTAATATAAGTTTTTTTTTCTTGTTCGTGCTTTTTATCTGTGATTTCTTAAGTCATGTGTTTTAATTTGTAATTTCACCATTGGCATAGTGAGTTGTACAAAAAGAATTGTTAAAATAAAATTTGTTTTAAAAACATTATTTGAATTGTTTATTTCCACTGTACCCTTGTGTATTTGTGACCTAAAAATCTCAGACCGGTTTAATAAATCTGAAACTTAATGAGATATAACAAATCTGATATTGTAGTAAGTATTTGGCTGTTGTTTGGTAAACAGGGTTTTTATTACTATTCTAGAATATTAAAAAATGTGTATATATTCAACCATGTCTTGGATAAAGTCACATCTTTAAGAATGTTATCAACATTGCAATAACATTATTATACCGGGTGTCCCACGAAGAGGTTTAAACGTTTGATTTTATATTACGTGCCCATTCATGCACCGAACTTTTTTAAACTTTACACAGTTTACAAAGTAGGTTCTAAAAACATTCTGGAAAAATTTCAGCTCCCTAACCTTAATAGAAACAAAATGGCGGCATATTGAAAAATTTACCAATTTGCTTCCTATAAAAACTACTTTCATGATTTATTATCTGATTTGTTTACTACGTTGCGGTTCTAACAATACAATGACTGGGATTAGGTATGCACGAGTTTTAAATGAACAGGTCTTGCCCCATTTGACGGTACCAGAAATGAATCAAGCAATCTTTCAACAAGATGGTGCTCCACCTCATTTTGCAAATCTTGTCAAGCAATTACTAAATGGCAACCTTCATGGCCGTTGGATTGGTCGTGGAAGTGATTTTTTGGATTGGCCACCCCGATTACCTGATTTAACTGTTTGTGACTTTTTTATGGGGTTATTTGAAGGAACAAGTTTATACCCATAGTGAAGTTCCTTCAATAATGATGAGGAACTAAAACGATCAATAGAAGAGGAACTTCTCCGGATACCGCGGAGTTTCTTTGTAAGAGCTTACGAATCATTTGTTCTGCGCTGTTATCAGTGTGTTGCTGTGGATGGGTTACAGTTTCAATAATTTTGGACTTTAAGGTTTTCCATTAGGGTATGTTCTAGTTCTTTTATTTAAAAGTCATATTGCCCTAGAATGTAACAATAAAAATATTTTATAAAACCAAAAACACCTTTTTTAATGTTTTTAAAGTATTGTTTTTCAATATGCCGCCATTTTGTTTCTATTAAGGTTAGGGAGCTGACATTTTTCCAGATTATTTTTAGAACCTACTTTGTAAACTGTGTAAAGTTTAAAAAAGTTCGGTGCATGAATGGGCACGTAATATAAAATCAAATGTTTAAACCTCTTCGTGGGACACCCGGTATACTAGTGGTTTGAAGGGGTGACCTTGCTGCAAGTACGAACACATGTCACATCGTAAACAAAGTAGACACTCAATCTCATGTTTTATTGTAAACAAAGCAGACGTTTTTAAATCCCCATGCTTTTCTTATGAGGGATGTTTTACGTTATGTCTCGTTTGCTGGTAACTTTTTGAAGATACTGCTATTTTTCCCGAGTCCCTGGGATCCGAGACCTTTAATTTGAGCCGTCTCCCAACATCCTGCGATTTGCTAAACTCCCATAATTTTGAATTAAAAATTTTGCTTACAGAATTATATATAAATACTCGCTTCGCTCGCTGGGGGCTCCGCCCCCAGACCCCTGTGGGGGGCTTCGCCCCCAGGTCGCTGTTTGGCCTCATGTTGAAGTGGTGTAGTTTCAAATGGCCCAGAAGCCCAATAAGACCACTACTTATACTAAGAAAACAGACAAATCAGCAGATATTTAAGTATAATACCATCCGTTTGGCTGCTAGAACTGTTTAAACAATACTACATTCTGATTGTTTATAACCGTTATTATGAATTGTTTTGAGGTAGTTAAATCAAAAAAATAATGCTTGGGAATTTTCTGTGAGATTAAATGGTGCAAAGCACATGCATGCCAAATCTCACGTCTCTAGCTCAAGTATTATTGGTGTCACGTGCATGTCCAATAATATAAATTGGCACAGAACCCCCAATGCATTACTACTTATACCAAGAAAACGGTCATATCTTAAGATATTTAGAGTATTTCATTTTTCGACAAGTTTAATTCATTAAAACTGGTCATATGACTGCTGCTATTTACTAAGTGTGATGTAGACATACTGCGTGCCCAATATTAGGCCTCCGTCAAGTATACTAACGTGATAGGAAATAAAAAACTGCCACAAAATATAGAAAATATGCCGAAATTAGAGAAATCTAGCGCTACCTAAGGGTGAAGGAGACGAGATACGACAAAATGTCATAGGGCCAAATTTGTAGATCGTCTAAAATCCGTTATTCGCGGTGGTCTCTGTTTCTCGATAGGACCAACCGTTCGGCCGCTACAGCCACAAAAAATGCACTATTTTGGAGATGTTCAAAAATTCCTCCATTTTGATTTTTTTTTGAGGAGGTTAAAATAAAAAATTATACCTTTTTGCAATTTTTCTGGGGGTTTCAATGGACAAGCTACATGTAGGCCTAATTCCATATTTCTAGCTTATCTAGAATTACCTGAGTAAGTCGATAATGCAGTTTGTCATTTATGGAATAATTAGGGTTTTTAATTTTTTGGGATGTTTAATTATTAAAACATGTTAGTTTATCGAGTGTTTCGTGAAGGGTAATGTGTCTACATATTGAGTGCCAAATATCAAGCCTTTAAATAATAAATTAAAGTGATAAGAAATTAAAAACCACGAAAATAAACGTCGAAATTGACTAAAATTTGAAAAATCTAGCGCTACCTAAGGGTGAAGGGAGCGAGATACGACAAAAAGTCATAGGAACAAAGTTGTAGATCTTGCAAAATCCGTGACACGTGGTGGTGTCCGTTTTTCGATAGGTCAATCCGTTCGGCCGCTAGAGCTCAAAAACTGTAAATTTAAAATAAGCCTTTTTTGGGGGGGTTTAAATATTTTTTTTAGGGGGGTTAAAATAAAAAATTGTCAGTTTTGGCAATTTTTCTGGTGGTTACAAGCTATAAGCTACCTGCATGCAAAATTTCAGGTTTCTAGCTAGTCTAGAAGTGGTCTAGAATTCGTATACCTCAGTGAGTGAGTGAGTGAGTGAGTGAGTGAGTTACACATGCGGCTGTATATATTATAGATTAAAATATAGTATTATTATTCACGTTATAGAAGTAACACACAACAAATTAAAAACTGAGAATTACCAACTGATTGGAAAAATGTAAGTGAAAAGAACAATAAAAGGAAAATCAAGAATATTTTACTAAATAACTGCCCTTACGAAATTGATGAATGTTTTAAAAACGATTATTGGACCCAGAAGAAATTGAAGTAAATAAATTTAATATAATATATCTAAATTCATTGTTCTGTTAACTATTGTCGTGTATTATGTTTAATGCCCAACGACAATAAAGTTATTTATTTATTTATAATCAAACTTGGAAGTTCCACAAGACTCAATCTTGCAACCATTTCCTTTTTATATACTAATATCAAAGATCTTCCTTTCCATGATTTATCAAAACTAGTTCCGTATGCAGAGAATACAGCGGCTATCTTAAAAACGAAGACACCCGATAAAATTGTAAAATTCTTAGAACTATTTTATTTTGAGTTTCCAAAATGTTTTAAGCAAATATGTTTTTAATTTATTATTAAATTGGTTTCATAGTTTAAAACAAAAATCAATTTGATTGCAATTTTAATTTGCAAACAAATAATCAGTTTCAGGGACTATCTAAATAAATTCTCCCAATCATATTATGACGCTTGAAACGATTTGAAGGCTGCTCTGACGTCCGATCCAATGGCACAAACATGTATTCTGTGCTCGCTGCAAACATGCCCTCTCCTGCAGGGGCGGATCCAGAGGTCATGTTTGGGGGGGCGGTCACTGAAAGTTACCCCTCCCCCTTCCCTGCGGATGGTCCCTGGCACCCCATTATTGTTTTGAACTATATGTAATTATACAACGAATGACAGTAAGTTAACATAATATATTAGTAACCTTGTACTCAAGAAAAAAGCAATCTTAACTTTATAAACAAGCTAATCAAAAATTAACTTTAGTTATACTGCGCCCGACCGTAAATACAAATAAAATATTTAGGCATTACACTTTTTTCGACGTCATCTGTAGTCGTCTAAGAACAAGTAAGATGCCTAAATAAACAATTTATTTTAGTATTTACCCACGCGAAAAACTATTTACAAAACGTATTTGAAATCTGCAATACTGAACTATACTATGTGAAGATACAATTAGGAATGAGGCTGACAGCCAAGGTCAACCACTCGAAAAATGAAAATGTACCACATTTTTACAAAATAAAATACCTGGCGTATGAGCTTCTGTTTTTTAATGTTTGTTTCCTCTTATTTCATTACATATCATTCGAGACACTTTTTGCTTCTAGCCTAGCCACTGGATATTTATTGCCTAGCAACGGATTGCGGTTTTAAACAAAAATCAAACCTAACCTGTAAATAAAACACCGCTGATAGCAGACGGTAGGCGGGCAAAATCCAGTAAAAAATAATCACCGAATACCAATTGTAGCAAGCTTTGCTGCTAAAATTCACCTCCAAGACCATGTTGAAAACACTGCATTTTCGGTCCGTCAACTGGCAAAACTGCAACACTGCAACTACTTTTTGCAATACTCGGGAATATCCATGTTTTTGTAAGACGCTTTTAGGTTTAACACTTGGATCTAAGTAATGTGTTATCTATACTTATTTAATAGGCGAGCAGGTTTTTTGTGACAATCACTCCTCCTAAACTACTGAACCGATTTTCATGTTTTTTGTGTCATTGGAAAGAGCCTAACGTGAAGTTTTGCAGGAAACTTTTTTATAGAGAAATAATTTGTGAGTGAGGCCCTGGGGCCCCTTAAAGTTGAGTTTTCCCCATAAGCTTAACATTGGGAAATAACTATAAGTTTTAAGCAATCAGCTGGATAGAGTAAACACAGTTAATCAGCAGGCCATGTTGGCTTTGGAACGGTAACATAATATTTATACGGGAATGTCAGTATAATATTATGTTGTGATCGCGAGCGAAGCCGCGACAGGCTACTAGTATACTAAAATGGAAGTTTACGATTTCACCTGTCTAATGGTGTGTATTTTATTTCATTTAAAGAAACGTTTAGGTTCGTTATTTTGAATTTTAATGTAACCTTGTAGACGGGAGCGGCAAAATTTGACTCTCGGAAATGGAAAACGGGGTTACGGGAGGATTTCGATGCTTACATTTTCATTCGGATTTATTCAAACTTTCATCGGATGCCTGAATAATAAAATAAAACACAAAAATTCTTAGGTTTGGGGGGGCGACCGCCCCTGCCACCCCCCCTTGGATCCGCCCCTGTCTCATTGACAACATAAGGCGTTTATTTCACAAAAAAGCTTACGAAATGTTCGGGCTTAGTGAAGGAATCCCAATTTGTGTTTTCTTTGTGTTTAGGTCATTATTTGCGTTTTTGACAGGTTTCACATCGCACATTTCACATTCGATGTGCACTTCCATTTCATGTTTGTGCAACTTTCATTTGTTTTATGTGAGGCGTCATTTCACATTGCTCTGCACTGGAAAAATCAGGTGGGTGAAGTCAAAATTAATATAAACTGTAGAATTTAAATAGTCGATTATACGATTTTAAAAAGAAAAATGTGTATGGGTAAAATCATGATAAAATACCCCTAACTGCTTTCAAATGAGGAAATTGAGAGAATTGAGGAATCTCTATATATAATTCTGTAAGCAAAATTTTAAAATCAAAATTGTGGGAGTTTGGCAAATTGCAGGATGATGGGAGACGGCTCAAATTAAAGGTCTTGATCCAAGGGACTTGGGAAAAATAGCAGTATACCTAAAAATTTAACAGCGAACGAGAAATAGCGTAAAACATGCCTCATAAGAAAAGCATGGGGTTTGAAAAACATCTGCTTTGTTTACATTAAAGCATGTGATTAAGTGTCTACTTTGTTTACAAACTGACATGTGTTCCTATTTGGAGAAAGGTTAGGGGCTATCACCCCTTCAAGCCACTAGTAATATTTAAAGATAGAATATCATTCAGTTGATACATATGGTTTTGTTTAATTATATTTCAACAAATATATGTTTAAAACTGTAAGGATGTATTTACATTATGCATTATTAACTTTCGCTACACTCAACTGCCGGGCCATAGACTGCATTCCTGCTAAGTTAATTTCATAGTTTCTATGTTATTTTGTGTATTCATGATAAATATCTGCTAAACTATTGAGATTAATAGAGCTTGTTTCCCTTACGCAACTGCAATTTCATCGCATACACAGTACCTACAACAATTCAACTTCAGTTTACAAAGTTTTAATTTGTTAGTTGAGAATTGATAATGGTAGTCTTTCAAACTATCTCTTTCAATACCGTTGAAGTGCAAAGTAATTAAAATGTAATCTAATCATCGTCACCCACTCGCAAGAGCAACGTCAAGTGCTATCACCAAGTTCTTCTTCTTCAATCAATCACTCAAATTGCTTTATTTATACTTTCTTTAAGAAAAGTAATGGCGTTCTTAGTTTACATTCCAAATAAGCTTATATCCCAATTCACAATTCTTTATGAAGCAACAACTAACAAGTATTGTACATTACATATATTTTATATTATTTGAAAAGCCCTTAAACAAGTACCTAAATACAGTAACTAATACAAACCAGGATTTAACATTAATTAAGAATTCCCCCGTCGCAGCAAATCTGCGTACTCAGCGAATTTCCAATGCATGATATATGTCTTAATCCCACATAAAGCCGCATACCAAGTTTCATAGAAATATGTTCACAAATAAGCGATAAATACAATTTGAATTATTCTCCATAAGAATAACATTGGGTATAAGAACATTGGTTTGCTGAAACAAGGAACATAAACAATTGGTTTCTATGCAAATATCAATACAACTCAACTAGGTGAAGCCACATACCTAGTTTCATCAATATACATTCATAAATAAGCTATATATCCCATTTTGATTCATCTCCATAAGAATAACTAGGGGGATGAGTTCGCAGGTTTGCTTCAACAAGGAACGAAAAAGTGGGTATTTAGGCAAATATCAATATAACTCAACTAGGTGAAGTCATATAAGAGGTTTTATTAATTTATGTTCATAATTAAGGGAGACATAGCATTTTAATTTTTCTCCTTAAGAATAACATGGGGACTGAGACGCAGGTTTCCTGCTGCGGGTACCTTTATCAAAAAATTGTTTTTTGAGTAAATATCAATAGACCATAACCAGATAGAGCCGTATACCAAGTTTCATCAGTATACGTTCATAAAGAAGCGAGATTATTTTCTTATCCTCCATAAGAATAGCATTAGACAACGTACTGTGATTAGCAATTTCAATATCTCGGTAACCGATTGACGTAGAAGAATGATAAAAATATCAAATTGTGTGTTATTTTAAACTGAATCCAATGGTAAAAATACATAAATACAATGGTACAACCCCCCCCCCCCCCAAAATACCCCTTTAGATAGAGCGATATGGCTGGTTTTCGAACTTAAAGTCATAAAAGTTGCTTTACACTTATATCAAATTTCATCAAAATTGGACATTTTTTACGAGAGTTATCGCACCCACGGACACATATATATAAATATACAGTTTCGAACGAATGGTGTTTTTGGGGTCTGTGGACCTCAAAATGAAAAGTTATCATGGTCCCGGGCCTAGGTCTTACCATGCCGACTACTGTAATAGCTTCTTCCCTATAGGAGAAATTTGCTAAAAGCACACTTTAAACAACTTGGCAAAACAGATAATAATAATTTACCAATGAAGAACGGTTTGTTGGAATTTATTATGAAATAGAAATAACATAAATCTAATGGTGTCTATAAAAATAAAATACAAGATCTTTAATATTAAAAAATGTTACAAGAATTATCAACAGAACATTAAAGGACAGTTACCAACGAAAATTACAAACACTACAAAAATCTCCTTGTGGTAAGATTTGTTTGTGAACGTGGCCCATACATTAATATCACTACTATTATAAATACCCCCGTAGCAGCAAACCTGCGTACTCAGCGAATTTTCAATGAATGTATATGTATCTTAATACCACTTAAAGCCACATACCAAGTTCCATCAATATACATTCATAAATAAATGATTTATGACATTTTAATTATTCTCCATAAGAATAAACATGGCGTCTGAGGATGCGGGTTTGCTGAAACAAGGTACACGCAAATGGGTTTTTATGCAAAGTTTGTTATAACTCAACTAGGTGAAGCCACACACCAAATTTTATTAATTTATGTTCATAATTAAGGGAGATAACATTTTACTTATTCTCCTTCTAGGTTAACATAGGGGCTGAGTACGCAGGTTTGCTGCTACAGGGAACTATCGGCAAAAAAATCATTTTACATGCAAATATCAATAGACCACAACAGTATGAAGCAATGTACCAAGTTTTGTCAGAATAAGTTGATAAATAAGCAAGATATACAATTTTTCTTATTCTCCATAAGGATAACATTGGACAACGTACTGTGTTTAGCACTTTCAATATTATGGTAATTGACGTAGAGCAATGATCAAAAGACCAAATTATTATTTTTTTTTGTTTTAAGCTGAATTTAATGGTGAAAATTAAAATTGAATTTACAAAAATATTATATGTAAAAAACTAAAAAAAAATGGAGTACAAACCCCCCCCCCCAAAAAAATAATATGGATAGAGCGATCTGGCTGGTTTTCGAACTTAAAGTCATAAATGTTGCTTTACATGTTGGTACCAAATTTCATCAAAATCGGACCATTTTTACAGGATTTATCGTACCCACGGACACACATATATATATATATAGTTTTGAACGAGTGGTGTTTTTGGCATCTGGGGACCTCAAAACTAAAAGTTATCATGGTCCCAGGGCTAGTTATTACCATGCCGACTACGGTAATAGCTTCTTCTTCCCTATAGGGGTTATTCGCTAAAATGTGTCTGTCCATCTGTCTATTGTACCATCATGCCAAAACCACTGGACCAATTCAGCTGAAATTTTGCACAAATATAGTCTTACTAGGCTTATCGCCATTGGGGGCTTCGCCCCCAAACCCCCTTTTGGGGTTCGCTTCGCTCACTTGCATCCCTCAGTCAACTCAAGTTTAAATCAAACTCAACTACTGTAGTTCATTAATCAATGAAAAACTACCCAAAAATTACCTTTGGTGAGCACATTAACACCTACACAGGCGGTCCCATATCGATTCGATATCGAAACATTTGACCAACCGGCTACTTGTTAGTTTTATCGAATGAACTCTCGACTACGATGGTTGTTTCGAGGTGAATAAAAGCGGAAAATAAAGTGCTCACACAATCAAAGTCAATCAGATATAAATAAAAAGTTGTGGTTACAATGTTAAATTGGAGTTCTACAAATGGATTTACGTGTAAAAAAAAACAACAAATTAGACTTCAGTCCACGACAAAATTATAGTAAAACCTAACCTAACCTAACTCCACAGAGCGATGTATAGTGGCTGTTCGTTGTGCAACATAATTATAAATAAATGAATTTGAAAAAACAAATTAAACAGAAATAAATTGCAGCCACAAAAAGTAAGCATCAAAAGTAGGATTCAAACCCGTGACCACATGATCTTGAATCATCTGACAACATATCCACTGGGCTATTGGGCTAAATTCATTCGATAGAACAAACAATGGGTTGATTACATTTTCCAATATCGAAACAAACTACATTCGCGATATTGGACCTCCCGTGTAGGTGATAATGTGCTCACCTTGTTTTGTAACAGCTGATTTATATAAACCTCATGTGAGCAAATTAGTATCGCCTACACGGGCGGTTTTTTTTTAAATCAGCTGATACAAACATGTGGTATTAGCCAAAGATAGTGTGTTTTAATTAAACAACTTTCCAAAACTGTACACATTTTAATGGGCCAAAATACTCAAAATTACTTCTTCTCCGATGAATAGCGGCTAAACGGATCATCGGATCTTAAATCTGATGAAAAATCGTTTGTTGGAAATTAAATTTTCTACAACTTTTGTATTTAACATTTTTTGCCATCTCTTACTGTTCACTTTTCCATAGGAAATTCACTAATAAATTCTTGATGAGATAACTGAATCTTATGTAACCAATTTTCCCTAATTTGTGACAAAATGGGGCACCTAGCTACAAAATGAAATATGACCTCATTATCTACGTTAAAATACCTATAATTAGACACCTCAAACGTTAAAATCCGTCCAGCTGGTATCAAGTTATGACTGTGACAAAACCTAGCGTATTAGTATATAGGATTACAATCTGACGAAAAATTAAATCATTAAATGGTTGTCTAAGACGCCGACGCAACTAGGGCGTATTTTATGTTCAGAGTACCATTACACACTGCTATGGTGTATTGCGAAAGTTATAATCGCACTGCCATTAAACCCCAAGGACTTTATAGGAAAGATAAACATAAATACCCCCATGCAGCAAACCTGCGTACTCAGCAAATTTCCAATGCATGGATATGTTTCTCACTATCACATCAAGTCACTCACCAAGTTTAATCAAGATACATGAACAAGTAAGTGATATATAGCATTTTATTTATATTCCATAATAATAACATTAGGGTTGAGGTCGCAGGTTTGCTGCAACAAGAAACATAAGAAATGTGTTTTTAAGCAGTTATCAATATAACTCACCTAGGTGAAACTACAAACCAAGTTTTAATAATTCATGTACATAATATTAAAGGAGATATACAACTTTACTTATTCTACATAAGAATAACATTAGGGCTGAGTAAGCAGGTTTGCTGCTACGGGGACAGTTAACAAAAATTATATTTGTGTGCAAATATTAGTATATCAGTACTAGGTGAAGCCACATGCCAAGTTTCATCACTGTACATACATAAATAATCGAGATATCAAATTATAATTATTCTCTATAAGGATAACATAGGACAACGTACTACGTTTAGCACTTTGAATATCCCTGCAACGGTAGAACATCTAATCACAATTTAAACACCAAAATGATTGTTTATGTAAAGCTGAACTGATTGGTAAAAACTAATATGAAGTTTTCAGTAAAAATAACTGAGGAAAAACTATAAACCTTTTCCCTGTAAGATTAACATGCGGGATTTTATGAACAGGTTTTAGCGAATTTCCGCTCTAGGGAAGAAGCTATTACCGTAGGTCTCATGGTAAGACTTAATCCCGAGACCATGATAACTTTTCGTTTTGAGGTCCCCAGATGCCAAAAACACCATTCGTTCAAATTGTTATATATATATATATATATATATATATATATATATATATATATATATATATATATATATATATGTCCGTAAGCACGATAACTCTCGTAAAAGAGGTCCAATCTTAATGAAATTTGGTACAAATATGTAAAGTACCATTTATTTGAACAAGTTCAAAAACCAGACAAATCACACCATCCGAACGGGGGGTTTTGTACCCCAAAAATGGATTTTTGGAGTTTTCACATGTAATTGTTATTTAAATCAAATTTTAATTCATACTATTGAATTCAGCTTAAAAAAACAAACAATTTGGTATTTAGATCATTGCTGTACGTCAATTTGTTACTGAGATATTGAAAGTGCTGAACACAGTACAATGTACATTCTTATGGGGAAAAAGAAAAATGTTATATCTCGGTTATTTATGAACATAAACTGATGAAACTTGGTATATCGCTTCATCTGATTGTGGTTTGTTGTTGTTTGAACAAAAAAACAATTTTTTGCCTATGGTTCCCGTAGCAGCAAACCTAGGTACTCGGTCCCCATGTTATTCTTATGGAAAATACTTAAAATGTTATGTATCGCTTATTTATTAATTACTATGGATGAAACCAGGTATGTGACTTCACTTAGATGAGTTCTGTTGATATTTGCATAAAAACCCATTATTTTGTGTTCCTTGTTGCAGCAAACCTGCGTACTCATCCCTAATGTTATTCTTATGGATAATAATGAATATTTTGAATATCACTTATTTATGAATATATTTCTTATGAATTCTGGTAAGAGGCTTAATGTGTTATTAAGACATATATGTATATATATATATATATATATTCATTGGAAATTCGCTGAGTACGCAGGTTTGCTGCAATGGGGATATTTTGGATTTTCTACGCAACCACTTAACCTAGATTAATGATTCAAAATACCAAATTATTATGTTTTTAAACTCTGTAAAATGTTCAGAACCAACATTGAGTGCTTTAAAATTGTTAGGGTGAAAAATGCAAAACATGATATTTGGAAAATTGTAAAACCCCCTTCCAATGGTCCGATTGTTGTGGATTTAAAGTCATGAATGTTGCTTTACAGATTATTTGTGCCAAATTTAATTGAAATCAGATATTTTTTTTCCAAAAGCTATCGTGTTAACGGACAGACAGACAGACACACACACACACACACACACACACACACACACATACATGTATTCGCTCAATTGTGGAAAACACCCAATTGTAGCATCTTTAAGACGAAAGATACTGCGTTATCGACAATAGTGTGGACAGTATGTTCCACAACTCACTTTCCCGATACACACCGATTTTAGCCCTTACACACTAGAAAACAATTGTAGCAACGTGCCACAATCGTGCAAACTCCAACTTAAGTGTGTACTCCCCACCACGTCACGCCAGCGCTGTTGCCAGTTCGTGCCGGTGCGGCGGTGCGCGGCGCGGCGGCCAGCTTGGTGACTGGGTAACTTGCCTCCACTCCGTGATCTTTGTTGGCTCAGATGTTCGTTTTTAATGCTCTATTGATGCTTTTTGATAATTGGGCTACATGTTGTATATCATAATATATTGTTGAAATCACTGTATGTTAAATTATCTATGATTTAAAATAGAAACCCATTTTTACGTAAATTGAACAGTAGGCCCTAAAACTAGTTATTATAGTATGGTATATATTATATTATTTAATAATTAAAATCACTGTAGAAATTTTATATTGTTATTAGTATTTGGTACTTATTTTAGCGAATTTCCCCTATAGGAAAGAAGTTACTACCGAAGTCGGCATGGTAAGATCTATGCCCGGGACCATGATAACTTTTCGTTTTGAGGTTCCCAGATACCAAAAAAATCGTTTGTTCAAAAATATATTTATGTGTGTACGATAATTCTAAAAAAATTGTCCGATTTTTACGAAATTTGATACGAACATTTAAAGCAACATTTATGACTTTAAGTTTGAAAACCAGAAAGATCGCTCCATCCAAAGGGGTATTTGGGGAGGGAGGGGATTTGTACCCCATAAATGTTTTTTTTTAGTTTTTTATACATAACATTTTAGTTTTGACTATTTAATTCAGCTTAAAAAAAACAAATTGCTATTTTGATAATGTTTCACAAAAGCAGTTTTGTTGCCGATAGTTCTCGTAGCAGCAAACCTGCGTACTCAGCCCCCATGTTATTGTTATGGAGAATAAGTCAAATTTTCTCTCCCTTAATTATTAACATAAATTAATAAAACTTGCTGTGTGACTTTACCTAGTTGAGCTATATTAATATTTGTATAAAAACCCCTTGTTTGTGTTCCTTGTTTCAGCAAACTTGCGTACAAATGTTATAAATCGCTTATTTATGAATGCATATTGATGAAACTTGTTATGTGACTTTATGTAGTATTAAGACACATATATATATATATATATATATATATATATATATATTATATATATATATATATATATATATATGCATTCGTAATTCGCTGAGTTTCCAGGTTTGGTACGACGGGGGTTTGCTACGACATCCATTTATATGATATGGATGTCTTGATATGCATAAGGTGCATTTAAATGCTAAAATATTTTCAATGAGTATTTTCATGAGTAATGAGCGTAAAATTTGGATATAACTCAATAATTGTAAGTAAATAGTAAAACTAGTTTGTTGATTGGTTATCTGATCGCTTTGAGATACCAAAACAAGTTTATAATTCTCATGCCAATAAACAAAGGTGCAAAATGTGTTAACACCGAATGGTACGGATTTGGAAAAAAAATTTCCTCATACTTGATCAAACATTATTAAAAAATATCAAATTAAAACAGATTTGATTAACTTTGGAAACTCTGATCAAGCAAGCTAAACAAGTCAGTTTAATCAAACTTGATCGACTGTCTTGATCAGGCCTGATAAAATGTGTCCCGATCTAACCTTAGGGGATCTAACCCCAGGCATTGTTTAACTCCCCATGTTATTCTAACTGTATAATAGAAATCAATTAAATTGGATATGTAAACGGATGACAATAAAAAAAAACAGTACAAAACAGGATAACTACGGGATTTTGATTTTGTTTTCGCCTTTAGGGCGCTCTGCCTCACGGGTGATCATGGGATGAGCATGGTCCCCAAGCTAAACTTATGGATTAATGTTTACTCAACTATTTAAGCTAAAATTTGTTAGTTGATTAGTAGTTGCTATTATTACTGACATAAAATATCTAAAAAAATCTCGTAGGACTTCTCCCATTGCCTTTGAAGATTAGTTATTACTGAGGCCATTGAGATGACATATTGGGAGGGAGGTAAGTAGTACAGTTATGAATGACATATAATTACTTACAATTTAAGTACTCTTTAGGGCTCCGTCCCACTGGTTTAAAAGTTCTCAAATTAGGAACTACTGAACCAATTGGGTTGCAATTCTGGAGGGAGATTGGTGTTAGAATAATCATACTCACACAAATCCGCTCATGACCTAAGTGCCCTTTTGGGCTCCGCCACACTAGCTTTGGAAATTATCAAATTAAGGATTACTGAACCAATTGAGCTGAAACTTTGGACGGAGATAGAACTGATACATACACACTGACTCATTCTAAAACTAATTCATTGTAATTAATTCATTGTTGGTGATGGCGAGGTCATGTTATTTCAGGAGTTATTGCAGACATTTTCAATCACTTACTAGTAAATGAAAATTAGGAACTGTAAAAACGAGTTAGAAATTAAGTATGTGTTAGTTTCCTGATTCAATTTATTTAGTTTAGACGCGACTATGTTCGTGTCCTTGAATTGTCCCCCAATCCACATACTGTTATGTCCATGCTATCTTAATATATAAAATTGAATCTATGTTCCCTATGGACTATTAAGCCACTCAACTGAATTCAATGCCATTTTCATTATTAATGTAGCATTGGGTCGGGATGGTTCCTGGAAAGTTTATTAAAAATTTAATAAAAAATATAATACAACAAGCATTTTTTGTAAATCTCATAAGAAATACGGCAGCGTACGCCAGTTACCACTAGTCAATAATAAAATAGCTAACATGAAATGAAAGCCAAATAAAACTCGAAAGTGAAATAAAAATAACATTAACTAAACTAAAGAGAACGTGATAAACTAATCAATAATTATCTCCTACCAGTGGCTGTCAGTCAAAGCAGAGCCTAAAACGGTGGGTCTTGATGACTGAACTGTAGCACACATGTACTTTACTCAATATACATGAGCATTAATGATTTCAAGAAATTTCCATAGTGCTTCACCCTATCGATTGTCAATTTTAAAAGTTATTCTTACGGACATTCATGTTAATTGACTACTTAATAGTGTAAGAAATATTACATCTTTGGAGTTGTTCATTATGTTAACGATAGAATACAGCACAACATACACCTGTTCATGTGCCTAGTTCTTTGATAATCTTAATTTTAAATGAAAATAACTGATGGATAGAGAAGTTCACATCTTGTAGCCTTGAAAACTATTGTTTAATAAACTAGTAGCCCGTCGCGGCTTCGCTCGCGATCACAGTACAGTGTTATGTTTTAGATGTCAGTTCCATTTGTTAAAGCACCTGGAGGACCCAGGTTTGTTCGAAAAGCCAGTCAGTTTGTTAAAAATGCCTAGAGTACTTATATTCACGATTCCTCTCCAAGGCGTGCGTATTTGCTTTGCTTATTGCGTATTGATCGTTTCTTTTCATTTTGGGCATGTCCGTTTTATATTAAATCTTCAGTTTGAATAGTGCTCACAATTTATAAATAACCTAATCATGTATATTTAAAGTTATGTACTCATTGGTTCTGATCTCTATTCCCACAAAAACCACATGATACTTTACCAAGTGATTGTTATTTTTACAATTGAATGGTTGATTTTGAACAGCTGGTATGATTCTTTTATTTGTATTTACAAATCTTAACCATAACTCCAATGTTAGTTTTTTTTAATATATTTCTATACAATACTATATGTTTCTATGGATGAGATCTAATTAGAACACATTTATTAACCCATAAATTTGATAGTTTTAACATTTGGTAAAGATATTTTGGAGCAGGAGTAGGCAAAGGTTTTATTCTGATATATTAACTATTCTCCTAACAAATATATGTTCAATCGGTTTAGTTAACTACTTACATTAGTGATGAATAAATTACAATTTTAAAAGCCGACAGAGCAGATAAGTCCCAAAGGGCATACTGGATGAAATTATAGGCCTGTTTCTGACTAAAGTGCATTGTCTGCTGTCTTTCTACAAAATATACGCTCAATCTGTCTAGTAAGTACACAATTAACATGGAAATGTTGAAGGGTGTTAGGGCCTAGCCTCATTGGAACGGGAATTAGCCCAATCTTTTTTGGGATGAACCCGTCTTCTTCCAAATATCTGCTCAATAACTCCTGTAGTTTGTTAAACTTATTGAAAGTGGGCTTAAAACATAAAATATTCGATATTATAATCACAATGGCTACTTAGACAAACTGAGCTTTAATAAATACCATGTAAAGCTTACGTGTTCTGTATAGCCAATGATTTATTACCATGCCGTTATTTTAAATGATTTATTATACCTATGTAGAGTAGTAAAATATCCATTCTTGTTTTCTTCATTCCGTGATAAAATATAATTAACTGACTAAATGCTGATTATAACAAATACGGTGCAAGCTGTAGTGAAATATTAAGTAACCTGTACCCCTAGGATCGAATTTGTAGCAGCGCCGGTCAAAGGGGCGTAACCCTAATTACTTACCATGATTTAAAACAGCCAAAAGAGATTCCTCCTCTACACGAAAACAGGCAAGTTATTTAATTTCATTGAGTAAATATTTTTGTGAAGCGCAGAAAAAATCTGGCTTATAAACTGACAGACGGATGAACAAATGTTTAAAACAAATTAAATATCTCCGTAGCATACAACATTTCACTGCTCAAAACGATGTAGAAAAATAACTTATTTAATTTATATAGATAAATTAATTCCTTACTTGTATAATCGGGTTTTCTAATAACCTGTCCATAATGTACTAACAGCTGCAATTCAAATCAAAATATTCCTCATGTTAATCTTATGGGATAAAAACGAACTATGAAAGCTCGTGGGGCGAAGCCCCGTGGTCGAGAGTGTATGGAAACCCTACAAGACACATCTAGAGAGTAAGAGCTTTCGATTAATACGAAATATGTATATGAAATAATATTTTTAAGGGTTGAAAATCGCCTAACAAAAGTCAAGATATTCTTTTAATAATATAGATTATTGAATGTAGAAATTATATATCTTTAGCGGAACACATGTCTGATGAAATATTTGCTTTATATACGTTAAAACTAGTGGCTTGAAGGGGCGATAGCCCCTAACCTTGCTCCAAGTAGGAACACATGTCAGATTGTAAACAAATTAGACACTCAATCACATGTGTTATTGTAAACAAAGCAGACGATTTAAATTCCCATAATTTTCTTATGGAGGGTGTTTTACGTTATTTATCGTTTGCTCCTAAATGTTTGGAAATACAGCTGTTTTTCCCGAGTCCCTGGGATCAAGACCTTTAATTTGAACCGTCTCCCATCATCCTTCGATTTTCCAAATTCCCACAATTTTGACGTAAAATATTTCGCATACAGAATTATATATAACTAGGCTTATCGCCGTTTGAGGCTTCGCCCCCAAACCCCCTTTCGGAGTTCGCTTCGCTCACTTGCATTCCTCAGTCAACTCAAGTTTAAATCAAATTCGTAGTTCATTAACCAAAGAAAAACTACAAAACAATGACCTTTGGTGAGCACCTACACCGGCGCTCCCGTATCGTTTCGGTATCGAAACATTTTATCAACCGGCTGCTTGTTCGTTTTATCGAATGAACTCCCGATTACGATGGTTGTTTCGAGGTGTATAAAATCAAAAAAAAGTACTCACTCAATCATAGTCAATCGGATATAAATAAAAAGTTGTGGTTACAATGTTAAATTGGAGTTCTACAAATGGATTTACGTGTAAAAGATAACAACAAATTAGACTTCAGTTCACGACAAAATGATAGTAACCTAACCTAACCTAACTCCACAGAGCGCTGTACGGTAGCTGATCGTTGAGCAACATAATTACAAATAAATGAATTTGTAAAAACAAAATAAAGTCAAATAAATATAAATTGCAGACCTCAAAAAGTAAGCATCAAAAGTAGGATTCAAACCCGTGACCACTGATCTTGAATCATCTGACAACATATCCACTGGGCTATTGGGCTAAATTCATTCCATAAAACCGATAGAATCGGTTTGATTACATTTTCCATTCTCGCAACAAACGATATTCGCGATACTGAACCTCCTGTGTAATGTGCTTACCATATTTTGTAACAGCTGATTTATATACACCTCATGTGAGCAAATTAGTATCGCCTACACTACTAAATAAATCAGCTATTGTTTATTTAAATCAGCTGATACAAACATGTGGTATTAGCCAAAGGTAGTGTTCTTTCATTTAAACAGCTTTCCAAAACTGTACACATTTAAATGGGCCAAAATACTCAAAATTCCTCCTTCTACGATAAATTGCGGCTAAACAGATGATTGGATCTTAAATCTGACGAAATATTGTTAGTTGGAAATTAAATTGTATACAACTTTTGTATTTAACATTTTTTGCCATCTCTTACCGTTTCCGTACAAAACGCGCTCAAAGTGGAAAAATTGAAAAAGTGTAATTTTCCCAGCCCCATAAATGCCTTAAAACTCAAAAACGTTAACCTTTAGCAAAATTTCTGTCAGTTTCTCGTCAAGAGCTTTAACTCAAGTATGATGTTGAGGGAGGTTAGATTACGGTAAGTGCCTCATAGTTTATGTCAGTGAATGAGTGAACCCGTCTAGTTTTATATATTATAATATTTATATATAAAGACTAGTTTATTTTAATGACGAGGATGATATGTACTCTATGTGCAGAGTGATTCAGTGGCGTAACTTATTAATTTCAACCTGGGAGGTTTATTGTATAACTGGAGGTAACACTGCTTAACGATTTTGGTCAAAAACGCGAGCCGGTGATTTTGTCAGGTTGGTACACTTGGTGAGGTAAATGTATCCGTTCTTTGAACTATCCTGATTGGGTGTTTTATTCCAATAAGTGAATCTACTCATGAAAATCATTGGAATAAAAGTAATAAGAGTTGAAGTAAATTCATATTTTCGTTTGATTTATGTATCTAATCTTTCCGTGAAACATAATGTATTATGAGGAAATAAACAAATACAAGTATATTGTGTTTAAAATCATGGATAGGTACTTGTTTGATTCACTTTTCGACTCGTCCGATTTCAGCGAGTATAGTTCTTTGCTTCACCAAAATAAGGAAAGAACGGCTCGCAGGTTTGTTCATCAGTGTTACCTCCAGTTATACAATAAACCACCCTCATTTCAACCTTAGGTGCGCTGAAGCGAATTAAAGGTTTCAGTCAGAGCGCTCCGAGTAATAATTTATTTATTTGTTAGGACTTTATTCTTCGGATGGCAGCTTGTGTCATAAATAACTCATGCTCCACTGAAAAAATCAAGATTTTGATCAACAGCGTACTTAGATAAATAACTTCTAATAATTCATGCCTCAACTATAACTTGGCTTTTAATGCTTAGGGAGTAGAGAACAAAATTGATTAAAAAATGAATGTTAAGTAGACAAGTTGGAGTTAGCCAATTCCCTTTTGTATATATATATATATATATATATATATATATATATATATGAAATAGTATATACCTATATGTAAAATAAAAACAAATAAAGTATAATAATTGTATTTGTAAAACACAGGTGATGTTTGCAAAATCCTGCAAACAAAGATAGTAAATAATTATGCCCCAATTAATTGCAATAATATCGTTCTATTAAAACAAATCTTTCAGTTTACTGTTGTGTAGCCTGACATACATAATTAGGGTGATACAACAGTAAAGTAATATGACAAAAAAAAACAATATAAGCAGAGTCTTCTAACAGTAAAAACCAACCAGCAACGGACGCCGCGAACATGAAATAACGTAGCGGCAACACCGCACGACCTTGCCACTAGTTATACGCTGCTCCGCTAGGATCGCTAGTGAACGGTAAGCCGGCGAAATGCCACAATCCAGGGAATTTCGGTGTTTCTTACACACGTGATGGAAACTCAAAAGTGGCAACTTGAGTTAGTTTGACTTATTTTGACATTTTAACCTCAAAATTATCGATAAAAATTGTAGCATCGTGTGTAAGATGCCACAATTGGATCACGATGCCACAGTGTGGTTGTGTGCATGTCCATGATGCTACAATTGAGTAAATACAAACACACACACACACACACACACACTCACACACACACACACACGCGCGCGCACGCACACACACACACACACACACACACACACACACACACACACACACACACACACACACACACACACACACACACACACACACACACACACACACACACACATATATATATATGTACAGTATATGTATATATTTATGCATTTTAACGAATAGTGTTTTTGACATGTGGGGACCTCGAAACAAAAAGTTATGATGGTCTCGAGCTTAATTCTTACCATGCCACGCGCACGGTAATAGCTTTTTCCCTATAGGGGAAATTTTCTAAAACGGGAATATATACGAGTATTTATGCTGCAACAGGGAGTGGCATAAGGATGTCAAGGAATCGAATGTTTTATCAGAATTAAAATGTTGTCAACAGTAAAGGACTGCCACAGAGAATATGTGAAATAATAAGCGCAAAACCGAACATAATAATTTAATCACACAACGGGATTTCAAAATCCCACTGAAATGTAAAATAATCTTCCCTAAGTTTAACGACTAAGTCAAGAACTGACAAGAATGAATTTTCTTATTATGTTGACATTCTTCGTTCGTTAAATAAATCTTGTGAAGAACCTACTAATCTACGTTCTCTCGTTTCATTGAGATGCGATGGAGGGTCATAAAAGGGTAGTTTAAAATCTCGTATTCAGTAAAATTTTGCTAGGAATCCGATGGTTTTATCGGATCTACAATCGGACCTACGGTAATGGAGTTATATGTTTTACCGATGTCAAAGGCCCCTATACGGAAAAGGTGTAACGAACTTGACCTAAAATTCAATGCAAAGAATTTGTGTGGAAAATTTAACTGTAATATATTAAGAGTTATGCAACAAAAACACACACGAATTGGAATTAATATTATTGAGTACAGAGACTCACTTAGTTTATTCCAATATACAAATCGATGGTTATGTGAGTTTTCATTGGTCCACGTCGCACAGATGGTCGTGTGACGCAAAGCGGTGTTTACCTCTCGGCAATTAGCCACCGGTTTGCCGCACTCGTATTCACCTCAACCAACACCGCGGATCCCCCAACACCCGAAGAATCATGCTGCTCATGAAGCTGATGTTGATTTGCATCGTTCTATTTGTCTGTAAGTAACAATAATCAGGGTCAGAATCAATTCTTAGGGGTGCACACACCTCAGCGGTACGGCGGGGCGGTAGCGGTGCGATATCGCGCGGTGAAGCACACTGGGCAACTCTCGCGGAAGCGCGGCGCGCGCGGTGGCTTCACTTCTCCAGCGGGGCTAAGCACACGTAGCGCGGTTTGGCCCGAAACTTACGCAGACGTGAACCCGTGATGGAAAATGAATTTAAAAGTGTAATATTAATTTGTATTTATTACTACTAAATTACAAAGTAAATTAAGTGAATTCCAAAAGAGTAGGCCTATTGCCTATTCACTAATAACTTGTTTTCACAAACATTGCAATATTTAATTTATTATTTATCTGAAGTTTAACTCCCTTATAGCTGAGTATGTAGGTTTACTGCTACAGAAAAAATCAACAACAAATATTTGTTGTGCAATTATCAATACCAGTACCAAGTACTAGGTGAAGCCACATGCCAAGTTTGATCAATATACAGTCATAAATAATCGATATATCAAATTTTATTTATCCTCCATAAGGATAACTTGGACAATTTACTGTATTTAGCACTCTGACTATCTCTGTAACGGTTGGACGTGGAATCACAATTGAATACCTAAATGATTGTTTTGCAGAGCTGAACTTATTTGTAAAAACAAATGTGAAGTTTTTAGTAAAATTAACTGAGCAAAAGCTAAATACATTTTCCCTAAAAGATCAACATGGAAAATTGTATAAACACATTTTTGGATTTTCTACGAACCATTTAACCCATAGGTTAATGATTCAAAATACTATATTATTTGATTTTTTGTAAGCTCCATAAAACGGTCGAAACCAAAATTTAGGGGTTTTAAAATCTTAGGGTAAAAAATGCAAACAACTCATTTTTTGAAAATTTCAAATCCCCATAAAACCCTCTTCCCACGGTCCGTTAATTCTGGTTTTCAAAATCAAATTCATGAAGTTGCTTTACACGTTTCTGCCAAATTTAATCGAAAACGGATTTTTTTCAAAATTTGTTTATGTTTTAGGGGAAATTCGGTAAAACAACTATTCAGTATACTGTACAGACCCTGTGGTACCATCGACGTAAATACTACAATACTGTATGTAGTATTTACATCGATGGTGGAACCACGGAACCGGTACGAGAGCACACGAGTCGTTCCGAAAACATCCGAAGGGCACCGTCGTCGCCGTTTCCGCGGCTCTACCCTGCGCACACCTAGCAACCCTGCGGAGGCGGGTGAGCACTTTTTCGCCTACAAAATTTAGAGGTTGTTTGGTCGATATCGAAAAATTTTACCAACCGGTTGTTTTATCGATTGAATGTTGACTACGATAGTAGATAAATGTTTTCGGGGAAGGAAAATGGTGGTTGTTGCAATACAAAATGAGTAGCGCTAGTAGATTTTATGAAGCTGAAACGTTCGAAGATTTTATAGGAGTTTAAGAGTTTATAGGTACTTTAAATTATGGATATGGAAAGTTAATATAACTCATAATAACTGAGCCTTTTAAGTCCTTAGCTATAACTAAGCCTATTACCATAGATTAAGCATACTCCTTAGGAGTATGCTTAATCTATGCTATTACTTGGGCAAGGAATGGGTTTTATTATTTCATACTAGTTTAATTTATGAACAATTTTTCTCTTATCACAAGTAATTTAGAGAGACCGATTAATTATCTTAACCCTACCTCGGGGTCTTTGTATTTATGATTGCAACCAATTTGTAAATTTAAAGGCATCTTATCTGTTTAAGACCTTGTATACATTACTTAATTAACTTAGCATTACAAAGTTTATTTAAATTGGGTATATATTTTGCCATATTAAGTGGATGTAAGGTATTTCAATTTCAAATTGTCCAATTGCCAAACTTATACTTCAACAGCTTATACTAGTCGAGTCAGCTTAGAACTTCCACAGTGGTTTCCATTTCCAAGTTTAACTCGGCAGTTGGCAATCTCAAATCATCCAGTAGAATGAACAAACAATCGGTTGATGAAACGTTGCGGTATCGTCTGTTCGATATCGACCAAACAACCTCTGAATTTTGTAGGCGAAAAAGTGCTCACCACGGAGGCGCGGCGAAGAACTTCCACTCCGAATTCCCCCCGGCGGATTCGAGAAGAAGTTTTCAACCGCGCCGCGCTTCTCTTCCGCTTCCGCGAGAGTTGCCCAGTGTGCTTCAAGCTAGTACCATGGAAGTAAATACGAGCGTTCCCACTGGAGTGGTAGCGGTATACCGCCCGCGCCTCCGCACCGCCGAGATGCAGCAGTTGCATTACACCGCCCGGCGGTCACAGCGGTGCGACGAGCCTGGCTTTAAAACATTCCCCCTATACATTATAATATTTGTATTTGCTATTTTATAACCTTCAAATGTATAAGGCTTTCTGTATTTGAAGTATTTTTTACAAAGAATTGCATAAAACTCCAACAGTGTAAAAATCACCATTTTGTATTTAATATATTTCTAGATAAGTCATATAAGATTTTTTGGGGTTTGAACGTAAGGAATTGAGTTCGACTGCTGATTGTAAACATTGCATGTTGCTTATTTTAGTAACTTTGTATCGCTTTGTCTTGTGATTGCGTATGGATTATCAAAACTTATTTCGTTTCTCATCACTAGGACAAATAATAAAACGCCAATTATGCTCCAAAAGGTATATTTTAACTTCCAATCTGAACTCATCTTCAGCCTGGTTCAACACACTCGAAACAATAAAATACCCCCGTCGCAGCAAACCTGCGTACTCAGCGAATTTCCAATGCATAATATATGTCTTAATACCATATAAAGCCGCATACCAAGTTTCATAAAAATATATTCATATATAAACGATATATACAATTTTAATTATTATCCATAAGAATAGCATTGGTGATGAGTACATAGGTTTGCTGAAACAAGGAACACAAACAATTTGCTTTTATGCAAATATAAATATAATTTAACTAGGTGAAGCCACATACCAAGTTTAATCAATATTCAATCATAAGTAAGCACTATATAACATTTTAATTATTCTCCATAAGAATAACATGGGAGATGAGTAAGCAGGTTTGCTGCAACAAGAAACTAAAAAAATGGGTTTTTATGCAAATATCAATATAACTCAACAAGGTGAAGCCACATACCAAGTTTTATTAATTTATGTTCATAATTAAGGGAGTCATTACATTTTACTTATTCTCCATAAGAATAACATGGGGGCTGAGTACGCAGGTTCGCTGCTACGGGGATAATCAACAAAAAATCAATTTTTTGTGGAAATATCAATATACCAGTACTACATGACCCCACGTGCCAAGTTTCATCAATATACATTCATTAATAATGGAGATATCAAATTTGATTTATTCTCCATAAGGATAACATTGGACAACGTACTGTGTTTAGCACTTTGAATATCTCTGCAACGGTTGGACGTAGAATCACAATTTAAACACCAAAATGATTGTTTTGTGGATCTGAGTTGATTGGTAAAACCAAATGTGAAGTTTACATTAAAATTATCTTAGTAAAAGCCAAAAACCTTTTTCCCATAAGATTAACATAGGAGATTTTATGAGCAGGTTTTTTTGGATGTTCTCCGCAACCACTTAACCTAGCTTAATAATTCAAAATACCATATTATTTGTTTTTTTAAGCTCTATCTATAACATCGTCTAAACCAAAATTAAGTGTTTTAAAAACGGTAGGGTAAAAAATGCAAAAAACTGATTTTTGGACAATTTAAACCCCCCATAAACCCCCCTTCCCATGGCCCCATTTTTCTGGTTTTCTAACTTAAAGTCATAAATGTCACTTTACACATTTGAGCCAAATTTCATCGAAATCGGACGTTTTTTACTCTAGTTATCGCATTCACGGACACACATATATATATATATATATATATATATATATATATATATATATAAATACATATATATAATTTGAACGAATAGTGTTTTAGTCATCTGGGGACCTAAAAAAAAATTGTCATGATCTCGGGCTTAAATCTTACCATGATTTATAGGTAATAGCTTCTTCCTTATAGGGGAAATTCGCTAAAAACAGACAATATATATATTTTCTATTTACAATTAAAATCATACGCTTAAAATGGAATTACCGTACTTATAACGTAGAATAAATAATACATTATTTATTCTATGCTTATAGTACGTAAGTCGGGATGAAAAATTTCGTTAATCCGTAGATTTAAGATATATAATTTGTAAAGGCTTTGCGATTTTTATATTTTCTTGAATTTCTTGTTTGACTAACGGAATTGCTTTTTGTGGCACTGGGCTGGAAATTGTTTTTTTCTAGCTATAGAAACATGCCTCTTTGATGTTCCGTTTTTTCCAGTTTCTTTTTTGAACATTATTTTTGCTTCAAATAACTGTATGTACTTTGTGCCCCTTCTTAAAAACATGTACATGTAAGTTAGTACAATTTTCTAATTTCTTGTTAATCCTACTTTTATCCTCAAAGATTATCTTGTGTGTAGTTTAAATGACGATACTAATGGCATGTATATTGTTGAAACGGTCAATTAAGTTGTTGATTCTTCACTCTTGAACCACTGTGCTACCCAGCCAACCACCCTAACGTCCTCGGGCTTTCCTCCCTGGCTGACTGATCAGTTCGTCTGTGTGTTTTCAGTGATCGCGGACGCCATTATGGGCGTGAAGTGGGACCAGGAATGCGGGAGCTTATTATGCAAAGATCCTGAACGCTGTTATGTTTGCTACAAACAATTGAAGAGTGGTCATTTAGTTGATCCATCGCCAATTTGCAGTAACGGGAGTCCTGTGGAGAACAGACCAGGCTATTCCTGTACCCAAAATATGAGAGGCTTCAGACCCAGACGCTGATGAGGAAGAGCTTTGTATGTAGCCGCCCAATAAACGGCTTCCCAGAGACAGACTCGTATCATTCGCCACACTTCCTCCAGCGGCTTCGGGTGTTATGTGTTGCCCTCACCCGGGGACCGAGCTATGCTCAAGGAACGTCGGCCAGTTTGTTTAGACGACTCGGAGTAATGTTCCACCGGCACTTAGCTACTGACTAGCAGGTTGATCTAGCTCATTTGCCTTATTTATGCAAAACGCAAACGGACACTCCGGGTGTTATTATAGCTCAATGTCCTTCAGTACCTTAATTTTACAGTTGTTCAAATAATATCCTAAACTCTAATATGAGTAAGGTTTGCTTGCTTACGACACTGATCTAGTGATCTCAAAAACGGCTCCAACGATTTCCTTCAAATGTTCGTAACACAGACAAAGGAATCTATATATAGATTCGTTTGAATAGAATCTGTTCGTATAAAATCTATTCTACAGATTCGTTTCTCTGTGTTTCGAAATAACTAATTTCTGGGATAAAAATAAGTTCTAGACAGGCCTCATCCCCAGGAAAAATCAAATAATAAAAAAAAAATTAAAAGCTTAACAAATTACGGTAACATTGGGCTTATGGCGTTTAAATCAAAACAAAATAATTGTAACAGCTGTTCATAATGAACCAGGGAACTGTCCAAGTAATACTCATGTTGTTTATGATTATTAATTAACATGTGGTTTCCTGAGAGCAGAGATTAAAAGATTTGCCAGAAAATTACATATATAGAGTAGTAAAATAAATCAAAGGGACATTGATCTATAAATAAAAACTGGAGTGACCTTAACACTGTATAAAAGAGGGAAATGAGTTTTAAAAATTTGATTATCAGTAGGGGTAAGTAGTGAAATATTACTCCAAGACATCTAAACAAACTGGATGCCCTTCCCCCGAGCAAAGCTCGGCCTCCCAGGTACTGAAGCTTAACAAACTAAGGTAAAAATTTCTCAAAAACGGTTCTTACGAAAGGTAATTTCTTAGCCAAGTGCCAAACAACTGCAACTACTGTTGTAATCTGGGGCTAACATTAAATAACATTCGACCTAAGCCTTTAGGCCTACTTCCACGTAAAACATAACGATAACAACTAAATAACAATAACTATGGAAGTTATTAAACTAATACTGGCAATGGTGCCACGTGGCGTGCCGCTGGCTCCCGCCACGAGAATTCTTATTTATATCACATAACTGTAACTAAATAATTGTCTACCTATATATACTGCCAGACTCGCCCTAGCAACCCCTACTGTTAAACCTTGGCTAGACACTTGCGATGAGATGGTTCCGGATCAACTGTGGAGAATCTGCACCGACGAAGAAAGCAGTGGCGGGGATTTAAGCAACTGCCGCTAAGGGCTATTAGGAAATCCCCCCATAATCTTTATCCTTTTCGCCGCCCAGGTTTACCTGCATGTTATTTTGTGACAGTATCTAAAGAAGTTACGAATTTACTGAATGAATACGTTTAAGAAATTTATGTTATTTCCTATTTTTTTTTTAAATAGTAAAATAATGAATAATTGGCTTGATTCACATAAATACTGTTCAATACTCAATATACTCAATGACAATCAACCCTAGAGACAAATGTTGGTGTTAAAAGCAATGAAGCAGTGCTACTTTCAATAACAAGAAGGAAAAGGCCTTAAAATCCCTCCAAATACAATTCATCAAACATTCATTTGTACACTAACGCATTGACTACTGAAAATAATAACAAATAACCAATAAATAAGATATGATGACAATATAGTCTTAAAATTCGTAATTCGGACCATTAGCCTCAAAATTCTGACGATTTTAATCCTGAATTAGTGCTTTTCAATATAGTATTTCAGTCATTTTCTAATTTATACTTTTATGCAAAGAATTTGTTATAAGTTTTAGACAATCAAAATATAATTAATTTACTCAGGCCTAATCTTCATAACACTGTACACATTTGCAAACACTTCTTCTAGTTTCACCTCCATGATGTTGTAGATCCAACGCATTAAAATAACCCTGTCGCAGCAAACCTGCATACTTAGCGAATTTACAATCGAGATATAAATGTCTTAATACTACACATAAAGCCACTTACCAAGTTTCATACAAATATATTCACAAATAAGCGATATATACAATTGTAATTATTCTCTATAAGAATAACATTGGGACTGAGTACGCAGGTTTGCTGCATCAAGGAATACAAAGAATGGGTTTTTATGTTACTATCAATATAACTCAACTAGGTGAAGTCATATACCAGTTTATAATAATAATTTATGTTCATAATTAAGGCAGACATAGCATTTAATTATTATCCATAAGAATAACATGGGGCTGAGTACGCAGGTTTGCTGCTACGGGAGCCTTTGGAAAAAATTGATTTTTTTTAGAAAATATCAATGGACCACAACCAGATGAAGCCGTATACCAATTTTTGTCAGTATACGTTCATAAATAAGCGAGATATACATTCTTTCTTTTCCTCCATAAGAGTAACATTAGACAACGTACTGTGTTTAGCACTTTCAATATCTCGATAACTAATTGACGTAGAGGAATGATCAAAACACCAAATTGTGTGTTTGCTTAAGCTGAATCCAATGGTAAAAACTAAAATTTGACAATTTAAAAAATTTTATATAAAAATTACAATAAACCCATTTTTGGGGTACAAACACCCCCCCCCCCCCCGACGAATATATACTGTATATGGGAATTTGTTCAGCTATGATTTGACTTGACATACAACTGAAATCAGGAGAAAAACCGAAGCTGTTTGAAAAGCTAGTTTAAATAGATTTAAAATAATTGAAAACACCTTTTATAAATTTCCTCAACTTGAACGATTTACAATTTATACAGTTAACCCCCTAAAATGATATTGCAGGTTTAAATTGCACAATTTAAATTTAAATTTGCGTTTTTCTTGTGTTCTGTTTGTTGAGAATAGATCAGTAACAAAAACTAGTCTTGTTGAGAACATAATTTATAAGACAAACAACTTTAAACATTTTATAAAACATTGAAGGATTTTTATTAACGCCTGCAGATTCAGTGATGCCATGTCTGCGCATTGTTGTATTCAGTGCAGTATCATTGATTCGCCGGCGCTTGACAGAAAATAAATTATTGTTTAGACGTCAAGGACTTCGTGCAGTGTGTGGCGGGACTGGAGACTGGACCGAGAACAAGGGAGTGTACTAACACGGAATGTTTGCTTTTTCCATTACATCTGCCTATAAGTTACAAACGCATATGTACTATTTCAATATATACGCCACAAAAACTAGTCGAAACGTAAATCAAACTTATTTTGGAATCAAATGTGAAATCCGCCCTGTTAAATTTGAAGATGCTATCGTGAAAAAATATATCCTATAGCATATCCTCATGCTTTTAATTTCCTGTAATTCCCAGATGTGTTCAAAAATATTCAAGTATATTAAGGCTTTGCCCCTTTGGTCTCTAAAATTGCAATGTTTTTATGATGCAGACGGTTAATTTATTATTTGGTCAGGGGATTTAAACAAATGTTTAAATTTAAACTTTCCCTTTAGCTGGGCTTGTCAGGCTTGGTAATCCTTGAGAAAAATAAATACCCCCGTAGCAGCAAACCTGCGTACTCAGCGAATTTCCAATGCATATATATGTATCTTACCACTTAAAGCCACATACCAAGTTTCATTAATATACATTAATAAATAAATGATTTATGACATTTTAATTATTCTCCATAAGAATAACATAGCGTCTGAGGATGCAGGTTTGCTGAAACAAGGTATACAAAAATGGTTTTTTTTGTAAATTTCTTTATAACTCAACTAGATGAAGCCACATACCAAGTTTATTAATTTATGTTCATAATTAAGGGGGGCATACTATTTTACTTTTTCTCCATAACAATAACATGGGGCTGAGTACGCAGGTTTGCTGCTACGGGAACTATTCCCAGAAAAATCGTTTTTCATACAAATATTACGAGAGCACAACGGTATGAAGCAATATTCCAAGTTTCGTCAGGATAAGTTGATAAATAATCAAGATACACAATTTTTCTTACTCTCCATAAGGATAACATTGGACAACGTACTGTGTTTAGAACTTTCAATATCTCTGTAACCAATTGACGTAGAGCAATGATCAAAACACCAAATTGTTTGTTTTTAAGCTGAATTTAATGTTGAAAAGTAGAATTTGATTAACTAAAATATTATATGTAAAAACTAAAAAAAAAAAACATTTTTGGGGTACAAAACCCCCCCAAAATAATATCTTTGGATAGAGTGATCTGGCTGGTTTTTTAACGTAAAGTCATAAATGTTGATTTTCATGTTTGTACCAAATTTCATTAAAATCGGACCATTTTTACGAGAGTTGTCGCACCCACGGACACGGAGACACGGACACGGACACGGAGTTGTCGACGGATACGTACACTTTTGAAAGAATTGTGTTTTTAACATCTGGGGACCTCAAAACGAAAAGTTATGGTCCCGGGCCTAGGTATCACCATGCCGACTACGGTAATAGCTTCTTCCCTATACGGGAAATTCGTTAAAACCTAACACAGAATGGGAAGCATCAAAAATAAAAATAAACAACTTTGCATAGGTACATATCGAAATTTTTTTTCCGATTTACCCCAACCGCCAAAATGGAGCTTTCAGGAATAACGCAACATTTATGCTTACGAAAATCGCCGTTTAGCGTAAATATCTATAGAAAATGCCCAGCACCTTAAGGGCTGTCCATTAGAAGACTTGTCTGTCTGGAGGTCGGCGCAGGTCATATTAAAAGTCAATTGAAAGGTCTCATATTACACAATGCGACTAACCGGATCTTGAATGGGAATGTAACTGCTTCATAATGTGATTAAACACTAAAAAAAACTTTTTTAGCGAATTTCCCCTATAGGGAAGAAGCTATTACCGTAGTCGGCATGGTAAGACCTAGGCCCGGGACCATGATAACTTTTCGTTTTGAGGTCCCCAGACCCCAAAAACACCATTCGTTCGAAACTGTATATATATATATATATATATATATATATATATATATATGTGTGTGTGTGTGTGTGTGTGTGTCCGTGGGTGCGATAACTCTCGTAAAAAAGGTCCGATTTTGATGAAATTTGGTACAAGCGTGTAAAGCAGCATTTATGACTTTAAGTTCGAAAACCAGACAGATCGACCTATCCGAAGGGGTATTTTGGGGGGGTTTTGTACCCCAAAAATGTTTTTTTTGAGTTTTTTACACATTATTTATGAAAAAGTGAAATTTTATTTTTTTCTATTGGAATCAGCTTAAAAATACGCACAATTTGGTGTTTTAATCATTGCTCTACGTCAATTGGTTACTGAGATATTGAAAGTGCTAAACACAGTACGTTGTCCAATGCTATTCTTATGGAGGATAAGAAAAATTGTATATCTCGCTTATTTATCAACTTATCCTGACGAAACTTGGTATATTGCTTCATTTCATTGTGGTCTATTGATATTTGCACAAAAACCCATTTTTTGGCCGATAGTTCCCGTAGCAGCAAACCTGCATACTCAGCCCCATGTTATTCTTATGGAGAATAAGTAACGTGTTATCTCCTTTAATTATGAACATAAATTAATAGAACTTGGTATGTGGCTTTACCTATTGAGTTATATTGATATTTGTATAAAAACCCATTTTTAGTGTTCCTTATTTCAGCAAACCTGCATACTCAGCCGCCATGTTATCCTTATGGAGAATAATTAAAATGTCATAAATCATTTATTTAATGAATGTATATTGATGAAACTTGGTATGTGGCTTTATGTGGTATTAAGATAATATTATATGCATTGGAAATTCGCTGAGTATGCAGGTTTGCTGCTACGGGGGTATTTATATTTTTTTGTAGCACTTGCATACCAGTTCCGCCATCATCAATCTTTGTGTCAGCGCCATAGTCAATCCTGATGTCAGTGGCTCATTTGAGGTCGGGTTTGCGGCATTGTGGTATACTATGCAAGACCTTTAAATGGTGTCCTGTAAATCGCGCCCAGTGAAAATCGCGCCCAAGTGTAAATCGCGCCCAGTGTAAATCGCGCCCAGTGTAAATCGCGCCCAGCACAGTCTCTACCTGGGGTATTTCTGGCTAAAAAGGAATTCCTTTGACGAAGAAAGAAACTTACAAGGGTCAAGACAAAGTTCCACGACACCTAAAATATGTGAAAATATTTTATATTTCCGCTCCCAGACTTACGGAATTTTTCGATTATTTTGTTGAAAGATGGTTAGAAAATTCTGAGATCCCAATCGATCTTTGGACCTGCTACGGGAGGCGTCATCGAACCACCAATGCTGTAGAAGGCTGGCACAACAAGGTTAACAACCTTCTTGGGAAACCAAACCCTAAAATCAAAGATGTGATCGACTGTATGAAGAAAGAAGCAGAAAACTCAGCGAGTGTATTTATGAGATCAGAGTTGAATATGGAAGGCAAAAGAAGAAAAAAGAAGTACATGAAACTTGACGAAAGGCTGGAAAAAACAGTAAAAAAGTACGAGGAAGATGGTGACATCAGGACTTGTTTGAGAATGATCTTCCACCTCGAGAAAATAGAATAAAGTCTTTATCTTAAAATACAAAAAAAATCTAAAATAAGAAAAACAAAAAAATTGACGATGCTTTTAAGTTGATTTTAAACACGCCTAAATGTCGAAAGATTACTTTTGTCATTTAGCCAGTCAACAGCCTGAACAAAGTGTGATGGGAATCAGTTTATTTATTTAACTTGTACATAAATAGTTTTTATTTAGGAATTCCGTTTTAGCCAGAAATACCCCAGGTAGAGACTGTGCTGGGCGCGATTTACACTTGGGCGCGATTTTTACTGGGCGCGATTTTTACTGGGCGCGATTTTTACTGGGCGCGATTCACAGGACACCGGTGCGGAGGTGTGACTCATGGGACAGGTATGTCTCGAGGGGTAGTCAATTTTTAGACCGGGCGCGATTTGCACACATTCCTCAGTGGGCGCTATTTTCAATGGGCGCGATTTTCGTACAACCCTTTAAATGTATGTTAAGTTTTACTATTTCATTTAAGAAGCTCTTCTTGCTCCTTGTGGGCCGTAAACAAAATTGAAAGAAAAATTTACAACTTATTTTTAGCGAACCTATAACTATCTTTGAAATCAGGTAAGTTTTTGCCACTAAAAAAGAAACACGCGAAATTACAAATGGAGTTACACTTATTCCTAAATTTTGTCCAAGATTCTCGATTTGTTATACCCCGATTTTATTTGTGATTTAATACAATTACTAGAGGATCTGTTAGTATAACTCGAGAAAATTTCGTGTCAGACTGTGAATTTGTAAGAGAGCAGCCAAAAATAAGACAAAAATACTTTTTGAATTGTATAGCTTACCATACATTTTAATGAGATAAATTATTATCAAACTCTGCAACTATTCACATTAGAAAGAGGGGTTTTACGTGATTGTATAGAGAGAAAAAAGATTTTAAATAGAGAGAAATAAAGTGCTGGCGATCTGAAAGTCTAAAGATATAGTTTCTGAAAATTATCTGAACGAAAATTATTATGCCCAGCAATGTTAAATATCATAATAAAAACAAGCCAAATTACAAAGTAATCCAAAAGTTGTTCAAAGTACCTCCAGTCCTTGGTTTATTATTTTCAGTAGGCCTACATTTTAGCTGCAACTAGCTGATGTACCCGTTCTTCGCACGGGTTAGAAAGGTTGAGATCTTGAAACAGCTGTTCTTGCTTCTGCTCTTTTAGCTGTCAAATGGAGGTATCTACAGCTGTTCGCATTACAGTTTCTGAATGTTTACTTTCTTCTGAAATGTAAATATTGAAACTTAAGAGGTTCACGGGGCGTAGCCCGAGACAATTTTAAGGAAGTGAAACATGCCTATGTGTTGCACGGGTTCAAGATCTATCTTTTTGTAAAGTTTCAGTCCAGTCGTTTCAGTAGTTTTTCGTTTACCCGGATCAGCAGACAGACAGACAGACAGACAGACAGACAGACAGAAACCACCTCTTCTTTATAATACTATAGATAGATATATAAATTCTCCCCGCAAACAACAATACCCATAACCTAACTAATATAATAATGTAATCAATAAAACCCCGTCCAAACTTAATCGAACTAAGTAAAAAACCGAATATTGCTGTAGATTTTGTAAAACCAAAAACGATTTCTCATGGATCGTCGGCGTTGTAGCATTACTCAGCAGGTCGCTATTGAAGGCAAACACATTCAAATGACGCCACAACTTGCGATAATCTCCAAGGTGATACCAGTGATAGCAGCCACTCGACGCGCTTCTCACGACTTCCGCCCTAGAGCCCAGACTGTGCACCACTATCATCGCACGTGCAACAGGACGCCGTTGTCGATACCAACGAGGTTAATATATATAAAGGTCCCGTCTGAGGTAAAAAGTGGAGCCTACATGGTTGACCGCAATTGTCCTAAGGTAAAATATCTCTTCACAAGTTATATCTTAGTCAGGACTTGAGAAGAGAGGATTTCATTGGTTACCACGTCGGGTGACCAAGTGTCAGATGTTGGTCGACCATGTAGGCTACACTGTTTTACCCCAGACGAGAGTTCTATATTAACGTCATTGGTTTTGATATACAAAGGAACAATTATTTTTAAAATACACGTGTAACATGTGTTAACAGCCTCGTTGGTTTATCCCCGTTAAAGGGGTTGCTAATAAAAAACAATGAACAGAAACTTTCGCGAAAGTGAACCTAAATCACCTAGAAACGAATGTCTAAGGTTTCCTTGGTGTTTGATTTACTCAGACCCCTATTACGAAAAAAATAAAAGCATTATGCGTTTATGAATTCATTGATGGCTTCATGAATTATTATCTATGAAATGTACACATAGCTCAATTTTTAATCCATAACCGGCAAGGCGTAATCTTACAATTGTCGTTGTTTCCTTGTAAATTGACTGTGCGAGAAGCTTAAAACCAAATAGGACTAATTAGAGCAGCTCTGTCCCAATAATGCTTCAATCATGCAATACAAAGTTGTTGGAATACAAGTTGTACAAGCTGGATAGAAAACATTGTAATCGTTCAACAAGAAAACATTCACAGGTAACCTCCAATGTTGGGAAATGGGTGTCTAGCAGGGAATCCGAACGATGATGAATTCTCTTTGTCATAATTCCTTGGTGTCCAACTCTCCTTGCAACGTTCTCCCGATAGCAAGCTACCTCTAGTTATTGTAAGTGAATTTCCTTTGGAAAGTGAACTATTAGCATGACCCGCACGGTGAAACTTAAGCCCGGGACCACCATAGAAGTTCCTAACGTGACCCCCTGAACACGTTTTAGGGGGTCGTTCAAAATTTTATATATATATATATATGTTTGCACTCTAGCGGTCGCATTTTTTGTCCGATTTACTTCAAATTTGGTAGGAACGTTCCTTTCTGTAATCAGTTGGACAAGTTCGTTGGGCAAAACAATCGGAAAACTCTAAACCCCTTTTTTTGGGGATTAATCTTTCAAATTTCGAGTTTTTGGGCCCAAAAAGGGTCAGAAAAGCCCCTTCAATGTATATAAAATCAATGTATCAATGTATATAAAATCAATGCATATAAAAAGATGGGAATTAGAGAGACGAAAGTTTTAAGCCCTCTCTCGTCATTCTAGCATAATTATTTACCGAGTTATTAAAGAAAATGTGTATCGACTAAACACAGTACGTTGTCTTATGGGGGTTTTACACTAGAAAAGCCTGTTCTTCCTTTGTTAGAGTACTTTTATCATCCCCAGCAACCTCACGCCTACTTTCAAGCCTGTCTGGACCTTCTGCTAACCTTATAATGCGCAAAATTGTATTTTCAGCATTGCAAGTAAATGAAACCAGGAGTATCAGAACAGCCAAAAAATCAATGTTTTCAGATTTCAATACAAATTGGACAAATGTATGTTTTTACACTTATTTTGAGTTTTACAAGTTTTTATGTGGAAATTCACTTCCCTCACGTCAGCGTGCTGCGTGCGAACTCGTTTCTCTATGCCTCAAACCTAGCCCACAAATGTTTATGACGTCATTACAGCGAGTCAGCTGGTAAGTTTGTTTTCAACAGTGAGGTAACGGAGGATTAGCTCTTTACGTCTATGAAGTCCCTGTTTCGCCAGTCCGACAACGAAAGTCCCGCCGTTAGTCATCAGCATTGGGCCCGTCTCGCTCTCTTCTCACTGTGTTTTGCCAGTCACTTCTTGACGGGTGACATAACGTCACTTTGCGCGTCTAGGTCATTGAGGAGTTGTGAGTTTGTGAGGTGAGAGGTATCGATGACGTCATTGACACCGGTAAGAACGTAGTTACGCAGAACGGGACGCGTTTCCTGTCCACCTTACAACTGAGGGGGCTGCAGTCGCGCGACGTTTTGCATTCCCACTTGCTTCTCCCATAAGGCCAATGATAACTTATCACCATTCATCATCATCAATCTTAACTTTTAAAGCCCGTCCATTCTCTTCGGATTGTCCGAAATCTTTGATTTATGGTTCACTAGGTGGTACCCGGCGCGTTGCTGCCCCAGAAGAGGCATTGGACTTTGTTTTATGCCAAATACTCGTTCATTTTCAATATGAGCTCGTTCGCTTCGCTCATTCGCCTATCGAAAAAAGAGTTTGAGTTACCATTCAAGTAGATTTTGTATTTCCATTATGAGAGTTGCCATTCAAGTAGGTTTTTTATTTCCATAATGATAAACAGCTTTTTACAATATTTTAAGTTATATATATCATCTGATAAATCAAAAGAAATCTTTCTTCCATAAGATTAAGTTGAAAAGTTGAAGCCCAGTGGGACACAGCCCTAATGTCCTACGACTTCGGTTAATGGCCTATAACCTTCCCAGGTTATAGGCCAGGAACCTATGCAAAATTTCAAAGCAATCGGATGAACGGTATGGCAGCGCATAAAATACGAACCTACAGATGAACAAACATTGATTTTTACATATTACATTATAAAGAGAAAAATATATCTAGCGATTTCAGTGAGTAAGATTTATAAATTACAAATAGTTCACAGACAAACATCGTAAATATAGAATATATTGAAATGTTGTCAAAATTGAGCTCATTGGACTCGCTATGTATTCTTTTGCTCTTGAACATTAGTAAATAACTCAACGATTTCGAATTATCAGATTAGCAAGGACGGGCTTTGATTATAACATGGGCCTTATCGGGGAAGCAGGTAGAAACGACACATTTTTCGTGACGAGCCTACTCTTTAAGTCTGGAGATACGAAAACTAACAAACATAAACAATTTGTAACTCAGCATTGAAGAAAGAAGAATGACAAAGAACTAGTGCGTGGCTTGAAGGGGCCATAGCCCCTAACCCCGCTCCAATACTATGCCTTATCTGATTTTACTGTCAGTTCGTAAACAAAGTAGATCACATATTTTAATGTAAACAAAGCAGACGTTTTTAAACTCCCATGCTTTTCTTATGGGGGATGTTTTACGTTATTTCTCGTTCGCTGGTAACTTTTTAGAAATACTGCTATTTTCCCCGAGTCCCTGGGATCAAGACCTTTAATTTCAACCGTCTCCCATCATCCAACGATTTGCCAAACGCCCACAATTTTGACTTAACAATTTCGCTTACAGAATTATATATAAAGATAAAGATAAAAATACGGGTAACTACTGTTGTAAAACACATTTCCTTGTTATTTCACTGCTTTCGCAACTAATTAATTTTAACCAGACGTGTTGTGTGTTATACTCGCTGATTAAATGTCTAATTTACTTCTGTATGTGTTCATAAATATCATGTTTTTGGTTTTCTTATTTGCTTATTTTATTTATTTTTTTAACATTATTGCCTTAAGAAATCAGTGATTGAAATGCGCTTGATTGATATCGTAAGATCTGACGTTTATTAGTGAGATTAATATTTAGTGTTTTATTTCCATCACCGTGCTGTGAATTCCTCCTGGTAACAAGAATAAACCTTCATTTCCCGTATTCCATTCTCTTCCGGCGTAACAGCTGATTGTTAACGGGTGGAATAGTCAATCAGCTGTTTGTTCTTTCATCAGCCGTTTCATAACGGTTGCACCACGCTAGTTTTCTCTGAATGTCAATATGAAAGGTAAATATTAACACGCGCTGTGTGCGTGCGTGCGTCTCGGGGCTCTTAAGAGGACCACTTTAACGACATGGGAAAGTCCCTTGAGATATTGCACCCCACGTGTCCAGCTGAAGATCAGAATCAGAGTTCCGTCAGACGAGCGATCGTATTGCACTCTGCTCCTGAGGGTCAGTCGATGGAGCGCTACACAGCGTCAAGGAGGGGGCTCCGTCGCGAAACTTGTAGCGTTTCCACCTTTTTCCCCATAAGGCCAATGTTGACTTTCAAAGTCCGTCCGTCCTCAACGGATTTTCCAACATCGTTGATTTAAGGCTGATTTTAAAGGTCGAAAAAACACCTAGCGATATCAGTGAGCAACAATCTGATATCGCAAATAACAATCGTTCAATCGTAATCCAATATATTCAATATAGCCTAACTACAATTTGTTATGGATAGACCATTTGTGATATCGAATTTTTGTGATTTTAATCTAGCTGATATTCGTGCTTCACACAGCTGATTAAAATGTCTGTTGCAACTAAATACTACATCTATAATATTATAAAGAAGAGGTGGTTCCTGTCTGTCTGTCTGTCTGTCTGCCTGATGTTCCAGGTGAACGCAAAAACTACTGAACCGACTTGGCTGAAACTTTACGAAAAGGTAGATCTTGAACCCATGCAACACATAGGCCTATTCACTTCCTTAAAATCCCCTCGGGCTACGCCCCATGAACGTCCTAAGTTTCAATGTTTACATTTCAGAAGAAAGTAAACAATCAGAAACTGTAGTGTGAACAGCTAGCTGTGGATACTTCCTTTTGACAGCTTAAAGAGCAGAAGCAACAACAGCTGTTTCAAGCTTTCTAAAATGCAAATTGCATTGACTAAAGAACGGGTAAAGAAAACACCTGTGCGAAGAACGGGTACATCAGCTAGTCTGCTTATATAATTACCAAAAGATTAACATTGTAACTTTAAGGCCCACTTTGGCGGAGACCTAAGAGATTGCCAAAATGGGAATAGGCCTATGTAGCCCAGATAGATTATCTACGTATATGCAAATTGTCGGCTCGATTGGTTCAGTAGTTTGTACGTTAAAATGAAACATACAAGTCGACAAACAGACAGACACCGCCTCTATTTTATAAATGTACTAGCTGTTCCCGTAGGCTTCGCCCCGCAAATAATTTATAAAAACTATGACAGTTGTGTGTGCTGCATTCTGTGGTTAGCCCGTGGAACTACACTACAAATCAAGATCAGCTGTTTTTATTTTCATTAGCTCAAACAAAAATGAATGTCCTTAAGAATAAACATGGGAACTTTGTTGGGATCTCTGGCGGAGCCCTAAGCTAAGATGAGATGAAAACCATTTAGTTTTCCTATTTTATGCCTAAAGAATCAGTTTACAAAATTTCAGCTCTCTACCTACATGGGTGGAGAATTAGTGATAAGTGAGTCAGTCAGTCAGTGAGTCAGTCAGCCAGGGCTTTGCCTTTTATAGATATAGATAGGATAAACCACAAATCATCAATTTCTGATAATGAGGAGGGACGTCTTTGGACAGTTAACATTGACCTTGTGGGAGAATCAGGCAGACGCAGAGGGCTGAAGTCCCTTCATAATCGTCTAAATCGGCTTTAAATTAACCCGAATTTGACGGACCTAATTCTTTAGGGAAAGAAGTGAGATTGTCATTTGCCACAGGCAGTGCGCAGAGCACCTCATCTTGTTATCACTTATCACCTTATCACCATACCCGCGGGAGCGAGACCCGTGAGTTGCGTCACGATCTGTAGCTCGCTGCAGCATTTGCAGTGATTACATTCTATCGATTGTTGGACTTTCGATATTTTTAAATTATCGATAGTACTATCGATAGTTTTTGTTTTAGCGAATTTCCCCTATAGGGAAGAAGCTATTACCGTAGTCGGCATGGTAAGACCTAGGCCCGGGACCATGATAACTTTTCGTTTTGAGGTCCCCAGACCCCAAAAACACCATTCGTTCGAAACTGTATATATATATATATATATATATATATATATATATATGTGTCCGTGAGCACGATAACTCTCGTAAAAATTATCCGATTTTGATGAAATTTGGTATAAACGTGTAAAGCAACATTTATGACTTTAAGTTCGAAAACCAGCCAGATCGCTTTATCCGAAGGGGTATTTTGGGGGGGTTTTGTACCCCAAAAATGGGTTTTTTGAATTTTTTACATATAATTTTTGAAATAGTCAAGTTTTAGTTTTTACCATTGGATTCAGCTTAAAAAAACACACAATTTGGTATTTTGATCATTTCTCTACGTCAATTGGTTACCGAGATATTGAAAGTGATAAACACAGTACGTTGTCTAATGTTATTCTTATGGAGGAAAAGAAAAATGTTACATCTCGCTTATTTATGAACGTATACTGACGAAACTTGGTATACGGCTTCATCTGGTTGTGGACCACTGATATTTGCTCAAAAAAACCATTTTTTGCCAAAGGCTCCCGCAGCAAACCTGCGTACTCAGCCCCATGTTATTCTTATGGAGAATAAATAACGTGTTATCTCCCTTAATTATGAAAATAAATTAATGAAATTTGGTATGTGGCTTTGCCTAAATGAGTTGTATTGATATTTGTATAAAACCCCATTTTTTGTTTTCCTTCCTTCAGCAAACCTGCATACTCAGCCGCCATGTTATTCTTATGGAGAATAATTAAAATGTCATAAATCGTTTATTTATGAATGTATATTGATGAAAATTGGTATGTGGCTTTATGTGGTATTAAGATACGTATATATTCATTGGAAATTCGCTGAGTTTGCAGGTTTGCTGCTACGGGGGTATTTGGGGTTACAGTGGTTTCAATACGTTTTTTCTAATGAAGGTGGTTAAATAAATTAACGAAAAATGGTGGTATTAAATAATATAAATTAACGAAATTGATTTTAAAGTTACATTATGTAATATTTTTTAGAAAATTTGAAACTAAATTAAAATACCCCCGTCGCAGCAAACCTGCGTACTCAGCGAATTTCCAGTGCATTTATATGTTTCTCACTCCTACATAAAGCCACTTACCAAGTTTCACAAAAATACATTTATAAATAAGTGATTTATAAAATTTTATTTATTCTCCATAAGAATACTGTGTTTAGCACTTTGAATATTTCTGCAACGGTTGGACGTAGAATCTTAATTTAAACATCAAAATGATTGTTTTGTGGAGCTAAGTTGATTGGTAAAAGCAAATGTGAAGTTTACATTAAAATTAACTTAGGAAAACCCAAAAACCTTTTTCCCATAAGATTAACATAGAAGATTTTATGAGCAAGTTTTTTTGGATTTTCTCCGCAACCACTTAACCTAGCTTAATATTTAAAAATACCATATTATTTGTTTTTAAGCTCTATAACATGGTCTAAACCAAAATTAAGTGTTTTAAAAATTGTAGGGTAAAAAATGCAAAAAACTGATTTTTGAAAATTTAAAACCCCCATAAACCCCCCTTCCCATGGCCCGATTTTTCTGGTTTTCGAACTTGAAGTCATAAATGTCACTTTACACATTTGAGCCAAATTCCATCGAAATCGGACGTTTTTTACTCAAGTTATCGCATTCACGGACACATATATAGATATATGTGTATATATATATATATATATATATATATATATATATATATATATATATATGTATAAATTTGAACGAATAGTGTTTTAGTCATCTGGGGACCTAAAAAAAATTTGTCATGGGTCTCGGGCTTAAGTCTTACCTTGAGACCTACGGTAATAGCTTCTTCTTCCCTATAGGGGAAATTCGCTAAAATCAACATCCTTTTTTATAAATATAGATTTTTAACTTCCAGTTTTTTTTTCGAAATACATAAAGCAATTTTGCGATTCTTATGAATTAATACCTTATTACTGGAATCAGAAAACATATTTTTAAAACTATCGATATTCTTACGATGATCTGACTATCGGACTTGTATTGATGGTAGAAAACTATAGAAAGTATCGATAATACAATCGAAACTATCGGTAGTGTAATCGATAGTGTGTAATCACTAGCTCGCCGTCACTCGCTTTCCAACCGGTCCCTAGGCGCTGCCCTTTCACGCCACGACTCCAACGAGCTTCCCAGTGTAATCCAGCGACACAGTTGAGACTCGGCGGGCAACTTTCACTGCGGTGTGATAAGTGATAAGGGATTTAGGGCTCGGGTCACAGAACACTATCAAACACTATACAAGGCCGACTGGAACAGGCGAAGGGTTGCGATCCCGTGACAGGTAAGGTGTTGCGAGAGGAGAGGGGTGGCAGCGGTGTAAAAAATAGTTTTTTGTGCAAATATCAATATACCACAAATATATGAAGCAATATACCAAGTTTGTGAGGATAAGTTGATAAACAAGCGAGATATACAATTTTTCTTAATTCCCATAAGAATAACATTGGACAACGTACTGTGTTTAGCACTTTCAATATCTCTGTAACAAATTGACCTAGAGCAATGATCAAAACACCAATTTTTTAAAGCTGAATTCAATGATGTAAAATTTGATTTACTAGAATATTGCATGTAAAAAACTAAAAAACACATTTTTGGGGAACAAAAAACCCCAAAAATACCCCTTGGGATGGATCGATCTGGCTGGTTTTCGAACTTAAAGTCATAAATGTTGGTTTTCATGTCCTTACCAAATGTAATCAAAATCGGACCATTTTTATGGGAATTATCGCACCCACGGACACACATATATATACAGTTTTTAACGGATGGTGTTTTTGGCATCTGGGGACCTCAAAACGAAAAGTTATCATGGTCCCGGGCCTAGGTCTTACCAAGCAGACTACGGTAATAGCTTCTTCCCTATAGGGAAAATTCTCTAAAAAAGCGTATAATTACAATTTTGAATCCAAGTCGAAATATTTAACTAATTTATTTCCAGTAATACTCCTACCATACAGATTATAGAGGAGGACGATTATTATTGTAAACCTAAATACCCCCGTAGCAGCAAACCTGCGTACTCAGCGAATTTCCAATGCATATATATGTATCTTAATACCACATAAAGCCACATACCAAGTTTCATCAATATACTCATAAATAAACGATTTATGACATTTTAATTATTTTCCATAAGAATAACATGGCGGCAGAGTATGCAGGTTTGCTGAAGCAAGGAGTACAAAACATGGGGTTTTATACAAATATCAATATAACTCATGTAGGTAAAGCCACATACCAAATTTCATTAATTTATTTTCATAATGAAGGGAGATAATACGTTCCTTATTCTCCATAAGAATAACATGGGGCTGAGTACGCAGGTTTGCTGCTACGGGAGCCATTGGTAAAAAATTGTTTTTTTGAGCAAATATCAATGGTCCACAACCAGATGAAGTCGTATACCAAGTTTCGTCAGTATACGTTCATAAATAAGCAAGATATACAATTTTTTCTTTTCCTCCATAAGAATAACATTAGACAACGTACTGTGTTTAGCACTTTCAATATATCGGTAACCAATTGACGTAGAGAAATGATCAAAATACCAAATTGTGTGTTTTTTTAAGCTGAATCGAATGGAAAAAACTAAAATTTGACTATTTCCAAAATTATATGTAAAAATTTCGAAAAACCCATTTTTGGGGTACAAAACCCCCCCAAAATACCCCTTCGGATAGAGCGATCTGGCTGGTTTTCGAACTTAAAGTCATAAATGTTGCTTTACACGTTTATACCAAATTTTATCAAAATCGGATAATTTTTACGAGAGTTATCGTGCTCACGGACACACATATATATATATATATATACAGTTTCTAACGAATGGTGTTTTTGGGGTCTGGGGACCTCAAAACGAAAAGTTATCATGGTCCCGGGCCTAGGTCTTACCATGCCGACTACGGTAATAGCTTCTTCCCTATAAGGGAAATTCGCTAAAAGTGATATTTGTGAAAAAACAGGATTAAATAATAAAACGAACGCTTTTAGCGAATTTCCCCTATAGGGAAGAAGCTATTACCGTAGGTCTCATGGTAAGATTTAAGCCCGAGACCATGACAATTTTTTTTTTTTAGGTCCCCAGATGACTAAAACACGATTCGTTCAAATTTATATATATGTATATATATATATATATCTATATATATATATATATATATATATATATATATATATATATATATATGTGTCCGTGAATGCGATAACTTGAGTAAAAAACGTACGATTTCGATGAAATTTGGCTCAAATGTGTAAAGTGACATTCATGACTTTAAGTTCGAAAACCAGAAAAATCGGGCCATGGGAAGGGGGGTTTATGGGGGTTTTAAATTTTCCAAAAATCAGTTTTTTGCATTTTTTACCCTAAAATTTTTAAAACACTTAATTTTGGTTTAGACCATGTTATAGAGCTTAAAAAAACAAATAATATGGTATTTTGAATTATTAAGCTAGGTTAAGTGGTTGCGGAGAAAATCCAAAAAAACCTGCTCATAAAATCTCCTATGTTAATCTTATGGGAAAAAGGTTTTTGGCTTTTCCTAAGTTAATTTTGATGTAAACTTCACATTTGCTTTTACCAATCAATTCAGCTCCACAAAACAATCATTTTGGTGTTTAAATTGTGATTCTACGTCCAACCGTTGCAGAGATATTCAAAGTGCTAAACACAGTACGTTGTCCAATGTTATCCTTATGGAGAATAAATAAAATTTGATATCTCCATTATTAATGAATGTATATTGATGAAACTTGGCACGTGGGGTCACGTAGTACTGGTATATTGATATTTGCACAAAAAATTGATTTTTTGTTGATTATCCCCGTAGCAGCGAACCTGCGTACTCAGCCCCCATGTTATTCTTATGGAGAATAAGTAAAATGTAATGACTCCCTTAATTATGAACATAAATTAATACAACTTGCTATGTGGCTTCACCTTGTTGAGTTATAATGATATTTGCATAAAAACCCATTTTTTTAGTTCCTTGTTGCAGCAAACCTGCTTACTCATCTCCCATGTTATTCTTATGGAGAATAATTAAAATTGTATATATCGCTTATATATGAATATATTTTTATAAAACTTGGTATGCGGCTTTATATGGCATTAAGACATATATTATGCATTGGAAATTCGCTGAGTACGCAGGTTTGCTGCGACGGGGGTATTTACTACTTCAACTCGGATATTCGAAACGTTCGAAATATTTGGACCGGTTGCGCATCTCTGCAAAAACTACCGGTTCACCCAGTTAGCCTAATCAGTGTTCGGTCATCCTGTTGCGCGGTGTGAGCACATCATCGCGTGTGGGACATGGAACGTACACTGTGCAACATGTCTTCTCGGTCACAGTTCCTGGGGGCCAAGCTTTGCTCAGAGAAGGTCAGTGTGTTCAGTATACCTGGAGTAATTTTTCACCATGCCTACTTCCCTTGACTAGCAGATTTGCTTCGTTTATTTGCCCATTTTCTGCATGTTAAGGGTTATTCCAATTTTATTCATCAATGTTCCTTCGAGTTTCGCGAGGCCCGAGATATTTTATTCCCAAAGTTTAAGCAAAATCATTCCCTTGGATTTCTAAATATATTTTGACCTACAGCACTAAGTTTTAATTTAAATCGTTAGATTTTTTTTAAATCGTTTATTATCGAATTGTTTATAAGCTTTTTTTTTTGTAGCGGTTTTAGGGTAATTGCTGTTCAAACACTCTGGAGGTACGGTAGAGATACACTGACACAACAAATTTTGTATACTAAAGATTAGTTTAGGTCTCTAGCTCTAGCACATGTTCAAGTGGTCTGAACAGACAGACAGACAGACATCACTGCGAAAACCACTTTCATTTTTTTAATTGGTGGTAATCTTGTTAAGGAATTTAGCCCCAGATTCGGAAGCCAATTTTTGAACGTAATCTATATTTAGCCTGAAGTATTTATTGAACCTTGTGACATAATTATGTGAATTACGTCCTTTTTAAATTGTCATTTAACGCAAAAATTGTGATTTCAAAAAAGCATAGAAGGAAAAGTAGGTAAATTCATACTTCCTGAAGTGTCCCTAGAGTCTTTTAAGACGGAGTTATTTTTAATTTAAGACGGCAGGGATCCCCGTGACCACGATCACGACACTCACCCCCAGGTGTGGTGGGAGGGGAGGGGGAGAGGTGCCACCGTCCTATCACGGTCCACGCGGGACGACAGAACGTATTGGCGAGGACAGTCGTGCGTTCATCGTAGTAGTGAGCGGGTCGTAGTGCGCCGTCGTCTCTTTCATTAGGAACTCAGCCAGCAACAGGCAGGTGAGAGATTTGAATTACGTTTTATTTTTTAACCATTTAACAATTTCTAATTCACATTTCATTTTAATTTTGTTACACAAATTTGAATATTTTACACATTAATTACAATGTTGTCTGTTATGGGAAATTATGGTTTCTATTAAAGCTGTTGAAAATGTGTAGTATTATATATTAAGTCTAACTTGTCGTTAAGTGGTTTTGGGAAATAACATAGACACTCAAAATTCCACGTTTTCTTTTTGGGCTACGTTTTTTTTATTTGATTTTCTGTTTTATAAACGTATTGCTTGTGTTTTGTTTGAAATCGTCCAGGAAGTATGCATTGATTGTTTTTATAAATAACGTACACGTATATTGTTAACAAGAAATTTAATTACACTGTCTCACTGTACATGTATAATTCTCTAAAACATCAAAACGATTGCAATTCTAAAATAACCAATAATTTAGTACTCTACTACCTATGCTAATTATATTTGAAGCATACATTAATAAAAATCATTCCATACTAGGATGGTCTGCCGTTACATTGTAGACGCATAAATGAGCGAAGCGACAGCGAACAAAGAAGATATACGGGGAAGAACGCTCCATTTACTAAACAAACTTATAATAATGTAAACAAAACAGTGACAGTTTTTAACAGCTGTTTATTTAAATTAAATTAAGTCAGTTAAAAACATGCGACATAAAGCCAATAAAATATTTCTTCCAGCTTTAAGACCCAGTGGGGCGTAACCTAGGAGGAATTTTGGAAATCTCTCTAATGAAAAACCTTTTCCTCGGTATCACCTAGCTACTGGCCAAATTTCATATCAATCGGTAAAGCCATTACACTGTGATGCCGTTTCAAATAAGAGACTAAGTGAGGGAAAGAGAGCTTCGCTCAATACATTATACATTTTAATACCCCCGTCGCAGCAAACCTGCGTACTGAGCGAATTTACAATGTATATATAATATAACACATTAAAACACTTAAGAGGATTCATAGAAATATATTCACAAACAAGCGCTATTTTAAATATTAATTATTCTCCATAAGAATAACATTGGGGATGAGTACCCAGGTTTGCTGCAACAAGGAACACAAAAAATGGATTTTTATGCTAATATCAATATAACTCATCTTAGTGAAGTCACAGACCAAGTTTCATCCATATACATTCATAAATAAGCGATATATAACATTTTAATTATTTCCCATAGGATTAACATGGGGACCAAGTACCTAGGTTTGCTGCTACGGGAACCATAGGCGAAAAGTTTTTTTTGTGCAAACAACAAGAATATGAGGCCATATACCAAATTTCGTCAGTTCATATTAATAAATAAGCGAGATATACAATTTGTCTTTTTCTCCATAAGAATAACATTAGACAACGTACTGTGTTTAGCACTTTCAATATCTCAGTAACAAACTGACGTAGAGCAATGATCAAATTACCATATTTGTTGTATGCTGAATTTAATGGTAAAAATTAAAATTTGATTAAAATAAAATGTGCAAACCCCAAAAATGTCTTTTTTTTGCAAACCCCCCCAAAACCCCCCTTCGGATGGTGCGATCCGTCTGGTTTTCGAACTCTTTCAAATAAATGGTACACATTTGTACCAAATTTAATCAAATCGGACCTTTTTTACGAGAGTTATCATGCTTACCAAATACACATATATACAAATTTGAACGAATGGTGATTTTGGATCTGGGCACCTCAAAATGAAAAGTTATCATGGTCCCGGGCCTAGGTCTTACCATGCCGACTACGGTAATAGCTTCTTCCCTACAGGGTAAATTCGCTAAAAATCATCAATAGGTGAAGGTGAATCATTTGTAATACCGTATTTTAATCATAAATTTTCAACATGATACTCAGATTTTAGTTTTGCATAGATGGTGCATATTATGTCAGCAGTTTCGTTTGGAAATATAGACTCTTTAATACTTAAACGTGTAAAATTTAATTTTAAACAAAATCCTAAAACCATTCCACTAAGGCAAGCATTAGATCTTACAAGTCTTGTTTGTTCTTTAGTTTCTATAAACAACCCCAAAGATCCAAAAGAGATTATAACAAAACACTGCATCATTGTTCATGTTGTATTCATCAAATTGAAATGATTATCTATCGTATTATTCCGTCAACGAATTTTTGGTTGTAATTTGTTTTGACTAAGGTATATATTCTGATACCTTATTCTTATTACCTTTATTCATTTAAAAAATGCAAATTGGTTTTTAATCTCTTAAGGCCATATAAACTTATATATTTACGCATCAATTAATCACTGTCTAAGACGCCGACGCAACTATGGCGTATTTTAAGGCGAATATGAATGAATGATGAGTGTAGAATGGGTGAGATGCCTTGTGTAGCCTTGTTACTGACTAAGACCGGCTGATTCTTTAGCTAGGATCATTAATTAATAACCCAATGATCAATGACAGGTGGATCCAGTATCGAACATTCATAAAATTGTCTCAGGACTTTGCTGAGGATCGAACTGGTGAACTTGATATTATAAAGCGAGCAGGCTAACCACTGTGCTATACCAGGAATTTACATTAGTAAACACCAATTGATCATTTCCAAATATACCCAATATCTTAGTATACCTAAGGCCCATATATTTCCTTGTATATGGGCCTATAATTTATATTCTAAGATTAACAAACCTTGTTACTACAGCAAAAACACCTTCTTTCATATAAAATATTTGTATAAATCGTTACGGTGGTGAAATATATTCTTCACAAATGTCTTAAATCAGATGCGGATTGTGCCCCATAACCCGAGTTTTGCCAGATATACAATGAGCAAGACTAAACATTTTGAGAAGGTTCGATTCTAGATCCAGTTGCTACGTAGAGTCTCGATTATCCAACCTTCGGTTATCCGACCTTCCGTGTTATCCGACCGTCCCCGTGCACGATCAAACAATTTCCGCGCTCATAGAAAAAAATAGCAAAATTGTTGAACATTGGACCGTCCCCGTGCACGATCAGTTTCTATGAGCGCCTCCGCGCTCGTAGAAAAAAATAACAATTTTTAAATTGTTTTTATTATTTTCCATGTTATCCGACCTTCCCGCTTATCCGACGGTGCGGTCGGTTTAGGTTGGATAGTCGAGACTCTACTTTTATCATTGGGCTATGATTAATGAACAACATGCCGACTTTAGATAGAAAAGACAATGGTTTGGACCATTCCCAATCAATCGTTAGACAAACTCCATTTGTGTAAAAAACACTCAAAAACATACCGCAACGAAACAATAAAAGTGCTTGTAGAACACAGAGGATGTTTTCCCAAATCCCGTTTCAATGTTGGAGGTCCGCGGCCTTGCATACATCTTCATAGCATTAGTGGTCGAGTACTGTGGCAGTTCTGTCATTTACTTCCAGCTGAGACAGAGATTAGCGAATACGTCTGAACAATAAACACGAACATTCGCCTGAAAGTTCATAGAATATTCGACAATGCTTATCAACAATGTGAAAATTCGGGTGTCTGTATTCAAGCAGCTCCCACATTATTGGCGAATCCAGGGAACATTTTGGGCGTGTTGACGAAGCAATTACTACTTATATATTACTTCTCTGCGGTCCGACTTAGAATGCGATCCAAACTTCACAACTTCACATTTGTCGTTGCTAATATACAATGTCGGTAATTGTGCAGCTCCCACTTCGTCGAACAATCGTAATAATCACGAACATTCACCTGAAAGTTTACTGAACATTCGCCTGAACGTTCACGGAACATTCCTCACTATCAATGAACAATGTCGGTGTTCGTGCAGCTCCAACACTTCGTCGAACATTCGCCTGAACGTTCACTGAACATTCGTCACTGATGCCAATCAACATCGGTGTTCGTGCAGCCTCCACACTTCGTCGAACATTCGCCTGAACGTTCACTGAACATTCGTCACTGATGCCAATCAACAACGTCGGTGTTCGTGCAGCCTCCACACTTCGGCGAACATTCCCGTACTCGCGATAGTGTGGGACCGCTGTAACCTAACTGTCGGTTGTAATTTCTCTCCTCGGCTCATAAATTTCGAACGGTCAGTGAAAGTTATTAGCTCCCGACGTTTCCTGGGATTCCTCGCTCGTTTGACGCGTCTATTAGGTAGGCTTGTGCAGCTTAATTTACATATTAACAACTTGCATACGGAAATTACAAATCCTACTATTAGTATTATTGAGAGTTTGGATGTAGAAATGCAAGATATGCTGGATGGATGTTTAGACTTCAATCACACAACAACTCCTGAACCGATTGAGCTAAAATGTTGCATGATCATAGCTTACAAACCTCATTAACGTATAGACCTGAAAATATCTACATCAAACCTTAGGGCTCCACCCCACGGGCCCTGTAAGTTCCAATGAAAATCTTATGGGAAGATATGTCACATGGCACCTCACCCATTCTACACTTACACCCTTTTGCACGGCCTTGCTACAGCCTTGAGCAGAATCTTGTTTGTCAATCACATCTTCAAAACATTTTTGTTTATCACACGCAAGATGAAATATTGTGTTTTGCGATAAATCTATTAAAATTATTGAAAGATTGAATACGAGATTCGCATTTGTGCGAAAATAACTCCGAGGTGTTTTAGAGAGAAGAGTTAAAAATATAGACGTTAGATCGATAGTTTTTAGATAGAAGAGAAGTTGTTTGTGTCTTTAATTACTTTATACATATGAACTGTAATCGCAGTAACACATGTAATAAAATGTAACGTTGACAATGCCTGCGCTACTGATTTTGATAACAAACTATACGAGACGGATAAACAATAAAAATAGCATCACCAAAAAAGCCACTTGCAGTAGCAAACAAGTTTAAGGTTTCCATCAGTTTACAGTTTTTTTTAAGTGTTTCATTTTTAACTGGAAGCGCACTTGTTATAGGGTCCAAAATGGTTGTAGTATATTTTATCTGCAGTTTCTATATCTAAATCAATTTATTATCTCTGTATAAGAGATTAAAATTCGTAAAATTGAAGTCAAACTATTAGAGTAGTATGAGTGGTTTACTTTTTCAAATCGTCTGATTGCCGTTTATCACCTGGATATCAGTGACGAGCGTAGTACTATAACATATCACTCACTATGGTTACGGTGTGTTGTACAAATCGTCTGATTGCCGTTTATCACCTGGATATCAGTGACGAGTGTAGTACTATAACATATCACTCACTATGGTTACGGTGTGTTGTACAAATCGTCTGATTGCCGTTTATCACCTGGATATCAGTGACGAGTGTAGTACTATAACATATCACTCACTATGGTTACGGTGTGTTGTACAAATCGTCTGATTGCCGTTTATCACCTGGATATCAGTGACGAGTGTAGTACTATAACATATCACTCACTATGGTTACGGTGTGTTGTACAAATCGTCTGATTGCCGTTTATCACCTGGATATCAGTGACGAGTGTAGTACTATAACATATCACTCACTATGGTTACGGTGTGTTGTACAAATCGTCTGATTGCCGTTTATCACCTGGATATCAGTGACGAGTGTAGTACTATAACATATCACTCACTATGGTTACGGTGTGTTGTACAAATCGTCTGATTGCCGTTTATCACCTGGATATCAGTGACGAGTGTAGTACTATAACATATCACTCACTATGGTTACGGTGTGTTGTACAAATAAACGGTATCAGGAAACTGACACATACTTTCTCCCTTTTAGTCCAACTTTAATGAATAAATTACTTTTTATTTACCAAATATAGAATACAAAGCACGGTCGAATGTACAGAAAATCTTGTAAACAAGTTGTTTTAAAAAACATCCACCCAAATCCCTGCTTTGGAGGCACTACATAATCCATTGCTACACTCGTGGTTTTAAGAGGGGAAATGCCCCCTATTCCCCCCCAGGGATATTAAGGGGCAACATATTTCAAATTTCCACTGTTGGCCAATGCTAACTTGACAAGCATATCAAGTTTGAATGCAATTTATCAGTATATAAGAGAGAAATAGTAATTTTTGTATTCCCCATAAGAATAACATTGGACAACGTACTGCGTTTACCGCAAAATTAAAATTCCAATTTTCTCCGCAACCAGCAATCGTAGAATAGTGATTCAAAATACTAAATTATTTAGTTTTTTGAGCTATTTTTAATGGTGAATAGTAATATTTTTTATACTTATGTATTTTTAAGAAAAATCAAAAAAACTTAATTTTTAATGTTTTAAGTCCTGTAATTTCTGAACCCGCATTTTTACAGACATGCGGGTGGTGTCATTTTATTGGAAAACTAAAGTTCTACAAACGACCAAAGTTTAATCAAAATCGTTAGAGCCGTTTTTGAGAAATTTTGATTTTTCATGATTTTTGGTGGTTTTTGGGGGATAATTACCCTTAAAAATCAAAAATTCCAAAAAATGAAAAAAACGCCTGGAGATATCGTGGATTAGTACCTACATACCAAATTTCATAAAAATCGGCCCATTGGTTAGGGCTCTAGCTCTGTACACATCCACACAGACACACACACACACACACACACACACACACACACGGACACACACACACACACACACAGACAGACATCACGTAAAAACCACTTTTTTGGGTTCAGGGAGCACCAAAACGAATATTTCCACTAACAACTCAAATTCGAAAATTTTTACGAAAACAATACTTTCTCCATATACTATGTATAGGGGGAGAAAGTAAAAAGCAGGACAAAAACAGTTGATTCGGATGACCAAAAGAATTTACAACTTATTGCTAACATTTTTTGTAAATAGTTAACACGCAGTTATTTTATCTACTAAGAAAAAAATAGATACCACTGTAGAACACCAAGAAACCAAGCAGAAACGCTAACAGATTCGGCAATGACGTTTGAATTTAAAACAAGGTCAATGTTTAAAATTAAAGTTTTACTAAACCAAACAACGGATTTAGATAAACCTAATCTGTTACTTTAGTACGAGCAATGACTGGAGGCGAAATTGTTCCACAAAATGATTGGCTGAAACTCTGGGACTATTTTCAACTCTGACGCCTGCGTTTCCGGGAATCAGAAATCGTTTGGCAAGAAAAATCCAAGCCCAAGAAAAATCAAATTTGACAAGAAAACTAATTTTAGAATAATTGAAAAACAAGCTTGAACTGTGTCAAAGTAACACTTAGGTTTACGCAGCAGAGTGCCAATGCATGTGGGACTACTCCGGCTCGGCCTCCAGGTAAAGCGTCTATTGTTTCTGTCAAAACCTCCTCCTATCCTCCTATAGTGACTGTGAACACGATGACGTTTAAAGTGTAAAAACACGAGGGATTGGGAAGCTTTAGTAATTTTTTTCACTATTCCCTAAACTTGCAATTTCACCGTGGAAACGAACAATCCGTGGTTTGATTTGATTTAAAGTTTGGAGTCAATACCTGTAGTTCATAAGATGAAATTTAATGAAATCTCAAGTTTATCTAGAAAAGGTTTACACAGGCAGGCGAAAATTAAACAAATTATTAACGGTTTTAAAGAATTTGTGTTCCTGGAGCCGAGCTTTATTATTATTTTAAACTCCATACGCCCAATATTAATATGATTAAATTCTAACGAACTTTCCAGCAAAATTAGATTCTTCCTAAGATTAAGGAATTTAACAATGGATTTCTGAGACCCAAAGTCCTTCGATGGGGTTCCGAGATTCATCTTACACCCAGGGACTGGGTTGGCTCTCTTATTAGAGCAGTCTATAAACAAACTCCACCAAAAATTGAACTCGTACGAAACTCAGCCACTGTTAAATATGCTAGATGTCGCCTTGGACAGTTTGCAGGTATTGTTCCCAAACTGAGGCGCGTGACCTCCATAATGCCTCGCTCTGAATATCGCCTAGGTCTCGTGTGGGTGTGGGGTCTGGGAAAACCAGTCTCCAAGGTCAAAGGTCAAACGAAGACCTCGCTGCAGACCCTGAGATCACTATTGATTGTGTGGGTCCATAATTTTGAAATCATAGATGGAAAACTAGGTATTAAGAGGAGGCCCCAATCATGTAATACTTCGCGTTCCTACCTGCCTTATAATTCACCGAATTATTGAAGACAATGACAATTAAATAATACGATTTACATTGTCTTATAGGATTCAACAATGGAAATTAAGTTGTCACATCTTGGAGGCTTAGTTTTATCCCGAACTCCCAAAACTAATTTTACACCCGACACGTTACAAGATGTATACCTTACACAAAATTACCATCCTATCATTGCAGATAAGTAGAACCATGTGTATCAGAACCTGAAATGTGTTATAAATTTCATAAAAATTAGCATAAGTGGTCGTTCAAATTGTTTAAAGCTTAAACATTGAAATTCGTTCCCTTATGTCATATAAATAAACTGTCCGACCTTACCCGAGCAAATCTCGGACCCCAAGTACCTAAATAATCCCATAAGTTATTTTGCGATTTATGAAAGAAGCGACAAAAGTCCGGTTACGTTTCGGCACAACGGGACTGGTCCTGCTACAGGAAAACAGACACGTTCTAGACCTTGACTCAAGGACGAAGAGTTGACCCAAGGTTAATGGACGAAACCTGCTACTCGACGTTTCCTGCGAGGCAGACGCCTTACCAGGGGCGGGACGCTGGTCGTGGCGTAGTGGCGTAGTGGTAGTGGCAGGTCCTGCACAACATACGTGCTGTGTCACAAGGATGACCTCAGACCACTGCGGTCCACCTTCAGTGGGAAACAAGACCACATAATGGGAAATTACAAACGTGAAATCCCCTGATTCGTGAATTTCCCACTTTCCGGAAAGTTGCAAAGGTAACGTGGATCCTCCTCTAGTAGAGTTTCTTAAAGAGTGGAGTATATTAGATTGGAGAAGTCAAGGTGCGATCCCTTTGGGAAACTTCGCCGTAGAGACGGGCACGCAACTCGATAAGAAAAGTCTGCAATATCCAAAACAACTTTGACTGTAGATTTCGCCTCCGAGTTGCACTAGATCTTCCGCAATATTTTGCAAATTTTAATGAATAGAAGAAAATACGAGTTGCAGTAATTTAACATTTCAAAAAGTGAGTTTCCGATTGCATGTGTGAATTTGACGTTGCAGGTTACTTTATGGGAGCTTGCTCATTGATTTCGTGAGTTTTCTTTATATAGGTACAATCAAGGAATTGTTGCATGAAAGGTTTCACGGTGAAGTTTCCCAGTGCGACCACACCTTTTTAGATGTCTCATGGTTTCGCCTAACAACATTACAAAGTTTTAGTTTTAGTTTTAAAGAATATCCATAGAACGCAGCACATGTCAATGTTGTAAAATTGCAAATGGGTAAAAAAAAGCGCAGCCGAGTCTTCCTCCATAATAATTTCGGGTAATTTCATTCCATTTAGGCGGACGAAGTTACATCGGAAATTCTGACCCAACAATGAAAGCGAGAAAATCATCATTATATTAAAAGATAAGGCGATTTTTGTGCAGAAGATTATGGCCAAACTACTGGGTCGATTTTTATGATTTACGTGTCGTTTGAAAGCCCTTAAGTTCTAGATGTGCCTTTTTGGGGGTCTCAAGTCAGTGCGTGGAACCAGAAACCCTTGGGAAGCCCTCATAGTACGGGATTGGCCCATTTAAATAACATTGGATAGCAAAACAAAACAAGCAGAACAGCTGGGAATAAAGATTAAAACATATGGTTTGCTAGTTTTACTTTAAAAATAAATAACCATTATCTGATGAGAAATGTCAGTTTAGTGTGCGACAACCTATGAAAGGGTTTACAAATTTCTTTCCAAATGTCGTCAGTAATCGCGATAAGGTAAAATGACTGTACAGAAACCTTTTCAGGACAAATTTAGGGGTGTAAAGATTTAAAGATTGGAACTACAATGCCGGTATCAAGCCTTTTAGATGGATAAAACACTTTTCTGGGGAGAAGTGGATATATATATATATATAATGTTATCCTGCTGCGTAATCCCCAGCAGATTCTAATCCCTCCTTTACACTTCTCGGGGCGAAACCTTGTCAATAACAACATTAAGGAAACTATCCATCTCTGGACCTTTCCAATGTTGTGACAAAGAGACCGTATCAACCTTATCACAATTAATTGAGATCCCGCGGACCCGATGGCGATGGTATCACTGACTCTCGAGTGTTTGGTACGATATTCGATATATCGCAAACATCGATATTTACAGGTCGATATTTGTATATCGATAATTAGCCTCTAATAACACTTAATATATAAGACGTCGACGGAACTAGGGCGTAATTTAAAGCGAATATGAATGAACTATAAGAATAGAATAGGCGAGATGCCTTGTGTAGCCTTGTTACACTGACAGGCCGGTGATTCTTTAACCAGGAGCATTATAATATCGATATTTTGGCTTGATTTATCGATATCCATTATGGTAATCTTATTAGCGAATTTCCCCTATAGGGAAGAAGCTATTAACGTAGGTCTCATGGTAAGACTTAAGTCAGAGACCATGATAACGTTTCATTTTAAGATCCCCAGATGCCAAAAACACCATTCGTTAAATTTTTTATATATGTATATATATATGTTCCGTAAGCACGATAACTCTCGTAAAAAAGGTCCGATCTTAATGAAATTTGGTACAAATGTGTAAAGCCCCATTTATTTGAACGAGTTCGAAAATCAGACGAATATCACCATCCGAAAGAGGGTTTTGGGGGGTTTTGTACCCCAAAAAATGGGTTTTTTGAATTTTTGAAAAAGCCAAATATTGGTTTTTACCATTGAATTCAGCTTAAAAAAACAAATAATTTGGCATTTTTATCATTGATCTACGTCAATTGGTTACCGAGATATTGAAAGTGCTAAACACAGTACGTTGTCTAATGTTATTCTTATGGAGAAAAAGACAAATTGTATATCTCGCTTATTTATTAATATGAACTGACGAAATTTGGTATATGGCTTCATCTTGTTGTTTGCACAAAAACATTTTCGCCTATGGTTCCCGTAGCAGCAAACCTAGGTACTTGGTCCCCATGTTATTCTTATGGGAAATAATTAAAATGTTATTATCGCTTATTTATGAAGTATATGGATGAAACTTGGTATGTGACTTCACTAAGATAAGTACTATTGATATTTGCATCAAACCCCATTATTTTGTGTTCCTTGTTACAGCAAACCTGTGTACTCATCCCCAATGTTATTCTTATGGAGAATAATTAATATTTTAAATATCGCTTGTTTGTGAATATATTTCTTATGAATCCTGTTAAGTGTTTTAATGTGTTATTTTATATATTCATTGGAAATTCGCTGAGTATGCAGGTCTGCTGCGACGGGGGTATATATTTTTCACCATGAAACGTGTCCTAGTTGTACTATCTGAATTTATTTGGCATTAGACATCCTACAAACTTGTCACATGACCTGAAACGACAGAAAAATATATATTACAAAATATAGATGTAGGCTAATCTTTATATTTAATTCCGTAAGCGAATCGGTCCCCACGAAATATCTCGAGCTAGGAAGATGTTAAGTTATGATGATGACTTTAAAGCTTGAGGGCAAAAGGACGGTGAGAAAAAATATCAGAAATGTCAAAAATTACATGGGCTACGCCCCACTGGACTTCAAAGATCCAATGATTTTCTTATGGGAATATCACTACAGTGTTTTTATTAATAAGCACAATTAACTAATGATCAGCTGTAATTATCCACTTGCACAAAAACCATATGTTAGGGGCTATAGCCCCTGTAAGCCACTAGTATAATTCAATTTAAGTTATACAATCCAGCTTAGTTTGTATACGGTGTTATTGGAGTATTGGAGTAACTTGCGAGTGTTTAAGTTAAAGTGTATTACTAAAAAAGTATTCACTTTATATTTTTGTTGCGTTTGCGGCTTATAGGCGAGGTGTGTAACGTTACGTTTTCTTGCAATTTTGTGGATAAATTTAGCTTTTTATGATTATAGGAAAAGTAATAATTTGTCTCGATATTTTACTCGATATCGATATTTTGGGTTTGATACTATCGTGATATCGATAGTCGCAAGTCGATATTAATATCGATAACAATTTAGATATTTTAATTCGATGTTCAAACTCAAGGCCCGGTCTAGAGAGGTGGGAAATACGTCGATAGCCGATAACCGGTGAAAATACGATATGGACGGGAAATGTTTGTGAGATAGACAGGGACGTGCTGAATTAAATTAGCTATCTTACGATATTAGTTACTCCCATATCAGTTGCGGAAAGAGATAGTTGCAACAACGAAATATCAGATAGGTTCCAAACTAACCTGATCACAGTTTTAATACGGGATAGAATATGGCAAATGTCGCGTATTTGTTCAAGTTAGGAAAGCGAGCATTGGACATTACGTAACACCAAGCGGACAGCAGTTTCGCATGTGTTAGAAACGACAGGAATTAGGAGAGAGTGATTAGGAAATTAGATGACATCTCAGAAGGTAACTTAAAACAGCTGATCTTGCAGGCAGTGTTTTGCTACCTACCAAGCTGCAGTTACAATGATTACTGTTCTTCCATAAAATTAACATAACAACACTGAAGGACTGTATTACTAATTAGAATAAAATTCTACAAACCTTCTGTTGACGCCGACTTAAGGGAGTGGGGGAGGTGGTAAAATGTTTTAGGCCCTCGCCCTCAACCCTTCAGTCGTCCGTCTCGCGTCAACCGCGTGACACCTCGGAGGCTCACGATTCGATTCATTTTGAGTAGATTTCATTTACTTTTCATACTAGAAACATTACATTAAGATTCGATTCATTTGTGCAGTTTATACATTCAGTCAGTTTTATCATTGTTCTCATTTTTCATTTTACTCAGTTACAATAAATTCAGTGGTTTTTGCATTCAAGTGTTTGATTTAAATACCCTAATTTGCTTAATATGCGATAAACATGCGTCGCGCCGTTACACCTACGCATCGAGACCTTTCAGGGAACAAGTTGGTCCTCGGGCCACTGATCTCAGTGTGACACACAATCTGCTTGTGTATTAAATATTAGGATTTCTATTATTTACATTGAAGCATTGAAAGCCTGTGGGGCAGAGTTCCAGAGAGGAATGTAAATTATAAGGGAACCAATAAAATCAACACCTCGGTCTCTTTTAAATTAATAGATCAAGCATACAGAACAGTTCAGTAGTACTTTAGATATCGCTCTTAAAAAAAATTACTGTTGAATACATCTTGGGTCTACCTCGTTTTGATACATAAAGAACACCCTGAAATATTTTATTTTAATTCTTTAAAGTCTTACATTTTCAAGTTTCCAAAATTGAGATTCTAATCAATCACGATCCAATTTTTCAGTTTGTCCTTCGATTTTATAAAAATATATATATATTGATAGTAACATAACAAAACATAACATTGATAGTATAACATGACAGTCAAGGTTACATAACCACTAATAAGTCGTAACACAAGCTTCAAAACAAAACCCCTCAATTCGATTTCTTCACTAAAACGTGTCTGGAAAAGTAAAACCGAAAAGGGTCTTCCGCATTGAAAGCCATTGTTAGCTATTGAGTGTTGGCCGATAGTGCTGTACCGGTAGTTGGGTCAACAATGCAAACAAGCTCCTAGTATCAGAGTGAAAGAGAATGACAACGACGGTGACGCGCCACTCAGAAGCAAGGCAACTGATTTACAGTCAGCGAGCAAAGGAAGGAAGCACAACGGGAATTGGAGCGTTGTCTGTAGTTACGCAAGAACAACACAATTTGGCAATGATCGGGTGCATGTTGGATAAAACCTAGTGTGTTCTTGTAAAAGCTTTTAATGTAACTGTGGTAGACCATTTTTGAACAGCAAATCGATTTGTAGGTAGTTGTAGGTAATTTGTGCACGTTTGTTTAATGTTTGATTAGAAAGCGATGTAGTGCAGTTAGAGGCGGTACAAAAGGTTACCAAACCTTGATCACCTTAGACCAGTGGATCCAGTGGTCCAGTGGATTGTGGTGGTCATGATCACCTTAGACCAGTGGATCCAGTGGTCCAGTGGATTGTGGTGGTCATGATCACCTTAGACCAGTGGATCCAGTGGTCCAGTGGATTGTGGTGGTCATGATCACCTTAGACCAGTGGATCCAGTGGTCCAGTGGATTGTGGTGGTCATGATCACCTTAGACCAGTGGATCCAGTGGTCCAGTGGATTGTGGTGGTCATGATCACCTTAGACCAGTGGATCCAGTGGTCCAGTGGATTGTGGTGGTCATGATCACCTTAGACCAGTGGATCAAGTGGTCCAGTGGATTGTGGTGGTCATGATCACCTTAGACCAGTGGATCCAGTGGTCCAGTGGATTGTGGTGGTCATGATCACCTTAGACCAGTGGATCCAGTGGTCCAGTGGATTGTGGTGGTCATGATCACCTTAGACCAGTGGATCAAGTGGTCCAGTGGATTGTGGTGGTCATGATCACCTTAGACCAGTGGATCAAGTGGTCCAGTGGATTGTGGTGGTCATGATCACCTTAGACCAGTGGATCCAGTGGTCCAGTGGATTGTGGTGGTCATGATCACCTTAGACCAGTGGATCCAGTGGTCCAGTGGATTGTGGTGGTCATGATCACCTTAGACCAGTGGATCCAGTGGTCCAGTGGATTGTGGTGGTCATGATCACCTTAGACCAGTGGATCCAGTGGTCCAGTGGATTATGGTGGTCATGATCACCTTAGACCAGTATTTCCATACTATCTGTGTTTACAATGATTTTACTGAATGCTGAGTTCGATCCCATACTCGCTAATCAACAATTCGTCCATTCCACTGAGCAGAATATTGTTACCACAAATAATCAACCAATAACAAAACCGCAAATATTGTTTTTTAATTGTATTGGACGATTATTACTTGAGATATCAACATCATACACTGAAATCGCTAGGTGTATATTTGCTCTTTGAAATTCGTCATGTATCGTATTTCGAATAATTAGTTGGAGGAGGGGCGGGTTTTGGAAGTTAACATTGGCCTTATAGGAGAAGCAAGTAGAAATGTGAAATGCTACGTGACTGAAGTCCACTCTTGGTCGAAACAACCAGAAAGACCTAACTTATCTAGTCTTCACCTATCTAGAAAGTATTACTTCTGGATCCTATTTTAATTATCTCGGCTGAAAAATTAGCTGGGTGATTGCAAAACTTGCTGAATCTGCCCTAGGGTGTTCGTTTTCGGTTCAAACACTGGGGCAGACACGACAGACAGGCAGACGCCTCTTGTAACAGAACGGCGTGATGTGTAGGGCCTACGATCACCTCACCAGCTACACGCGGTCTGGTCAAGGACGAACTTTCACCTGATAACAACCGGACCGCTGTTCGGTGTTCAGCCCCGTACTGTGGTCTGAGGGGTTGTGTGACGCAACAGTTCAACTGGGACACTCTTGGCGATTCGATTTGAAATTTGTAATTTGTTTGTTTGTATCATCTTTTAAAATTAAGTAAAACAAGTTCATCTAGTTGCTCGAAGTCGAGCGAAAATCTTCGTGCGGAAGATCCAGCTCGTAAAATGTTCGATAATTGATATAGTGTTTACACCCAGTAGTTTTATTTAATTCACATTGCGGAGTAATATTTCTCACATCAAAATGACGGCAATAGTATTTACATTGTTTTTTCGCGTATCTGCCCTAGGTGCATATCTGCCAGCGATCGGAATCTGCTAACTAGATCAATAAGATCAGCAGATTTTGAATCCTTCACTGTTTAAGGGACAGAGGCTACTAGTAGACTCAACAAGTTAAGTATATCTAGAGGTCTCGTCACGGGTAAACAAGTGAAGCCCGTCGACCGCCACGATGTAACATGGTCGACCGCCACGATCACGATAGCGGATAGTCGACCGCTATTTTCCTCAGATGATCAATCAATTCCTTTCTTCACCGAAGAGAAGATCAGCAAACTAACATTTAACCTGTGAAGAGACGTTTTGATTGGTTACCCGAGGAAAATTATTGCGGTCACGATGTAGGCCACAGTATCTAAAACAATTATACGGCAGTTATCATAAACAAGACGCGCAGCAGAGTGACGTCAGTGGTGCCCAACAGCTGTTTGTAACACAACAAAGCTCTCATCTGTCAAAACTGGACTGGATGCTGTTGTTTTGACGTTGATGCGTCCATTAAAATTCTGTATATCTCAAATTTAAAAATATATAAACAACGTGACGTCACTGGTACCCAACCAACAGCAGACGGGTTTAAAAGCTGCGCGTGGTACATACTGTATTCTAGATAGTGTGATGGGGCTTTTTAACCCCAGACGAGACATCTAGTTACATTTAACCTCGTTGGTCAACACAGATAACTAATATTAGTTCGTGAAAAATCCCCAGCTGTTTTCCGGATCCAGTGTGGGTAAGTACCACTTTCGGAATTGACAGCTGATCCGAAAATAGAAACTTTCCGTACAGTGTGTTGAAAAGTGATACGTTTTGGAGGTCAAAAACCGTCCAACAAAATGTATAGATTCCTTTAATAAATAAGTAGTACTAGCTAATCCAGCTACTCGAATTCGAGCAGTTTGAATAATGACTAGTGGCTACCACTAACATATTAGGGTGGCTATAGTCCCTAACATATGGTTTTTTGTATAATCACAGCTGATCATTAGATCATTTTGTTTATTAATAACAACACTGTAGTGAAATTTCCATAAAAAATCATTGGATCTTTGAAGTCCAGTGGGGCGTAGACCACGTAATTTTTGACATTTCTGATATATTTCCCACCGTCCTTGGCCCTCAAGCTTTAAAACGAATCGTCATAACTTAACTTCTCCCTAGCTCGAGATATTTCGTGGGGACCGATTCGCTTACGGAATTAAATATATACATTACATTTCAAAAGATAGCTTAAAAAGCTGATATTACTTCTGTACTGTGTTTTGTCACCTTAAAAACCTGTCAAATGCTAAATTTCAATAATCACTCTTATTCCATAACATTGCAACTTTTGAAGAGCTGTGGGGCGTAGCCCCAAGAACGAACGTGAATTCTGGGGAATTCGGCAATTCTACGCATAATTTGACACATAACTCTTGTAAATAGGTTCAAAAGTCACTGAGAACTTACCGTTTCGACCGCGTATTAAAACATAGGATTACAACTTTTGGAATTGCAGTCGCGGCGCCCTACCGCCCTACCGTCCGCACCTGTGAAGAGTGTTTCATAACCGGAGGCCAACTGGGTCACACTCCTGTGGTGGTTCGATCCCATGGAGCCTTTCACTGACAGGAGTAACGTCCGAGTCCATACCGAGTGTCAGAGGAAGTTGTACCGCCCTACCGTCCGCACCTGTGGAGAGTGTTTCATAACCGGAGCCCAACTGGGTCACACTCCTGTGGTGGTTCGATCCCATGGAGCCTTTCACTGACAGGAGTAACGCCCGAGTCCATACCGAGTGTCAGAGGCAGTTGTACCGCCCTACCGTCCGCACCTGTGGAGAGTGTTTCATAACCGGAGGCCAACTGGGTCACACTCCTGTGGTGGTTCGATCCCATGGAGCCTTTCACTGACAGGAGTAACGCCCGAGTCCATACCGAGTGTCAGAGGCAGTTGTACCGCCCTACCGTCCGCACCTGTGGAGAGTGTTTCATAACCGGAGGCCAACTGGGTCACACTCCTGTGGTGGTTCGATCCCATGGAGCCTTTCACTGACAGGAGTAACGCCCGAGTCCATACCGAGTGTCAGAGGCAGTTGTACCGCCCTACCGTCCGCACCTGTGGAGAGTGTTTCATAACCGGAGGCCAACTGGGTCACACTCCTGTGGTGGTTCGATCCCATGGAGCCTTTCACTGACAGGAGTAACGCCCGAGTCCATACCGAGTGTCAGAGGCAGTTGTACCGCCCTACCGTCCGCACCTGTGGAGAGTGTTTCATAACCGGAGGCCAACTGGGTCACACTCCTGTGGTGGTTCGATCCCATGGAGCCTTTCACTGACAGGAGTAACGTCCGAGTCCATACCGAGCGTCAGAGGCAGTTGTACCGCCCTACCGTCCGCACCTGTGGAGAGTGTTTCATAACCGGAGGCCAACTGGGTCACACTCCTGTGGTGGTTCGATCCCATGGAGCCTTTCACTGACAGGAGTAACGCCCGAGTCCATACCGAGTGTCAGAGGCAGTTGTACCGCCCTACCGTCCGCACCTGTGGAGAGTGTTTCATAACCGGAGGCCAACTGGGTCACACTCCTGTGGTGGTTCGATCCCATGGAGCCTTTCACTGACAGGAGTAACGCCCGAGTCCATACCGAGCGTCAGAGTGAGGTCATTAACATCTTGCTATCACTCGAAATCGAGCAAATATATTTTTCAGATATGTATTTACCCAGGTCGATTGAGATGTGTTGCGTTGCCCCAGGCCCCAGGGTAAACTGTAGCGAGTGTTGGTTGCTGTACTGTAACTGTCAGCAGTTGGATAATCGATTCAATTACAATCACCATTGGGGTGGAACCCTGAGGTTGTATGTTTCTCAGTCTGGATCAATATTAATTTTACAACTAAATGAGACGGCTCCAGTCATAAAGTGGGGAAAACCGCATACAAAACCATTGTTTAAGAACCCGTAAAATAATCACATACAAATTACCCACGATTTTAATTCAACTACTGATTATTATCCACGGTCCACACTTCCAAGCGACGCAAGATCTTCGAAAAAAGGTTAAATGTTTCCAAGAAAACTTCAACCGCAGGAAATCCTGGTCGACCACAAATTCGGAGCTAAACTACAAGGGAATTTCCTCCGGATATAGCTTTACCGGGGAAATGGAAAAACTGTCGATGCAACCAGGAGAGACACTACCGTCATCAAATTACCAGCAGTAATTGGAGGTTAAACCGCGCGGTGTCGCGGGTGACAATTAACCGGTCAAATTACGGTTTAACGACCGCGATGCCAATTTGGGATTCGGTCATGCAGATTAATCCGTTGTAAACACGTGGCAAAACATATGTTGAGCAACAAGGCCGCGGGATGAACAGCGGGGCTTCATTGCCAAACTCGGTGCCTGCCTCGTGTGGAGCTATAAACAGGATGACGAGGATGACGACGTTGCACATCTGGACAACCAACAAGTCTGATCATCGTCATTTTAACGCAAATTGATGACGAATTTAAGGACACGCGATCGAATAGGGTGACGACAACGAGGTTAATATGTCCAGAGGTCTCGTCTGGAGTAAAAAAGTTTAGCCTACATGCTGACCGCCATTTTCCTCAGAAAACCAATCAAATCCTCTTTTCACAAGTTAAATGTTTGTCTGCTGTCAAACGTGTAACTTGTGTAGAGAGGATTTGATTGGTTTGATGTTGGTTGCCATGGGAGCAGAGTGGATAGAGGGGCAAAATCGCGGTCAGCATTTAGGTTACAATTTTTACCCCAGACGAGACCTCTCTATATATTTGGATCATCATAATTTTGGATAAATCATAATTTTCATAAATTGGATCACCATATCGCGATCATATAGGCTGATAATTATTAATTTGTCACATGCAAACATTTAAAACATTCAGTATCAAATAAAACTTATCTTAGTGTCGTTTTGGTTAAGGCTATGTTAAATAAGAAATTTGAAAACACTGCCTATGGCATATTCTATTTTGACCTTGGCCCTCTATTTCTATTTGCGGTTAGTATAGTACAAAACTAGTTTAACTGACAGAATGATTACAGATCGACTTGAAAACCGGTACGGGTGTGCCCCGTGTGCCGGGCGGCGCAGTGTATAAGGGATTATATGGCTACACCTCACAGAGGCTACATAGACAATCAAACTCAGTTACATTCTCCCATTTAAGTTTTGTTTATCTTGTTTTAGCGAATTTCCCCTATAGGGAAGAAGCTATTACCGTAGTCGGCATGGTAAGACCTAGGCCCGGGACCTTGATAACTTTTCGTTTTGAGGTCCCCAGACCCCAAAAACACCATTCGTTCGAAACTGTATATATATATATATATATATATATATATATATATATATATATATATATGTGTGTGTGTCCGTGGGTGCGATAACTCTCGTAAAAATAATCCGATTTTGACGAAATTTGGTATAAGCGTGTAAAGCAGCATTTATGCCTTTAAGTTCGAAAACCAGACAGATCGGACTATCCAAAGGGGTATTTTGGGGGGTTTTGTACCCCAAAAATGGGTTTTTTGAGTTTTCTACAAATCATTTTTGAAAAAGTCAAATTTTTGTTTCTTCCATTGGAATCAGCTTAAAAAGATGCACAATTTGGTGTTTTGACCATTGCTCTACGTCAAATGGTTACAGAGATATTGAAAGTGCTAAACACAGTACGTTGTCCAATGCTATTCTTATGGAGAATAAGAAAAAAATTATAGCTCGCTTATTTATGAACGTATTCTAACAAAACTTGGTATATGGTTTCATCTGGTTGTGGTATATTGTTATTTTCACAAAAAACCCGATTTATACCAATAATTCCCGTAGCAGCAAACCTGCGTCCTCAGCCCCCATGTTATTCTTATGGAGAATAAGTAAAATGTAATGTATCCCTTAATTATGAACATAAATTAATAAAACTTGGAATGTTGGTTCACCTAGTTGAGTTCTATTGATATTTGCATAAAAACCCATTTTTTGTGTTCCTTATTGCAGCAAACCTGCGTACTCATCTCCCATGTTATTCTTATGGAGAATAATCAAAATGGTATATATTGCTTATTTATGAACTTATATTGATGAAACTTGGTATGTGGCTTCACCTAGTTGAGTAATATTAGTATTTACAAGAAACCCTATTTTTTTTTTGTGGCAGCAAACCTGCATACTCATCCCCAATGTTATTGATATAGAGAATAATTCAAATTTGATATATCGCTTATTTTTGAATATATTTTTATGAAACTTGGTATGCGGCTTTATGTGGTATTAAGACTTACATTTTGCATTGGAAATTTGCTGAGTTCGCAGGTTTGCTGCGACGGGGGTATTTTTTACTTTTATTCGTTTTTTAAACTGAGATATTTACAAGCTGTTTATGGGTTTAAACACAAGGATTTAAATTAATAACTTTAATAAAATCATTATTTAACAATGAAATGAAAAGGCAAGAATAGCGTTGACTTTATTTCAAATGCCGTTTGCAATGAGTTGATAACATTATCGCACCCGAGGACAGCAGTACTGTGGACCTGTGCACCGCTCGTTTTTCCTATCTTAACAATATACTGTCAATATCATATTTTCCCGTAGGCGGAGCGTTACCCCATAGCATAGGTAACATCGAGTAATGAGACAACCTTGAGCCTTGAGAAGAACCCAGTGTTGATAAGCACATTAAACAGATTGTACAACAAAAACAAATAATGACAGAATTTATGGACAAACACCATTACATCTTCGTAAACACATGTAGTCAACAATCAAAATTACTAAAATGTAAATATCAACAATAAATAATAATTGCAAGTTACCAAACATTAAAAGGTTATTAATCTGTTGTCACTGCTCATGCACTGATATAAACAAGAAATGTTAGAACCGTTGTGACAGAATAACAGTCACTTTTTTTACACGGAGAAAGTTTATATAATTCTTCCTGAAGTATATCGTTGTATATTTGAAATTTAGTTGCAAGATACATCGGGGGTTTTATAGTTTCACGCTTTATGCATCAGAGAAGTCAACATCGGCCACAAAATGTCCGTCTGTTCGTACGTACACCCAGATTTTGTCCAATTTCCACAGAAAACGGATTTACTGAATTTGATAAAACTTTGGTTGCACTGTCATATGTGAAACCTAAAATGGGTTTAGCCTTTTAAAACCCATCATACGCCTTTAGGAATCTAGGGCTCTGCTTCACTATTCAATAATAACCAAATTCGACATTCTAATTCAATCTTTCACCTTGGAATGCACCACTATTTTATTCTCCTACCGTGTATATTTAGTCACCTGTCCTGATTTCATCACTGAATTCCCATACAAAGAAAATGTTACTATATACTTCGTCATGAACAAATCTTAATAGAATGCACTAGATGTGTTGTAAGGGTGTGGGATCTAAAGAGCTCCTAAACCGATTTTATGCTTGGCGAGTTAATCAAGATTAGAGTCGATTTTACAAATAATATAAGTTATACAAATTCATCCTCAGCACTTCACCCCAGATTGACTTCTTGCTTCTACTTCTAAGTACAAGGATCGCCTTGTGAAAGAAAACCCATAAATTGAGTTGTTCATTTGACAGCTGTTTGTACCAGCCAAACACAGCAAAACAGATTATTCATTATACAGAGTGTCCAGTTTCCACTGCATCAAACTTTACCAGGTTGTTTGACAGGTCAAAACAAACAAATAATACGATACAACAACCCTTCTGTGTGTACTATCTCGATCCGTTTTATGTCTGTGTGTTTGAGATTTAAAAAAAAAAAAAAACACAATTTCTCTGATTATTAACGATTCAATAATGAAACTTTGTATCAGTATTAATCTAAATTGTTTGCAACTCCCTTTAAAACTTAATTTCCATGCAAAGTTCCGCTGCTAAATGGCGGCGGTCTATAAAATCTTCAATGTTAAATATCTAAAACACTTAAATAAATAATAAAAAGTGTTAAGAAACAAAATATATATAGTTTTAATTATATATATATAATTTAAATATTTAATTTCAAGTTAAATCGAGTGGCGAGCTTTATTTAAAAATTTAATAACATAAAACGGAGAAAACTTAAATTCATTGCTCAAAAATAGGAATATGTTTGTATTAAGCTGCAAAAAAGACTCACTTATTTTATAATAAAGATCTGTCTCCTCTCCGGTGGGCCCCACAAGACACAGATAGTAGCTAGTGAAATCGTATTGTTCCAAAAACATGTGAGTTTTATTTCTAAATCTATATTTATAAAAAAGGATATTGGTTTGTTTGTTTGTATATATATTTGAAGATTATGGACTCGGACACCGTTGGACCGTTTGCTATGAAACTTTATATATATGTGTAAAAGTTCACAGAGAGGGTTTTTAAGCCATCCATTTTGTCCTAACTCAATTGGGTTCCTCCCAAAAGGGTTCCCATATAAACCTTATGGAAAGATATTGTAGTTTACATAAAAGGAATGACATGTTTACTTGAACAGGTGATCTTGGTGATATTAGTTTTAGTTGGTTATAGTCAAAGGCATGATCTGCCGGGTAACAGCTAGTAGAAATATAATAAAAAAGGATGTTGGTTTGTTTGTTTTTATATATATTTGAAGTTGATGGACTCGGACACCGTTGGACCGTTTGCCGTGAAACTTGGTATATATATGTAAAAGTTCACGGAGAAGGTTTTTAAGCCATCCATTTCGTCCTAACTCAATTGGGTTCCTCCCAAGAGGCCCAAAAGGGTTCCCATATAAACCTTATGGAAAGACATTGATGTTTACATAAAAGCTAATGACATGTTTACTTGAACAGGTGATCTTGGTTTTAGTTGGTAAATAGTCAAAGGCATGACAAAGTCTGCCGGGTAACAGCTAGTAGACATAGTGGCTGGTAGATAAGCTAATTGACCAGAGGCAGAGGTCCTTTGGCTATTGGCAAGACGTGGCTCATTTGAATGGCACAGCAAAGAAAAGCTGTCACGAATATTGACTAAGAACCAGAAGCTGTTAAACTGTTCTTCCTTTCTTCTCCAGACGCAAGCTAGATGTTATCTGACCTGGTGACCCCAAGTGTTTCCCTTTCACCTACCACCATGCATAGTCATGCCTAATGGTTTTCCTCGGTATTGTCTCCACTTGTTATGCTTATGGGACAATAGCGGGAATACTCACGCATAAGTGTGTTTTCTACATCGATTCTCAGTTTAAAATTCATTGATGGCGATGGTGAGTTTATGTTTAAGAAATGATCGCGGATATCTGCCAATCACAATGAGGAAATCAAGTTTCACGACGTTTCGGGGTCTGGAATCTGATCCCCTCTTCAGGTGCATACTTGGAGTATAACAATCCAGGCAATCAAACAAAAAAAGCTAGGTCAGAGAATTGTAAAAGCAGTAAAAAAATCAAATAAAATAAAAACAAACACAAAAGCTAGGCACTCAAGCGAAACACACGGCAAAAAGACAGCACAGCGCGGAGTATTGAGCGAGACTTAAATAACACTTTACATCGAGATATATTTACATCTGGAGTGTCCCTTTTAAGTACCAATATGAAAATATTTGTTGATTTTTTTTGCTTTTGGGAAGAAATAAAATACTGATGCATCCCATTACTTGGGAAAAATCACTTTAATTGACATTTATAGATAGTCCGTAAGCAAACAGTATCTGTCCAGTATGTGATTTCCAAAGGAATAAAGCGACCAGGCTACTGTAAAGGCAAATGGTCCACTAATAGTTCCTGTTTACAATACAAACTAAACAAACTGGCTTAGTTGTTAAGCTCATTGGGTAAAATGGACAAACAATTTAGTAAAATAATAGGAATTGTTAATTTGAAATAATAATGAATAAACAAATCAAAAATAGACAGTTCGCAAAAAATCTCTAATCCTTTTTAAAAAAAAAAATACAACATTAGTTTGGACGCTTAATTTAATCCATTGTTATTTACATATTGGTTTGTGAATAAAAAAGTATTACAAAGAACACTAGAAGGTGGAAAAATAATTCAACAAAATTCCAAAATTGACATCAACATGACGCTAAAGGTAATTTTTGTAAACATTAATCATTTGTTTTTTCTGAACAATTTCAAAAATCCAGGTAGCGTCAACAGCACGTTACTTAGCACAACCAGAAATAATCAAACTATTACCTTACTGTGAACTAAAGCATAAATCTCATTCTTGAAAACATGTTTTGTTTCTTGATTGCGTTGTCAATGACCAGCAACTGATGTACCTGCAATGTAAATTGTGACATTTAAAGGCAATTAAGTGCAGCTATGATCACCAGCACTCAAACTGTAGCAATTTTTATTATTTCCTTACACTAAGAGCATTCTGAAGCAGTTGGTTAAGTGATAAAACACAGTTTTACATCAATAACATTGTGAGTCGAATATAAATAAACAACCACTGAAAATCTCGCATTATCTGTATAGTACTTATGATAGTCAACTCTTTTAATGAGTTACAAGATTTAAAATATTTACTGTGTTTCGAACGACAGGTCCACTAGCATACAATCTTTCTTAATTTTATCACACGATATATCATTTTTTATATACAATTCTACTCGTTGGACGTCTTAAGGTTTTTTTTTAAATGAGTCATAAATCAACGATACCAGAACTACTTTCTCCTTTCGAAAACAGTCTAACCATTTTGAGAAACAGAGTCCTGTTCTTATATGTCTGAGTCAACTCCAAGACCTGCCCCTGGATCGCCTTTATAAAGACGGGAATGTGGGCTTAACCCCATTATCCAAATACTGTGAGGTCACCTTTGTTTATATATTTTTAGCATTGTAATAACCAAATCTTCACATATCGAGCCTTTAACTGCTACATTTTAAAATAGTGTCTTTTGTTCGTTTTATTTTTTAATTAATCGCCTAAACATTTAATACTCTATATACCACTCTTCCCACACTAATGATTCATTCATATTCCCCTTAAAAACATCTCTAATGTGTATCAGCGCTTAAGAGTTCCTGGGGGAACGAGCTTCACTTACAGAAGGCCAGTCAGTTTTGTATTGAGCCTAGAGTAGATTATGTTATTTAGGAAATTATTGCGGACATCTTCCATCACTGATTTGAGAAGTTTGTTTTTACCACAACCATCCACCCCACTTGCCACTCCACTCGCCACTCCACTCGCCACTTCAATAACCACTTCACTCACCAATTCACTCGCCACTCCATAACCATCAGCAACACGATACACACGGCAATATTACTGTAAGTGATGATCAGGTGGGGAGTAACGGAGGCACAAAGTTAACATTGGTCTTATAGAACAATACTCTGACAAGGCGTCCGGCAACTTCCGGAGATGAATTTCCTGAGTCTTGTAAATTATTAAACTGACATTGGTTCACTTTCCATTCAGGATCAAACAAAACTCACTACTCCTAATGATGAGCATTTCTCCTGGTGTGCCAGTTTTGTTATGTTGGTACGCTGGTTGTAACGTTGTTGTCGTGTTGGCAGGCATGGTAGCAGAGGAGCTGAAGCTGCGCAACGCCGAGGTCCCGTACCACCTGCGCGATCCTCTGGAGATCCTGGGGGAGCGGGACTTCCAGCCGGCCAAACAGATCCCGGAGGATGTCAAGGTAACTGACACTATGATTGTTACGTGATTGTGTCTGTGGCCTTTTTATCAACACTCTACCTCTGGGGAACGTAGCTCAATAAATTGACAGGCTTGAATTCTAACAAAAAGATAATTTTTTTAAACAAAATCTCTACACTGCAGTTGACATCATCTCTACAAGCACCTAATTGGGTACAGATACCATAAACAAATTCCGCTTTAACAGTTTAATCATGAAAACCAACACTCGAATGTTATGGATCCCCAAGGATATGATTTTAACTGAAATCTTTACCCACACAGCCCACTATAACATTTAAAATTTAAATACCCTTCAACACAAAACCCTGTGATAATGATCCAAAATGGAATCAGGTCACTTACCCCTAATATCGGGTCAGAGGGTGACAATCCCAGGTCCTCCTCCCTGGTCCCCTCACTCTGACTGACCTCCAAAACCACCCAGCTGATCTACTAAGCCAGAGCCTTCAGCACGTCCGCCTAACAAGTTATTGTTTAATAACAATTCCAGCCTCCTCACACGACATGCTAAATACGTCCTTCTTACAAAATCTTGACTTCCCTCTTGCATATTTAACTACAGAAATATTATAATAAAATAACTAACTCTCCCCTCCCCCCTTATCACACAATACAATACCATATGACATGTCTGTAATCACACACTTTGCGTACAGAGTTGCGCAAATATAGAAAGGAAATATAAAAAGGAAAGGAATATAAAAAGGAAATTATACAATGACAAGAGAAGAAAATACATAAAGATGTTAGTGAATCAAACATTTTGTTGGGGCCCTAGGTAGCCTTATTTTACTATCTTGGTAATTTTTTTATGTTGGCCAGAGGCCCCTTGGGGTCCCCTTGAACGCGGGTGCCTGGCGTAAAGTGCCCCGACTGAAGCGGTACCTCCGTGTGGTGTATTCAGCAATGGCGTGGAATGGACGCTCTTTCAGCCATTTGGTGATCATTTCTTTTGTCCGTATCATAGGTGTTATGTTTTGAGCTCATTGGGAGCAGATTAATGAATTTGAGCCCGATGTACAATGGTTTTTTCCATCAAGAGCAGGTCGAACATGAGAAAATTATAGTTATCTGCATTGCTAGGAAAGTGAATATAAATGAGAACACCTCTTATCACACATACATTGCACCTAGTGTCACTCTCCTGTTTATCCCCTCTTTAAGCCATTGTTTTTCTTTTCTAGTTATTCCAGTAGTATCCCATTACATTCACTTACAAATTCCACTATAAGATTTTGCGTAATTTCTTGTATTTTGTCATAAGATAGCAGAGGAGTTATACATTCTGTCATTTGATCAAACCACCTCAATCAATAGTGGCTCAATCGTATCTAACTGTTTGTGGACAAAGTCAAGGCAGGTTACCAGGGAAATAACCTGACACAAGTTATCTAGCCTTCAACTGGCATCGTGTAACCACGTCTACAGTGTGTGGTGTTGGACATCCAGGAGTTCCTGGAGGGCCGGTGGTGCTGTTGACGGGGGCCATGGGTTCCTGGGCAAGGTGCTGCTGGAGAAGCTGCTGAGGGCAGTGCCACACCTGGACTACGTTTACAATGTGTGGTGTTATAGGGCTCGGACATCCAGGAGTTCCTGCGGCGGGCGGTGGTGCTGCTGACGGGGGCCACTGGGTTCCTGGGCAAGGTGCTGCTGGAGAAGCTGCTGAGGGCAGTGCCACTCCTGGACTACGTTTACAATGTGTGGTGTTGTAGGGCTCGGACATCCAAGAGTGCCTGCGGGGGGCGGTTGTGCTACTGACGGGGGCCACTGGGTTCCTGGGCAAGGTGCTGCATGAGAAGCTGCTGAGGGTAGTGCGACACCTGGACTACGTTTACAATGTGTGGTGTTGTAGGGCTCGGACATCCAGGAGTTCCTGCGGGGGGCGGTGGTGCTGCTGACGGGGGCCACGGGGTTCCTTGGTAAGGTGGTGCTGGAGAAGCTGCTGAGGGCCGTGCCTCACCTGGACCATATCTACCTCCTCATCCGACCCAAGAAGGGGCAGCAGGTCAACGACCGACTGAATGCCATCTTTGACGACAGGGTCAGTAAATACACTTTCATTCTTTCTTTTTTTATAAAAAAACCTTAACTGCCCACCCGTCGCCATGGGTGAACTTACAGGCCTGTGCGGCGATGTAAAGAGAGCAAGGTACCGTTGTTAGAAATAATTACATGAGGAAGCAAATGGTGGCTGCTCGTGAAAAATTATCCCAGCAGTCAGCTGGGATTGAACCTGCGCTTTACCACGACTGAGTTGCAAGGACAGCGCTCTACCTTGGAGCTACCGTGTCCGATAGACCACATTCGATGTTGTCAGGTAGCTGGGAGCCAGTGATAGATGCTGGCAGTTTTAACTATTCACCGTATAAAAAACAAGTGAGTTACTGATGCAAGTAGTTCAGAGGCAGTAGCTGACCTCTGTACAAAGTGGCTGTCTACTGTCGCTCTTTTTACACCGATCAATACAACACAATAAGCAACTGACGGGCCAGCTGATTGATTGATGTCAAGCGAGTTACTTCGCACAGTGGCCAACCGCCTCACAGTCTAATCAAGATGAGTGGGCTTCAGTCCTGAACCATTTGGTGTTCCTACCAGCTTTCTCTAAAAGACCAGTTTTAACTTCCAAAGCCCACCCCTCCTCATCAGATTTTCCTAAATCACTGATTTTATAGTTCGTTTTTTAAAGAGAAAAAACAATTACCTAGCGAATTCAGTGAGCAGAAGTTCGAGAACGCTAATAGTTCGCCTATAACAAATCCTAAATATGAAACATTTTGGAATTTTACTAAACGATTATTATTTGTGATATTGAAAATTTGCTCACTGAAATTGATTGATACTTTTTACTCTTTGAGATGAGCCGTTAGTCAACGATGGGGGAACCCGTTGAGGAGGGACGGCTTTGAAAGTTAACATTGGCCAGTTGGAGAAAGCAGGTAGATAAACTTAATGTTTCGTGACTGGAGTCCTCTCTTAAACTAGCCTTGTTATTGACCCTGTGACACTTTTGGTGAAATTCCTAGATGGTGTATTTTTTTAAATGTGGAAAAGGGATGGATAGTGGTGAGGGGGGCGGCTTCCCCCACTCCAGCATTACTTGGAAGGGAAGTCAACCAATCACAGTCCTCGCATATTTGCCATTGGCTAAAGCAATTTTTTTTATACCACTGCTTCGTTGCATTTGATAATTGACCATTATATTTAGTTTGACACAGGATTTGGAAGTACCAGTAGAAAATTGTGCACATACATTGATTAAACAAATACATTATACAGTTATTTAAAAATTACTGCGGACATTTTCCATTACTGATTAGTAAATACAACTTTCACAAAGTTTCGGGATCTGCAATCTAATCCCATCTTCAGGTGAGAAAATACCTAAAACACGACAAAGTTACACAAAATATTAGTGCCACAATCCAGGCAAAGCTGGAAATTGCACCAAAACGCTAAAACGGAGAACTGCAAAACCAGTCAAAATGAAAAGAAAAAGCAAAATCAAACCAAATACAATACCCCCGTAGCAGCAAACCTGCATACTCAGCGAATTTTCAATGCACATTAATTTATCTTAATACCACTTAAAGCCACATACCAAGTTTCATCAATATACATTCATAAATAAACGATTTATGACATTTTAATTATTCTCTATAAGAATAACATGGCGGCTGAGTATGCAGGTTTGCTGAAATAAGGAACACTAAAAATGGGATTTTATAAAAATATCATTATAACTCAACTAGGTAAAGCCACATACCAAGTTCTATTAATTTATGTTAATAATTAAAGGAGATAACACGTTAATTATTCTCCATTAGAATAACATGGGGCTGAGTATGCAGGTTTGCTGCTACGGGAACTATCGGGCAAAAAATGGATTTTTGTGCAAATATCAATAGACCACAATGAAATGAAGCAATATACCAAGTTTCGTCAGGATAAGTTGATAAATAAGCGAGATATACAATTTTTCTTATCCTCCATAAGAATAACATTGGACAACGTACTGTGTTTAGCACTTTCAATATCTCAGTAACCAATTGACGTAGAGCAATGATTAAAACATCAAATTGTGCGTCTTTTTTAAGCTGATTCCAATGGGAAAAAATAAAATTTTACTTTTTCAAAAATTGTATGTAAAAAACTAAAAAAAAAACATTTTTGGGGTACAAACCCCCCCCCCCCAAAATACCCCTTCGGACAGGTCGATCCGTCTGGTTTTCGAACTTAAAGTCATAAATGCTGCTTTACACGTTTGTACCAAATTTCATCAAAATCGGACCTTTTTTACGAGAGTTATCGCACCCATGGATACATATATATATATATATATATACAGTTTCGAACGAATGGTGTTTTTGGGGTCTGGGGACCTCAAAACGAAAAGTTATCATCGTCCCGGGCCTAGGTCTTACCATGCCGACTACGGTAATAGCTTTTTCCCTATAGGGGAAATTCGCTAAAAGGCAGGCACAAATGGAAATCACGGTACGACACGGGACTGCACAGAGTAATTTAAACAAAGAAAATTTCACAGGTTTTTAAAATGTCTTTTGAAAAATAAACAAAATCTCTTATGCTATCTTACTACATAAAATTAAAGCGATCAATAAATCTTTATGCCAATATCGTGGAAATCTGTTTGGGACATTTGTTTATCTTATATCTAATGTTCGATAAATTAAGTGTGAGCAGTCAATAACAACACAGAAGACCGATAACACAACTTCACCCCAACTAATTATATATTAAACCAGAGAAGTAAAAATACAATGAATGTACAAGATTATAAAAAGACTAAGTTACACATTTTGAAAAGATTACACTCTACGAAAAATTATGCTTACCACCATTTCCGTCACCATAATGTTTTTTGGTTTTACCTTTTATACCAATCTACATTGTCATAGAAATCATTTACATTCCACTTCAATTATAAACTGCTTTCAAACAGAGAGGTTTACAATACAGTGAAATATTCAAATTCAATCATCTTTATTCATCAAATATACATAGTATACAACTGAATAGTGTCAATACAATTTTTGTGACTTAGGCTAAGAATCTTTACAATTTTGTGAACAACTAATAAGTACTAGAAATAAAACACTAATCATTTTTTATTTTACAGAGAAAAATGTAAATTCAAACTCCAAAATTCAGAGTAGATGGAAAATATTCTTCTAAAGAGTATAAGGTTTTGTCTACCAAGAAATCTTTAAGTAATTTTTTAAACTTATTTGTGTTTGTAATATTTGTAATATTGTTTAGTAGATGTTTTAGACATTTCATTCCCATGTATATGGGCTTTTTCTCATAGAATTTTAAGTTATGTCGTGATTTATTCATATACTTTTTGTGTTTTTTATTGTAAGAGTGGGATTTTCCATTTTAATCAAAGATTGTTTCATTAAGTTTTACCGTGAGAATTGTATCAAAAATGTATTGCCTATATACTGTTAAAATGCGCAGATTTTTAAAGTGCTCCTTTGCAGATTCATCATATTTTAATTTCATTATAACCCTGATTGCTCTTTTTAGCGAATTTCCCCTATAGGGAAGAAGCTATTACCGTAGTCGGCATGGTAAGACCTAGGCCCGGGACCATGATAACTTTTCGTTTTGAGGTCCCCAGACCCCAAAAACACCATTCGTTCGAAACTGTATATATATATATATATATCTCTATATATATATATATATATATATATATATATATATATATATATATATATATATGTGTGTCCGTGAGCACGATAACTCTCGTAAAAATTATCCGATTTTGATGAAATTTGGTATAAACGTGTAAAGCAGCATTTATGACTTTAAGTTCGAAAACCAGCCAGATCGCTCTATCCGAAGGGGTATTTTGGGGGGGTTTTGTACCCCAAAAATGGGTTTTTCGAATTTTTTACATATAATTTTGGAAATAGTCAAATTTTATTTTTTCCCATTGGATTCAGCTTAAAAAAATACACAATTTGGTATTTTGATCATTTCTCTACGTCAATTGGTTACCGAGATATTGAAAGTGCTAAACACAGTACGTTGTCTAATGTTATTCTTATGGAGAAAAATAAAAATTTTATATCTCGCTTATTTATGAACCTATACTGACGAAACTTGGTATACGGCTTCATCTGGTTGTGGACCATTGATATTTGCTCAAAAAGACACTTTTTTACCCAAGGCTCCCGTAGCAGCAAACCTGCGTACTCAGCCCCATGTTATTCTTATGGAGAATAAGTAGCGTGTTATCTGCCTTCATTATGAAAATAAATTAATGAAATTTGGTATGTGGCTTTACCTACATGAGTTATATTGATATTTGTATAAAACCCCATTTTTTGTGTTCCTTGCTTCAGCAAACCTGCATACTCAGCTGCCATGTTATTCTTATGGAGAATAATTAAAATGTCATAAATCGTTTATTTATGAATGTATATTGATGAAACTTGGTATGTGGCTTTATGTGGTATTGAGATACATATATATGCATTGGAAATTCGCTGAGTACGCAGGTTTGCTGCTACGGGGGTATTTAGTTTTAGAATACTATCCATGTTAATTTTTGATGTTGCACCATAAAGACATAGAACAAAAGAAATATGAGAATGAACATTTGCAAAATAAATGTTTCTTAATGTTTTGTTTTCAGAAGAAAGACATTCTATAGAGTGAATAAATTCCAGAGCTTACTTTTGATAATGATTGTTTCTTTGTGCTGTCAACAGAAGTGTTTCCGTGGGGCTTTTCAGTTCACACTTTCACTAAACAATCTGCATCTTTTACCACCTCTTTAACTATTTTAGCATGTCTTCAAATTTCAAATTAAATTTACATCCTAATGGCAGATGTTATGGATGAAAATAGGACATCCAATACTTTCTACTGGACTTATATTACGTTTGAATTTAATTGCTTCCCCGATCTATGGAAAGAAAAACCTTAGATGAGAAACTATTTAAATACAAGTTATTTCCGTTTGTGTCCACCAGGTTACACCACTTGACAGGGCTTTCAACGACTATTGCTTACGCTGTAGTTTACAGTGTTTTTAGGTGGCACATTTAAAAGCCGATCACATCAGCCTTCTTGACGCTCAGTGAGTCATAGTTAACTCGACATGGGTTCCGTTTGCTAAAATAACCACCATTCACACAGGTGAACATGGGAAAAAACCTGCGTTGCATTTATCGTTTAAGAAATGTATGTACGACCTATAATCTTTATATATAATTCTGTAAGTGAAATGTTTAAGCCAAAATTTAGGGAATTTTGGAAATCGCAGGATGATGGGAGTTGGCTCAAATGAAAGGTCTCAACCCCAGGAACACAGGAAAAATAGCATTATTTCCACAAAGTTATTAGCAAACGATAAATAATGTAAAACATACCCTTAAGAAAAACATGGGGATTTGAAAACGTCTACTTTGTTTACATTAAAACTTGTGATTAAGTGTCTACTTTGTCCACGAACTAAGATGTGTTCCTACTGGGCTATATCCAAGTGTACTTCCTACAGTGGCTATAGCCCCTAACATATGGTTTTTGTGTGAGTGGATAATCACAGCTGATCATTAGTTCATTTTGCTTATTAATAAAAACACTGGAGTGATATTTCCATAAGAAGATCATTGGATCTTTGAAGTCCAGTGGGGCATAGCCCACACAATTTTTGACATTTCTGATATTTTTGCCACCATCCTTGGCCCTCGAGCTTTAAAATGAATCGTCATAATCTAACTTAACTTCTTCCTAGCTCGAGATATTTCGTGGGGACCGATTCGCTTACGGTATTAAATATACAGATATTCTAATCAATAAACACATTTATCTTTACACGACGAGTGATAATGTTAGTTTTTGTGGGAATCACTGGAAATAACGTAAATCACTGGATGACACTATCTTTCTAAACAAACAGACTCTTTAACTCAGCTAGCTAAAATTTCAAGGCAATCACTTCTGAAAAAATATTCAGGATGTTTAAAGCCATTTTTCAGAATCAGAATTACACATTTTTACTGCGACAGCCATGCTTTACTCTGTATAATAGCGTTACGAATGTAACATCAGTGGATATTCTAAATCATCATCAAAATCCTTCACTCTATAAAAACATTTCTCAACTAGGAGGTGTCTTACCATTTTCCCAAAGCTATTGCTGTCATCAACTTTACTCTTTCTAGCGTCAGGTAGAGCTTTGAAAAGTTTTATAGCGTTATATGGAGTATGATTTAATACGATATGGAGTTTACTTCTGTAAAAGGTTAGGGTACTTAAAACGTATATTGAGGGAAATGTTAAAAACTTATCAGCTCTAAATTTATCTCCCATACACCCATCGGATGAGTTACTGTTTATCAACCCAGCCAACCCTGCCTCTGGTGCGAGGCATTGCAGAAGCAGAAACTAGACAATGGATTGTCACCCAAGGTTTTCCCTATGGTAGGAATTCTATTCAAAACCCGCATCTTGTATTCAAATATTCAGATTCCTACAATTCCACAGTCATGGCGGCCGTGAACTGCGATCTCCTACTATTCTTTCCATGTTTTGTTTGCCTCGTTAACAAAATTGACATGACCGTCATTTGCACTCTAGCGATCGCTTTCCAACAATGCAAATTTCATTAGCAGGTTAATTTGATGCGGAAAAATTTGGATACTACAAAATACAGAGGACAATTCTAGGACAGCAAGATAAGGCACGATAACGTAAATAGAGAACATTAAGGTAGTGGTGATATTGTATGTATACTTTAATTAATTAATTTACAATAAACTGAGGAGGTATAAGCTACAAAGCCATAAAAAAGAGATTTTCAAAAAGAAAATTTGATGTATAAGAGAAACAGTTTAGAAATTCTTACCTGCGTATATGAAATATGTTAAACTAAAGCACAATACAATATTTCTACAAATATATTTATAAATTAATCTTATCTTGTTTATCAAAACAAATAAATCGTTATCTTTCCTAAGAGTAACACACATTCTTAAGAAAAATTTTGACGGTTTAAATCATAGTTATATATAATAACCCTTTTGTCATAAAACACTGGGTTATTTTTATTTAGGGGTTTTAACCATCTTTAGAGTGTCCATGGTATTCTAATTAAGAAGATTTTTCATCAGATATCTAACTTCTATATTATTGATATACTACATGAAAACTTTGTAAACAATAAGGCTTTTTTGTTTTAAGATTTACCCTCACATATTGCACACTAAAACGCGCGTCTAGATGTGCAGATGTACAAACTGGCTTTAGATTTTTTATTTAGCCCTCATGGCTCTGCCCCACGGAACTAACAACCCCTTGTTATTTGATTTGATTTGATTTGGAGGAGGAGAGTTTGATTTGGTTTTGGTATTTAGTTATGTCAAATGCATTTGTTTCTTAATTCAATTAAATAAAATAAACAGCTGTTATAAGGTTTGTATCTAACTACAGACTGTCATTACTTTGTTTACTATTTAACTATTTACTATTCTCGCTTCTCAAAACGGGATGCGCAAACTACGCAAAGGAAATTCTAGCGTTTCTTAATTGAGATAGGAGGACGTCCGCCCCTAACAGAGGCAGATGTACAATACTTGCTGCAGGGGATGTTTTGTTACGCAGTGGTGGTTTTGTCATATTACGGAGGTCCCGGGTTCAAATCTTGTACTGGCCATCCAGGGTTGTACAGTTTCTCATCTCACTAAGCATATTCCAGAAAGGACCCCAAAAAGGGTGTGCCCCATCAGGTTATGTGGTACAGAAGACTCTAGTCCTAACCTCCCCTGTTATAAGAAGTCCCTCAAAAGAAAACAATGTATACAGGTTATCTGTAGCAGCAAAATCAATCAAATCTCTTTATTTAAATTTTCTTCGAGAAAAGTAATGGTGTTAAAACAATAACAATACATTCAAAATTGTAATACAAAACAGTACAAATTGCAATAGTATTTAAAAATGCATAGAACGTTGGCTATGGATAAATGTCTTTCCAATGTGTGAATTCTTCTTTTCAATAGAAGGGTCGATGAGTACCATCCAGAGAGTCCGGTCTTCAGCTTCTGTCCATGTAATTCCCTGATGTCTTCTGGCGAGAGATTGTGTAGTGTTCTTCTGATGTACGGTTTTTCTCAAACAGTGAGCTATGGTGATGGGGTAGGATGAATCTGGAGGCGTGTCTGGTGTCATGACTGTGGAGATCTGACCCTCTTTGTGTTGGAATTTTGTCTATGGACAGAATCATCTCTCTGATGTATAGGGCAGTAACTCTCATGTGGTGAATGCTTTCCTGCGGCTGTCTCTTGGGCCTGGATCTAATAGCATTCTAACTGCCCTCTTTTGTAGACACAGAACACGTACAAGGTTTCCTGCTGGAGAGCTCCCCCAGATTATCAGTCCGTATCTTAAACAAAGCTCAAATAAAGCATGATATGCAACAACAACATCCAACAATATCAGACAATTTTATTCTGATCCAGGTCTACAGAAGGCTCAAGACCTTAGGTGTATTTAAGTAAGGTGTGCTATTCAGAAATACGAATTTGAGCACGTTCTGCGCAGCCTCCAGGTGACGTAACGGTGTTTATTTGATCAGCTGGTTTACAGTGACAGCTGAAGTTACTCTCGGCTAGAGCCTATCCAAAAACTCAGGTCGGGATCAGAACGTCTACCCTCCCTCCATCCACAACACCGCGGCCGTGACTAACATTGCAGAGTGTCGCTCCAACTGCGACAACTCCAAATCACGTTGATGCTAACAATGTACATGTATACAAATTTATGACGTCACTCTCAACGCTAATGTTGTGCTGGGGATAGAGGGAGGGTCAACTTTCTGACCCGACCTGATTTTTTGGATAAGCTACAGCCACCGCTGAAGTTTCCCATTGTTGCAAACTCGTTCCTAAAAGTGCGGGTCACCGAAGTATTCTGACTACCCCATGTCCTCACTCCTTGACATAGGATAGTCAGAATACCTTGGTAACGCGCTTCCGCCTCCAGATGACGTCCCGCTACAATGCGCAATAGCACACCTAACTTACATCCACCTAGTCAAGACCGAGGTTCCTTAGCAAGGTTTTATGTAGCAGGCAAAGTGTTATGCTTCATTATTCCGCTGTTCCAGGTGTACAGGCGGCTCAAGACCGAGGTTCCCTGGTACCGCAGCAAGGTATCAGTGCTGGAGGGTGACGTGTCACTGCCCGGCCTTGGACTCAGCGCCAGGGACCGCCAGCTGATCGTGGCTTCGGTCTCCGTGGTGATCCACGGCGCCGCCACGGTGCGATTCAACGAGCCCCTCAAGACAGCAACCACCATCAACGTCCAGGGCACCAGGGAGGTGCTGTCGCTGGCCCGGGAGATCAAGAACCTCAAGGTTAGACCTGGCAGTGCCGTACTAGGTAGCTTACGATACTAGCTACTCCTGTATCAGCTGCGGAAAAACACTAGTTGCGAAAACCGAGTAAAGTACACCTCGGATTATCCGGACTAATGAGGGGGAATATTGATGCGGATTGTGAAAAATCCGAATAATCTGAAGGTACTATAACATCGCACAAAACGATCGGGAAACTAATAAATCGATGCTGAAAATTGCATGGAAAGACTTAGGCGAAACCGAATAGACGTTCACAGATCAGAGGGTTTGTTTAGCTATCGAAACGTACAATACAATCACAGCTATAATATAACAACCTTACATAGCAACATAAACCTTACAAGTTGTGGTTAGTAATGAATGGTAAACAGTAACAAAAGTCATGAAATAACGGTTGCTTGCGCGTGTACGGCGGCTCACTCTATATTGCTCTATATGATACTTCATGCGCACTTTAATTCATTTCGGTTACGTCTCAGATTTAAAAGACAGTAGCGAGAGAGAAAAATCATGTTTTGACTGTAGTTAACAATAGTTTTACTTTGGACAACATTTTCCAGTTAATACAGGATCTGGATGATTCGGGTCCATATAATCCGAGTTGTATTTTATCATATATTAGAATTCATACTAACCTCATCAGTATACGTTTTAAGGATGACTTGGAATATCACAAATTAGTATTAGTTGAAGAAAAACACTACAGAAGGCTACCATGTTAATGACAGTTGGGCTTAAAGCGGTTAGTTCAATAAGCAGGTGCTTTGAACACCAGAGGCTGGGCCCCTCACAGCATCTGAGTACACCCACTGCCCCCTCCACCAACCCAGCTAGTGACGCAACCCTTCTCCTACTATAGTGATCTACAGTGGGGATACCTAGTTCAACACTGCTGGCTACAATTCATATAAATTAAAAATATTTACTCACCAAAACTCTTGGATACTCTTGATTCTGGGCAAGAGGTCACAAATTAGATTCCCTAGGCATTCACATGACTTGAAAGGTTTGCACAGTTGTCCTCTAACATTAAACAAAAAATTCCACTGGAGTAGATAAAAAAAATCAAAATATACTTTTTTACAGTAAAAAACAAAACATTTTGCTCACAATTTTCCATTACTTTTTGTTTCTTTTTAATTTTCTTCTACTTTTCCTACCTCTTCTTCTCTCCAAACCTGTTCTTCCTTTTCTTTCCAAACCTCCTCTTCCTCTTCTCTTCAAACCTCTTTCCTCTCTCTGAAACTTGTCTTCGTCTTTCCAACCTTCTTTCTTATCTCTGAACCTCTTCTTCTTCTTCTTCTCCTCTCCAAACCTCATCTTCTTCTTATTCTCTCCAAACCTCCCCCTCTTTTTTTACCCTGAACCTCTTCCTCTTCTTCTCTCCAAACCTCTTCCTCCCCTTCTTCTCTCCAAACCTCCTTTTCTCATTCTCCCCCTCCCCGAACCTCGTGCTCTACTACAAACCCCCCCTCGCTGTTCCAGTCCATCGTCCACGTGTCCACGGCGTTCGCCAACTGTAACCACCTCCACATCGAGGAGAGGTTCTACGATACTCCCACCTCCTACGAGGACGTCATCCAGCTGCTCAAGACCAAGGATGAGGCTGAGCTCGAGGCGCTCACTCCCGGGTACAATACGACAGTCAACTAAACACATTCCATACTGGCGCACAGCTACACGGTGGTTATCAGCAACTATGGTGTTGTGTGCGCTTCAAGGTCAAATTCACTGGATAATATCATTCCAGGAATTCATGATTCTTGTACAAAGTTGTAGAAAATGTTCCTTCTCTTCTAATTTCTCTTGGTAGACTACAGTTATAAGAGTTGTTCAATTCAATTCAAAACATCTTTATTCAATTATGAACATTTCAAAAATATACAAAAATGGTTTCAAATTGTGAATGTCATTTAGTTTCTTATTCTAATACAAGTTTGGTTACATCAAGGTTGTACGCCATTAAGACCACTTCCTCTAAAGAGTATAAAGCTTTGTTGATGAGAATTATTTTTAGTTTTTTCTTAAATTCTGAAAGACAAACTGTAGATCTTATATCTTTTGGAAGTTTTTTGTAGAATTTCGACCCTATATAATTTGGCTTCTTGGAGTACGGTTCTAATCTGTGAAGATTCAGGGCAATTTCCCCTCTACTTCTCGTATTATAATTATGGTTATCCCCAACTAAGTCTAACAAAGTTTACCTTGTTTTTACTGACAGAATAGTATCATAGACGTAGATCCCCTGAACAGTCATTATTTTTAATGAAACAAAGTGTTCTTTTACTTGGTTTAAGATTAAGGATCATTCTTTTTGATTTTTTCTGTAACTTAAGAATACAATTTTAATTATTTGTAGATGTTGCTCCGAAAAGAGATATACCTAAAGAGATAATAGAATGAATGTAAGAACGATACATTGCTTTTAAAGATTCAGTCACGCAATTTTTTCAATCCTTTTATCAGGCAAATAATCCGGAAGAGATTCTAGAAGCTACTTTTCCGGCATGTGGATTCAATGAAAAGTTTTTGTCTATTTCTAGTCCTAAGAATTTTTAGCAATAATCTACTTCATTTATGGATTCGTTATCAATTTCAATTGATGGTTTGATTCGGAATTTTGTTTGGTGAGTTCTAAATATAACAAAGTCGGTTTTATTAGGATTTAGCAACAGTTGCTTATCATTAAAAAATGTTGACAAAAGAGTTCAATCAGCTTTTGATAACAATTCTACAACCAATATTGTTTTCAACCAATATTTTGAGGCAGCCAAGATTCAAATCCGTTTGACCTAAGTCGTGTGTTCATGAGTCTGCCCTAACTGGTGACAATTGTTAGAACGAACGATCGCCACCATTACACACACTTCAATACATGATCACATTCTCGTGTGGTTTTCACTGGCAAATATTTTCTAGCTTGCTAGCGGACTGGCCGAATACTTACACCTTCACGAAATCTCTGGCAGAACAAGTAGTGAACGTAGAAGGGAGAGGGCTTCCCATCGCAGTCTTCAGACCTGCTGTTGGTAAGTATTCACTTAGTTTCAAAACTATCTGTTACATTTTGTTCAGTGTATTTTAAGTTCTTACTTGAATGTGTCTAAAATAATTTCCCTGAGTAGTCTCTTCGTAAAATGTTGCCTTTCTGGAACCTCTTTTAGCCACTGAATTAGTCTCATTTAGAATTTGGCGTTGAAAGATGGTGACAGTTAGAATATTTAGTTCATGAAGCATTTATTAAAGTAAACAATAAAATCAGATGTTAAGGATAACATTTTTAAATCCTTAAGTAGACATTAAACTCGACCAGTGCCACAGATGAGGTGGTGTTTTATCTCTGGTTCCAAAGAACTGCACTCTGACCAATCAACTTCACACAAGGTTTCAACAACCATTCTTCAAGTTATATTGTATAGACGTTATTAGGCCTGCTGCTTTATTTTACTGTTCTTGGTAACTTATTAGAATCACCTGTATCACATAGTCTGTAATAATTACTGACCATAGCTGTTGCTGTAATAATGACATTGCTGATACATGTTATATTGTCAAATGGCAAATAAATACCTTATTTATTCACCTTGTTATTTCTCCCGCAGTGATCTCGTCGTACAAGGAGCCAGTCCGGGGATGGATCGACAACGTGTACGGCCCCACGGGGCTGATGGTCGGCCTCGGCACCGGCGTCATCCACACCTATTTCGGTGACGAAACGCACGTCACAGACATCGTTCCTGTGGACCTCGTCACCAACGCTCTCATCGCCACGGTCTGGCGCGCCGGCACCAGAATGTCAGTCTATTTCACTTTTTCCTAAAACCTTCTTTTAGCTGTGTTGAGCATCAGTAACTCGTAGACCAATTTTCTGACGCTATGAATCGTTTTACAAACAAAATTTTGACTTTTTAACAATAACTGAGACAATAACTCAGTAAAATTACAATTTCCCGGTTTTATCAAGTATATTTGGTTAAGTTTTGCATAGGGAAATTTAAATATATTAAAGTTAGACAAATGGGTATTATTTGTCACCTATATATCATGTGTAATTTAGTTTGTAATGTAAATGTTTCTATTTGTACTGAAAATAACACTGATATCCAAGAATATGTTAATAAAGGAGTTCGTCTATTGGTATCCAAGGATTAACACAATCTGCTGGGCTAGGCGTTGCCAAATTGGGACACAAAATTTAACTAATTTTTCTTAAGTTACGTTTGGCTAGGCTAAGTTAGGTTAAGTTAGGCTTACTCTAACTGTTATCTGTTTCAGCTCAGGCTAGGTTAGTTAGGTTTGGCTAAGTTAGGTTTGGTTAGGTTAGGCTAAGTTAGGTTACATTAGGCCTACTCTGACTGTGATCTGTTGCTGCTCGGGCTAGTCTCGGCTATGTTAGGTTAGGTTAGGCTAGGCTAAATTAGGTTACGTTATGCCTATTCTGACTATTGTCCATTGCAGCTCGAGCGATATCCCCATCTACAACTTCGTCAGCTCCAGTCAGAACCCCATCTCCTGGAAGACGTTCCACGTGCTCGCCCACAAGTACGGGCCGCACTGGCCGACCATCCACGCCATCTGGTACTACTTCTTCATGAGCTTCGAGAACCCGTACGCCTTCGCCGTAGCCAACTTCCTCTTCCACACGTGCTTCGGCTACATCATGGACGGGCTGGCGATACTGACGGGCCGCAAGCCAATGTGAGTCGCGGACGGTTCTATCTTAGTTTTGAAAGACATTTTTTCTTTTAGGCGAGGTAACAAAATTACGGGACCTACTTTTGGGCAACACTAAACTTGTTTTTTTTATCATGTGGAGATAAGTTTGACCAATTTAGAGCTGGATATCAAACTATCAACAGTTTTTCACAGAAACAAACACATACAACAGACAAAACACACGACACAGTCTCTCACACTCCTGATATTTCGCGGAACCACAGAGTCATGGTCAGGCGTTCAACCAAAATCCTTGGAACGTGTGATTTGTAGTATTTTTTTTATTAATTTCATAGTTACATTTAAATTAAATAGACATTGTTGAGGATGATTCGTAAAGAATAAAGACTCCTCTTTAGCAATACTATATAATTTTTTTTTGCACTTCAGTTTTACATTTAAGTCGTTGGGATTAAGGTGGAACATCAGAACTGAGTCTGATTTTACTTAAGGGATTCTAGGCAATGTCATATTCACAAATTTATTATTTTAATTTTGCTAATTCTTGCTATACAGGGCACAAAAGCCCATTTTATCCTTCTGTAATTCTGTAAGTGAAATTCAAAACTGGAAAATATGGAAGTTTGGCAAATCACAGGATAATGGGAGAGAGCTCAAATTCTTGGGTCTTGATCTCAGGGACTCGGGAAAAATGCAAGCCTAGGGGCTCCTTCAAGCCCCTAAATCATAACTACTGAAATGAGAGAATAGTTCATCATATATTTTAGTTTGAAGAATCCACAGCTTAATTAAAATTGATTTATTTCGTTATTAGTGATGGGATTTGGGGAATAATTAAAAAGATAGGAAATAGACACAATGACTGATCAACCTCTCTTTGCAGGCTCACCAACATATACAGAAAACTGGACAAATTTGCAGACACGATGACTTACTTCGCCAACAGGATTTGGACTTTTAAAAACGACAATACGCAAATGCTGTGGCGATCGCTTAGTGAAAAGGTAACTACTTAATTTTATAAAATAGTTTTCAGTGCCAGTTTTACTATGACAAAAGAATTAATAAATACTTAACAATAGTAATTAGATATTTTCCACCTCAATCCGTTGGTTGAGTATCGGAACATCGTTCGCTGTTTCGTTGTTTCTCAAGACCAGGCAGACAGCAGACTTGAGCAACACCTGCAAGCTTAACTAAATCTACTATTTTTTTTTCAAACACAGTTTTATATCCAATTATTACATTTATACGTTTGTATCCAATTACTACAGCACCGTGTTGAACCTTGATGTGGTTTAAATACCTTCTATAAGTAATCCATCCTGGTTGCATCAGCAACTAGTTTCGACTTGCTGACGCAGTCATCTTCAAGGATACATCTTGCTGGCTATCCGAGGATGCATGGACCTCTTCATTAGAAGAACGTCGATGATAAAGTGCATTCTAAAACACCATGTCCAAGTCTGTCGTTATGTGTGTGTATTATGTACGTATATAACACTATACACATACATAATGACGGAAACGGACATAGTGTTTTAGAAAGTACTTTATCATCGACGTTCTTCTAATGAAGAGATCCATGCATCCTCGGACAGCCTGAAGGTGGCTTCGTCAGCAAGTCGAAACTAGTTGCTGATGCAACAAGATTGGATTACTTATCAGGCACTTAAACCACAGAGATATTTCTTGGCTAGCGACCGAAATGAAAGTGTTGAATCCCATTCTTTTACAAACAATGTACAGGATTATAATAGAAAACCACCTCGGATAACCGGGCTTGGATAGCTGATTGATCTAGAACCATCATTTCGTTACTACTACCACTGTGTTGCCGTTCCAGGACAAGAAGCTGTTCTTCTTCGACATGGCCCAGCTGTCGTGGGAGTACCACGCCCAGGCGCTGTGTCTCGGGCTGAGGGTCTATCTGCTGAAGGATGACATTGACACGCTGCCCAGGGCCCGTAGGAAGTGGAACAGGTGAGGAGTGAGGGAAACGCGGATAAAGCCAAGCGGAGGCTGTCCAACAGAGGATGGGAAAACAATCATTCTCAGGAATTTAAAACTCATTCATATTTAGTGCATGGTTCACACTTTCTGGAAAGTCAGGGAATTTGAAAAAGGTCAGGAAACAAGTTTGGAAAACGCCAAAAGTAGGGGAAAGTGCTTACTATTTATTCGAGTCTGGGAACATTTTTGATTTAAATCGTAAACGCAAAGCACTACTTATTAGAAAAAAGTGTCTATTCGAGTCACGAGTCAGGGAAACTTTAACTTTTATGGTTAGAGAAATTCAGGGAAAATCAAATTTGGTGGTCAGGGAAATCATCAACCAATTGAAGTGTGAACCATGATATTGCCTGTACATGGTTCACACTGTTATTTACGGGATGTAATAAAAGATGTCTTACAACACTTAAAATATATTTACACTTACACAGTATTCACATAACATATGGTAAACATGTATAACTGATGGTACAAGGCTATCGACTTTGACCAATCACACCGGTCATCATCAGGCCAATGATAGAAATTACAGAACCAAAATGGCGACCCTGTTTATTTCCTAATGGTTACCAGAACTTCCGAAATCGTTTTAGGGGGGTCATGAGTGAAACAAATATTAATTGTCAAAATACAATAACCTTTTCAGTGAAAAATGTATAAAATACGTGAGTTCTAAGGTTTTGGGGGGTCATGACCGCCCTGACTCCCCCCTGTATCCGCGCCTGGGCAATCGGCAGAAGTAACTGTACTGTATGTGTTAAAATATAATACTGTAAATCCATTTTCTGGTTGGAATGTTGTTTTGTTTTTAACATTTTCCATCACTACTGAAGTCAGAGAAAGCACAATAAAACACTGAATAATGGCCCGCTAACCGATGATTTCCTTTTGACTCTCTAATTTTAGCGGTACTTCTGCTATTCTTGCAATAATGGCTATTTTTAGATGGCACTCGGTAATCCGGCATTGCCAAAGTCCCGAAGATTCCTGGGTTAGCGAGCGTCTACTGTATTCGATTTTTCTTGGGGAAGGGACCTGTCTAGAACTTATTCCTTTAAGAAATTAGTTAATTACAACATTTGAAGGAAATCATTGGAGCCCATTTTGAAATCCCAGCTGCAAGCAAGCAACCAAACCAAACAATCAAGCAAGCAAACCTTACTCATATTGGAGTAGGATCATGAAGAAACAATGTCTCACTTACTCGCTGTCCGCAGGTTATACTGGCTGCACCTGGCCATTACCACTTTCTTGTCACTGGTCACGCTCAAACTGGTGGTCACGTTCCTGCGCTACCTCCCTCTGTGACCAGCGCGAGACGTCACGTAAACACTTCATTCATCGTGGGTTCCTGAATAGTCACGACGGAATCTCAAATAATAAACTATTTGAATTTATTTTTCTAATCAAATAAACTTAAAATGTGCTTACAAAGCATTGCATTTTTTTAATTTAGAAGTTGTTTAGTTTAAATTCGGAGCTGTTAAGGTGCTTATAAGCTCTACATAGTTACCATAGTGACAAGATAATCAAAGATGATTTTTTACCAAAAGTGTGATAGATAGGTGTGTTGTATTCTTATGTCTGCTGAAACATTTCTCTTGCCACTGTATATTTTAGTACCTTAGACCATGACTTAGGTCTCTATCGATTTATACAACTGAAGTGTAACTGATTGTATATTGTTATGTTTTTGTGATTTTTTAACACTTACAATTAATAAAAGTTATTCAGACCTAATATTTTGTGAGTTTTTTATACAAAACTAGCTGTTACCCGGCAGACATTGTCATGCCTTTGACTATTAACAAGGAGTTCAATTGGTATTACTGGAGGTAACACTGATGAACAAAACAGCGAGCCGCTCTTTCCAAATTTTGGTGAGGCAAAGAACTACTCGCTGAAATCGAACGAGTCAGCAAAGTGACTCAAACAAACACATGATTTTCACATTAATAAACTTGTATTTGTTTGTTTGATCATGATTTATTGTATTTCACGGCAAGATTAGATGCATAAATCAAACGAAAAAATTAATTTGTTCCAACTTTTACTTCTTTAATTCCAGTGATTTGCATGAGTAGATTCACTTATGGGATTAAAACAACCAATCAGGATAGTTCAAAGAACGATAAATTATCCTCACCAGTGTACCAATCTGACAAAATCACCGGCTCGCTTTTTCGGCAAAAATAGTGAAGCAGTGTTACCTCCAGTTATACAATAAACCTCCCTGACTATTACCAACTAAAACCAATATCACCAAGATCACCTGTTCAAGTAAACATGTCATTAGCTTTGATGTAAACAACAATACCTTTCCATAAGGGTGATATGGGAACACTTTTGGCCCTCTTGGGAGGAACCCAATTGAGTTAGGCCGAAATGGATGGCTTAAAAACATTCTCCGTGAAATTTTACATATATATACCAAGTGTCATGGCAAACGGTCCAACGGTGTCCGAATCCATAAACTTTAAATATATATACAAGCAAACAAACCAACATCCTTTTTTAAAAATATAGACTAATCCTGGTTTTACTGGTTCGAATTTGTATACTCAGAGTTGATCAAATATGAGAAAAATATATTTTGTACTAGCTGAAGTATCCGGTCTTCGCACGGAACAGACAAGAGCTCTTTAAGCTGATAAATGGAAGTGTCCTCAGCTGTTCATGTTACAGTTTCTGAATGTTTACCTTCTTCTGAAATGTAAACATTGAGACTTAGGAGATTCACGGGGCGTAGCCCGAGGGGATTTTAAGGAAGTGAATAGGCCAAGGTGTTCAAGATGGGTTCAAGATCTACCTATGTGTAAAGTTTCAGCCCAGTCGGTTCAGTAGTTTTTGCATTTACCCGGAACATCAGACAGACAGACAGACAGAAACCACCTCTTCTTTATAATATTATATTATAGATTACCCAGATCATAATGGCATCACATTAAAAACTAATACCTTAACGTTTTTATTGCGATGCCATTCCAGTAGTATTCCATATAATAATTCCGCCGGTAGCCTCCTCACAAAACTCGGTTATAATTTAAAAAAAGGTTTTTTATAAGACTCTATTATTGATTCGTAAATACTATATATCTGATTAAATTGTCTCACTTGAAACCATTTCACTACTGTATTGCATTTAAAAATTGAAAGGTTCCGCCACAACATTATAAGCGACAAAATAACAATTTATTAATGATTTACTTAGACTTTACCCAGTGTTTAAAACACTAGAAGCGATAGGTAAAGTACAAATAAATCAATAATAAATTAAAATCCATCGCTATTATGAGTTCCAAAATAACCATCTTTCGAGAGAGACTAAAATTAAAAATAAATTTCCAGTAAAATATACAGTGAATATTTAGGGAAACATATAAAATCAAATGGACATGTTCAGCATAACAAGTCCTGTTGTTTAATCATGTTGTCAATTGCTACAACCCGGTTTCGGCGCTTCTTTACACCATTTTCATGTAGTTGTCAATCAAACCTGCATTTTTCACTCCTCAGACGAGAGGTCTTTAATAGTTCTTAAAATAGTATAAAATAATAGCATAAAAGAGTAACCTTATGCCGGAAGCGATGACGGTACAGATAAATAATGAGTCTGTCCATGCAATCACTAAATACATTCATGTTTTCGTGTGTGACCATGTATTATGTTATCGTTTTGTGCTGTTTTAGGAGCTATTAATGACGATATCTCGATTGACAACTCTGCGAATATGGTGTACCGGATGTGAACGGGTGATTAAAGTGCCAAAACCAGGTTGTAGCAATTTGCAAGACTCAGCATTGGGCTTTCATTATCGACACTCTCTGGAATCAAGAATCTGTGTTGCTGTTGGTCCATCATATAACTAACTTACCGGTAACAGAAATGGACAAGCTAAAACACCCACTCAAACCCATCACACTCAAAACCTTAAATCCAATGTACAGCCAAAACACTCTTACAGTGCCCGGCAGCAGAGAAGTCCGTTGGAGGCGGAGCCTGCAGTCGACGTGACCTTGAATAAACCAATACGCATCACGCGTGGTTGCCAAGCTGCTTCCCCGCTCTAACAGCGCTTGACGCCGAATCATTGTACTAGTTACATTAAATCAAAGCGCTCGGGTAAAACATGTAAAACTGCAACAAATCTTGTAACACTGTGTTAAAGAACAATAAATTACGAACATTTAAAAAAAAAGTTTAGGGCGATAGCTTTTTTCCTTTTATATTACAAACTAATTTGATTAGATTCTTTGATTGTAAGGCTAGCAAATGGAGTATGGCATCTTGGATGTTATTTTGATTTTGTTTGATGTACTAAACGTCTGAACTCTAAAATATCTACAAATCTAGTAAAGTTCTAGTAAAGTAAAGTTAAAATAAACAGCGATATAAAAGTACTATTTCTCGTTATAATCCAAATTTAAACCATTGAGGCAATTACTTTCCCTATAAATCTCTGAACAATGAATAAAAGTAGGGCGAAGGGGTATTGTACTTATATCCGGCACTCGGTTTCCAAGAAATCTACCGATCGTCACTGGAATAAGTCAGATGACAGTTCATGTTTTGGATGTCGATTTTAATTTAATTTGCATTTGTACAAACTGTGTTACAATAGTCATATAATACTTTAAGATCAGTTCTACGTTTTAGTTAATATTGAGTGTTATATGGTAGTTGTGTTTTTGTTTTTTATTTCTTAGTATTTGTGTTATTACCATGGAACAACCGTCTACAAGCGGTAAAAAAAGGGAAACAGTGCATAGTCGTGAGCGCAAAATTGTGTACAATGTTTATTGTTTGTTTGATTTGTGTAAAACAAAACTATTACAATAAATCACACAGGAGGATATCGGAACCTTTTAAGGTATTTTTGTACATTGTTCATTCATATATATATTAACAATATTTATATTATTTAATAGTACAGCAATTTGCAAATTATTCTAATATTATATTCATTATTTATATGTATTATGATGAATCATTTAAAGAGAATAAATTAAATCGCCCTCAGTATTAACAGTTCATGCCACACCGGAGCTGCTACAGAGCTTAGTTGTGTCTGTAGCCTCGAGCGGCTTTTAGCAGGGTGCCGGGACTGTGCGAGGCTACTGTACACTTGTCAACGCCGTGCTCTCGTCCTATTGGCTGCAGCCCAACGGACTTCTTTGCTGCCGGGCACTGTAGATTGAGTCAAAGGTGTTGGCAATAGGTCATTCGCTTAGTGCAGATTTAAATTGGTTTGTGGAAAGATTTTGGGCTGTACTAGGCAACTGGGTTAAAAATTGTTAAATAATTTCTTTAGTAGCATTATACGTGATGTTAAAACTAAACAGGATGAATAAAATATGTATTACAACACTACAAAGTATATTTACACTTATAATGTACTTACATACAAGACGGTAAAATATACATAAAAGATGGCACAAGGCGATCGATTTCAACTACTAGCAAACAGTCCAACAAACAGTTTCAACCAATTATATCATGATGACTGGTTGATATCGATCACCTTGTACCAGGTTTTGTATATATTTTACTATCTTTTATGTGTAAATATACTTTGTAGTGTTGTACGATGTACTTTATTTATCCTGTTTAAAAAATTGTACACAATTGTAAAAATGTTTACCTGTTTTGGCTAATCTGTGTTGTGGTAGACCAATCTTGTATTTCCTCTGGTGTATGGTGGTTATGGTGGTTAAGATGGTGTTTGGTGTGGATGGTTTGTCGTTGACATCTGTAATGTGTAAATGTGTGGAGGTTAGTATAGTGTAAATGTACGTGTTCACAACCGTCATGAATTTGAATCTAACAAAAAGTGGTTTGCAATGTTCCATGTGACTTGTGCAAAGTATCTATTCCAGGAACAGGTCTACGCGGATAGTTAAAAGGTCAGAATGGTTTGGACCTTGTCAAAACGTTACCAAATGCTGACTTTTGTATCTGCGAATCTCCAAATCCATCTTGTCGACCTCTTGTCAGCGCATAAGACCTTAATAATATCTTATCTGGCAAAAGGAGCCATGTCATAGGATATAAGAAATGATTTTGGGAAGGGAATTTCTTTAGAAAAACCACGAATCCACGATCCTACAAAAAATTGAAAGGACGGTCCTGGCGGGACCTAGAACCACGATCTGTTTGGAATGTTCCTCGGGAATATTATAGTAACAATTGTTCAACAGATTAATTTGTAATCGAGTCTTGAATATTTTAATGTCCTCTCAAACTTTGGGGCAATTGGAAAACCATTTTTAAGCCAATGACTTCACTTTTCTATTGAGCAAGTCTAAGCTGATCTGAAGGGTTTTAAATGTATATTTCTGGTGTAGGTATAAACACTGAAAACAAAACATATACACTGACCGATGAGGAGTTAAGTCTGGGAGACTTGGCTTTGCTCACCCTTACTTTCAAAAATTCAAATTTATTTAAAAAAATAACTACCTAACAATAGTCAGCTTAACTATGCACCTATTATTGTACCACTTGCGGGGAAACAGCAGATTTACAATAACAATATAAAAGGCTTTTGTTAATGTTTTTCAACTAACCTGCTGTGTAACCTTCCATTATTAATAGAAAGAAAGAAAGTATTTACATTAGTACCTGGGGGCCGAGCTTTGCTTGAGGGAAGGCCAGTCAGTTTGTTTAGATGACTTGGAGTAATATTTCACCACTTCCCCTCTACTGATAATCAGATTTGTATAACTCATTTGCCTCTTTTATACACTTTTAAGGTCACTCCAGTTGTTATTTATAGCTTAATGCCTCTTTGATTTATTTTACTACTCTATATATGTAATCTTCACTCAAATATTTTAATCTTTGCTCTCAGGAAACCACATGTTAATAATCATATACAACATGAGTATTACTTTGATAGTTCCCTGGTTGATTATAAACAGCTGTTACAATTCTTTTGTATTGATTTGAAACTCCATAAGCCCAATGTTAATTTTTTTAACTTTTCATTTTAGTTGTTTTACGTTAGTTGATTTTTCCTGGGGATGAGGCCTGTCTACAACTTATTTTTATCCCAGAAATTAGATATTTTGAACATTTGAAGGAAATTGTTGGAGCCGTTTTTGAGATCCGTGTCGCAAGCAAGCACACAAGCAAACCTTACTCATATTAGAGTATAGGATCCCTTCTTAAAATTCGCTTGACAGGAAAGTTTCCATTTCCCCAGTTGTAATTTAGTTTTAGTTGTAAACACTAGAAGCAACAAAGTACAAATACATTTTAACAAACTATATAAAATAAAACGTAGGTACAGCTTTTGTCAAGGGGGGGTGGAGGGAGGTAGTGTGAGAGAGACGGTGAATACCCCCACCACGATTCCCCTGAATGGTAAGAAGACTATCCTAAGACGTGTGGAGGGGGTTCAGATGCCACATGCTTTGGAACGATCTGTAATAATATCCGGGTTGTTGGGTTCTTGGGAGGCCAAATATAATGGTAATGGTATTAAGATTTTGTGTAACAAAACACATAGTGTTAATAAATAATGTGTATTGACAAGCCAAATTTTCTTCATTGACAGTCAGTTTTGTAATTTAATAGTAATATTTATAATTGTTTCCATCAAATAATTCATTGGACGATGCAGATCAAGATCCCATCATTTAAAATCTGTTGAGTTTCTCTGTTTAGTTTTACAATTACGTTTATTTTGTGTCAGATTAGCGTAGTCGTACTTTTTATAGATATATTATGGGATTTATCGGGAAAATAAAAGGCATCAATAATTTTACTCTGTTTATATATAAAAAGAAACTATAACTAACACACAATGAATGAACAGATTATTCATGTGTGATCAAAACTGCTTTGATTGACTTGGTTATTTGATTACACAGTGAGACAGTATCAATGTAATGAAGGGAACAGCTTCAGGCAGAACTAAAAGTAGTAAATTTCCTAACATATTGTTATTAACTTAAAGTTCAATGATTGTAAAATGAGAAGGAAAAACAGTCCTACAGCAACTCAAATAACTGTTTGTGAATGAAGGACAACAAGAAAATGGATTTTCAACAAATCACACAAATTGAAAACATTACACAAATTTTTAACTATTTAACCATGGAAAAAATCTTTGATTTATTATTAAATTAGGGAACATATTTTAAAACACTGAAAAAAAAATATGTGAAGCAATAACGAAACCAAATTGAGTACAGTCCAGAAGAAACTGTATAAACACGGATGAAAGAATAACAAATTAAAAAAAAATACTTTACTGAGCTTCTACTAACTATTTATAATATAACTTAATTTTCATATATATATATATATTTTTAATTTAAACTGCAATTATTTTAAATTATTTCACTAAAGCTAATTTAAACTGATAATTTTTAAGGTGAATTATAATTTTATCAATTGAAAGACACAATATAAAATCTAAATTTGTCTATATAAATTAATTAAAATCAGTGTACATTTAATTTTTCTTAAGGTCAAAAAATAAAACCTTGTACAAAGTTGGTTAATTATAAACAATCCGATTTGTTCATTTACTCTAAAAGAATATTCAGAGCAAACACAGTTTTGGTGTAAAGGTCTAAGTGCGTCAACTGCAAAGCGAAAAGACTTTAGAATGCTGAAATTGCCAATTTGATCCCTTGAATTAGCCTAGCAGAACATTATTAATTAAAATACTTAAACTTTAAAGTTTTTAGGCTATTTACGATACATTAAGTTAAAGGTAAAGACACTTGTAACTCTCCCAATTCCTATCAAATGTGATCCAAGGCTTAGGAGTGATTCTCTCTTGAAACTCTGACGATTACTTAAAGACCTAACTTACAACTCAAGGGAGTTTCGATGATGTAAAAGCAGAACTACACTAACTTACAACTAACCTGAATAATTAATAAGAGAAAATAAACAAAGCTAAGTATAAAATACCCTAAACTAAACAATGAAGCATTATATCTTCCCTGATGGGAAAGTGTCAATAGTATAAACTACCATGTATACAACTTTCATTAACTGATGACAGTGTGAAATGATGAACTTACTTCCAAACTCTCGCAAAATATTCACAATTCGTAGATTATTTGTACTGAAAAATTAAATCTACCGGTACCACTAAAGGGCGGGAGATGGGGAGGGAGGGGGAAGATAATCCCAAAATCCTATCCGAGCAACATATTGACAGCCTCATTCCTATCTTCGGTTATCATAAGGTGATACTTTAACTCATTCCCATTGTAGAAATTCGCTATCATCGAACCGGGAAAGACGAAGCGGTCTGCTTTGTCAGCATCGTCATTTCGATTCATCTTCATTTTTATCCCCGCGTCGTATTCTTTCTCCTCCGATTTGAACCAAATCCTCATATACAAGTCACGTGTTGGTTTGCCCACCCACAACGGCAGGTAGATGAACTGTGCATTTCCGTCCAGAAGCTGCCAAAAGTAATGGCCACCGGAAGAAAACAGTAAGGTGCCATTGGAATCGACAAAACCTCTGGAGACCTTAACCAAATTTTTTGTTCCGGATATGACTTTTTCCTGGGGATGTTTGTCCTCTAGATGAAAGGAGAGATTGTCGACGGAACCGACCCACTGGCAACCCGAGTACTTGCACTGCGTCGGTCGGTAACGGCAGTAGTCCTCGTGGTCTTCCTCGGACTTGACCAGCTGGGAACACTTGTCAAATCGACAGCGGTGAGGGAGGATGTCCAAGATCTGCGAGAAAACCGCGTTCTGCTGGAGATTCGAGAAAGCGTTTCGGCACATTGGACAGATGTTCTGATTACCTCGACACTTCCTGCACGTAGCGTGACCTTTCACACAGATCACAGAGTCCTTCTCCACGAGCACCAGACAGACGGGACATTTCAGCGTGGACAGCAGAGATTCCATTGAGTTCTGCAGCTCCTCCCGTTCCAATTGGTCCTGGAAAATAAAGAAATTATGTTATTATTATGTTATTACTAAGTGGGAGGGAAGGAAAACTGAACTACAAGACCTTTCCTTTCTCATCCTAGATGTTATATTGCTGGTTTAAGAAGCCTCGCCACAGCCACTAGGCACGTCTTCCACACATGGGAATATTGCGCAGGTCACTGGAAGGAGAGGAACTAGCAGAGATGGAAAAGATGGAACGGGATGGAATCGCCAATTAACCTTTTGATAAGGGCACACCCGCAACTTGTGTGACAGCTGTTAATCAGCTCTTAAACAGGTGGTCTGCTCTACCCTTCTATGCTGACTGACAAGGAATCCACGTTTATCAGCTACGAACCACATCGTAGGTAAGACGTTCCCATCTCTTGCTGTGACAGCTGTTAATCAGCTCTTAAACAGGTGGTCTGCTCTACCCTTCTATGCTGACTGACAAGGAATCCACGTTTATCAGCTACGAACCACATCGTAGGTAAGATGTTCCCATCTCTTGCTGTGACAGCTGTTAAATCAGCTCTTAAACAGGTGGTCTGCTCTACCCTTCTATGCTGACTGACAAGGAATCCACGTTTATCAGCTACGAACCACATCGTAGGTAAGACGTTCCCATCTCTTGCTGTGACAGCTGTTAATCAGCTCTTAAACAGGTGGTCTGCTCTACCCTTCTATGCTGACTGACAAGGAATCCACGTTTATCAGCTACGAACCACATCGTAGGTAAGATGTTCCCATCTCTTGCTGTGACAGCTGTTAAATCAGCTCTTAAACAGGTGGTCTGCTCTACCCTTCTATGCTGACTGACAAGGAATCCACGCTTATCAGCTACGGACCACATTGTAGGTAAGACGTTCCCATCTCTTGCTGTCCACAAACATGGAGGGACCTACTTGAAAGGGAAGCTTGTCATAATGGATAGCCAAAGGACTTGACCGTTTGTTGTCACATCTTAATTTGCTGTTCCTAAATTCAACCTCACAAATGGTATAAAAAAAATTGTTTTTGAGACAGATTTTATCTGTCTGTCTGTCCGCTTGTCTATACGGATTTATACATACAAACCTAAACGCAACTTCATATTTGATATCTTGTCCCTGACATTTTCTTTTCAAACCCAAGACCTAGATGACAAATCGTTTCGAAAGGCTTTATTTAAATTGTTCATAAACAACCCTTTTTTACAGAACTAAACAGTTGTTAATAAGCACATGAGCTGTTGATGATTTTTAAAGCATGATTAATTGTTAGTTTTCAGCTAAACACCTTTAGTTCAAAGTTGACATGCCAAAGTATTTATTATAATATCTCTGGCGAATAAATAGTTGAGTTGGATTCTTCTGTGAAAGGTATAATTTTTAAATCAAATCATCCCAGAACAAGACAAATCAAACCGAATAAATAGTTGAGTTGGATTCTTCTGTGAAAGGTATAATTTTTAAATCAAATCATCCCAGAACAAGACAAATCAAACCGAATAAATAGTTGAGTTGGATTCTTCTGTGAAAGGTATAATTTTTAAATCAAATCATCCCAGAACAAGACAAATCAAACCGAATAAATAGTTGAGTTGGATTCTTCTGTGAAAGGTATAATTTTTAAATCAAATCATCCCAGAACAAGACAAATCAAACCGAATAAATAGTTGAGTTGGGTTCTCTGTGAAAGGTATAATTTTTAAATCAAATCATCCCAGAACAAGACAAATCAAACCGAATAAATAGTTGAGTTGGGTTCTTCTGTGAAAGGTATAATTTTTAAATCAAATCATCCCAGAACAAGACAAATCAAACCGAATAAATAGTTGAGTTGGGTTCTTCTGTGAAAGGTATAATTTTTAAATCAAATCATCCCAGAACAAGACAAATCAAACCGAATAAATAGTTGAGTTGGGTTCTTCTGTGAAAGGTATAATTTTTAAATCAAATCATCCCAGAACAAGACAAATCAAACCGAATAAATAGTTGAGTTGGGTTCTTCTGTGAAAGGTATAATTTTTAAATCAAATCATCCCAGAACAAGACAAATCAAACCATCACTCACGGGAGATCGTCAGAGTTAGTAACGAGATCGCCCGCAGCACGCTGACGTGAAGGAAGTGAATTTCCACATTAAAACCTTAATAAGATCAAACAAAGGGTTTAATCCAACACTGGTTACATTTTTTTGAAAATTGAAAATTTTATTCTTTGGCTGTTTTGATGCTCCTGGTTATATTTAAATTCACTAATAGGATGCCAATGTTGTACATTATAAAGTTAGAAGGGGGTGTAGTCGGGATAACAAGTTGGTATAGGGGTATTGGGGGTAATAAAACAATATTAATATATGAAAAACAGCCTTTTCCCGTGTAAAATCCCCATAAGACAACGTACTGTATTTTGACAATTAAAATTTTCTTTAATAACTCAGTAAGATCTTGTGCTAGAATGATGAAGGAGGGCTTAAAATCTTTGGCTTTTAATGTACAATAAGTTAATGTACAATAAGTGTACATTTGGGGCTTTTCTGACCCTTTTTAGGCCCAAAAACTAAAAATTTGAAAACTTAAAATTCCAATAAAAGGGGGTTAGAGTTTTCCGATTGTTTTGCCCAATGAACTTGTCCAACTTATTATAAATACCCCCATCGCAGCAAACCTACGTCCTCAGCGAATTTCCAATGCAAAATATGTCTTAATATCACATAAAGCCGCATATCAAATTACATAAACATATATTCACAAATAAGCGATATATCAAATTTGAATTATTCTCTATAAGAATAACATTGGGGATGAGTATGCAGGTTTGCTGCAACAAGGAACAACAAATATGGGGTTTCATGTAAATATCAATATTACTCAACTAGGAGAAACCACACACCAAATTACATCAATATAAATTCATAAATAATTGACATATACCATTTTTATTATTCTCCATAAGAATAACATGGGGAATGAGTACGCAGGTTTGCAGCAACAAGAAACACAAAAAATAGGTTTTTATGCAAATATAAATAGAACTCAACTAGGTGAACCAAAATACCAAGTTTTAATAATTTATGTTCATAATTAAGGGATACATTACATTTTACTCATTCTCCATAAGAATAACATGGGGCTGAGGACGCAGGTTTGCTGCTACGGCAATTATCGGTAAAAATTGCGTTTTTTTGTACAAATAACAATAGACCACAACCAAATGAAGCCGTATACCAAGTTTCGTTAGTATACGTTCATAAATAAGCGAGATATAAGTTTGTTCTTATTCATTAAGAATAGCATTGGACAACGTACTGTGTTTAGTACTTTCAATATCTCTGTAACCAATTGACATAGAGAAATTATGAAAACACCAAATTTTGTGTTTTTTAAAGCTGAATCCAATGGTGAAAACTAAAATTTGACTTTTTAAAATATTTCATGTAAAAACTTCAAAAAACCCATTTTTGGGGTACTAACCCCCCCCCCAAAATTGGGTCGATCTGTCTGGTTTTCGAACTTTAAGTCATAAATAATGCTTTGCACGTTTGTACCAAATTTTATCAAAATCGGACCATTTTTACGAGAGTTATCGCACCCATAGACACAAAAATATATATACATACATACAGTTTCGAACGTATCGTGTTTTGGGGTCTGGGGACCTCAAAATTAAAAGTTATTATGGGCCTAGGTCTTACCATGCCGACTGCGGTAATAGCTTCTTCCCTATAGAGGGAATTCGCTAAAAGGAATGTCTCTACCAACTTTTAAGTAGATCGGATACATACATACATATATGTATATATAAATATAAAGATTTTCAACTACTCTCATTTATTCAACAGTGTGTTTGCGCGTACATAAGTTATGCCAAGATCGGATGAGGCATTGAGAAATATGTTACCATCTAAACTCGGTAAATTATCAAAACTAACTTATAACTATGTTTTTCATTAATACATTTCGTTGCCTCTAACTATACACCCAACAATCATTGAATTGGCTGACTATTTTTATTACAGTTCATGAATCTAGAAACAGTAGGCCTACAGATTTATATCAGGCTTAACACCCATATGAGTGCATATTTAATTTGTACTGTAAACTTAAACACTAGGCTATTTCATAAACTTGAACACATGCATCAATCTTCAAAAACTTTGCCTGGAGTAACAAATTTATCTACGAGAGGCAGGAAGAATGGTTAGGCTGTACTGTTCTTGTCTAAATGACAACTGAACTGAATATTTACCAGCTGCGGAGAAGACTGACGTGACTTAAGAACCATGGGCGGCGCACAGTTGATTGGGGCGCTTGCAGAGACGACTGAAGATTCGAATACAGGGATTGTCTGCACGCCAAACTATTGAATAAAATGACCACCATAATTGCATTATCATAATTACATTTAGTTAAACAGGCAATAGCAAATTCTGTGGAACTTTGTTAATTTGAACCTCAGTAAATCAAATTCCTCAAGTAAAATTGATTAGGCCTAGGTATATATATTTATTAAGTATGATATATAAAGCATTCTAATCACACGTTCTGATCACGGTGGTAAGTTTTAAAATTGAGTAGCCTATCTTTAATATTACCAAAAATATAAACCAGTACATTAATCGTGAAGTTTGCAAGTTTTCCACTGAAAACATAGACAGTTTTGCAACACTTTTAAATATGGCCTATTGGAAATTGGGAGATGTCTATTTTGGACAGGAAATTCCCTAAACTTTTGATAGGCTAACTGAAAAAAAAAAAACGAAAACATAACTGGATAACTAAATACCCCCGTCGTAGCAAACCTGCGTACTCGGCGAATTTCCAATGCATAATATATGTCTTAATACCAAATTGAGCCGCATACCAAGTGTCATAAAAATAAATTCACAAAAAAGCGATATACAATTTGAATTATTCTCTATAACAATAACATTGGGAATGAGTACGTAGGTTTGCTGAAACAAGGAACACAACAAATTGGTTTTTATGCAAATATAAATAGAATTCAACTAGATGAAGCCACATACCAAGTTTTATCAATATTTATTAATAAATAAGCAACACATAATATTTTAATTATTCTCCATAAGAATTACACGGGGGCTGAGTAAGCAAGTTTGCTGCAACAAGGAACATAAAATATGGGTTTTAATGCAAATATCAATATAACTCAACTACGTGAAGCCATATACCACGTTTTATTAATTTATGTTCATAATTCAGGGAGACATTACATTTTACTTATTCTCCACAAGAATAACATGGGGGCTGAGTATGCAGGTTTGCTGCTACGGCAATTATCGGTAAAAATTGCTTTTTTATGCAAAGAACAATAGACCACAACCAGATGAAGCCGTATACCAAGTTTCGTTAGTATACGTTCATAAATAAGCGAGATATAAATTTGTTCTTATTCATTAAGAATAGCATTGGACAACGTACTTTGTTTAGTACTTTCAATATCTCTGTAACCAATTGACGTAGAGAAATTATGAAAACACCAAATTTTGTGTTTTTTTAAAGCTGAATCCAATGGTGAAAACTAAAATTTGACTTTTTAAAATATTTCATGTAAAAACTTAAAAAAAAAAATTTTTGGGGTACAAAACCCCCCCTAAATACCCTTTACGATGGAGCGTCCTGGCTGGTTTTCAAACTTAAAGTCATAAATGTTGCTTTACACATTTACACCGAATTTCATCAAAATCAGAACATTTTTACGAGAGTTCTCTCACCCACGGACATATATATATATACAGGCATATATATATAATATATATATATACAGATTCGAACGAGTGGTGTTTTTGGGGTCTGGGGACCTCAAAACGAAAAGTTATCGTGGTCCCGGGCCTAGGTCTTACAATGCCGACTTTGGTAATAGCTTCTTCTCAATACGGGAAATTCACTTAAATGGACCTAAAAAGCGTCAAGAGGGGCAAGTATGAATCATTTTGAGGAAAAGATAAATGCATCTAATAAATTACCAAAACAAGTCAGGGGCAAAATAAAACAAGGAAGTTGGGGAAAACTGAAAATCTACATATTAAAAAAAATCTCTGCTTTTTGTGCACTCACTAAAGTTAATACTTAACCGATTTTGATGATTCTTGAATCTGTTTTTAATTACAGTAAAAGATAATTACGAACTAACAACTGTTTACAAATATTTAGAACCCCAGTCACCACCCTCCCTCAAAACATTAACAATGCGTCATGATTGATCTGAAAGCCACAGACTAATGCAAGTATAATGTTTGTCTGAGTGAGATTCTCGCTAGAAATATATCATGCTTTTCCCTTGCTTACACAGTAGACCTCTTTATTTTGCCATGCGTGCATGAAAAGAAAGAGATTCTAAAAATATGGAATATGCCTAGTCTATATAACTTGTGCATGGTGTTCATGCCTATTCATTAAGACCTTTAATTTTCTTAAACCATGTTTCATTATTTTGGAAATCCAGTGAAGAAATACATAAAACTGAAACCAAATTTCTATGAGTTTAAAAATGATGATTAATAAAATGTTTTACAAAGTATTTAGGAAGACTTTCATGGAAAGGTTAAAAAGTTTACTTTATTTTGTATGGAATCGATCTATGCCTTACTGGCACCGAAACAACCGGTTAGGAATTTATAGTTTATAACTTTAAAAAGCATATGTCTCAATTTAATTAAAGGCATAAGTTCCCTGACTCTCATGAAATTAAGTGAAAAAATGTATTTAGGCCTATTCCAAAATAAAATCAAGAGATTACAAGTGGTAATAAGAAATATATTCACAAATAAGCGATATTTAAAATATTAATTATTCTCTATAAGAATAACATTGGGGATGAGTACGCAAGTTTGCTGCAACAAGAAACACAAAATAATGGGGTTTTATGTAAATATCAATAGAACTCATCTAAGTGAAGTCGCATACCAAGTTTCATCTTTATACATGCATAAATAAGTGAAATATAACATTTTAATTATTCTCCATAAGAATAACATGGGGACCGAGTACCTAGGTTTGCTGCTAAGGGGACCGAAGGCGAAAAAGTGTTTTTTTGTGCACACAACAATAAACCACAACCAGATGAAGCCATATACCAAGTCTCGTCGGTTTATGTTCATAAATAAGCGGGATACAAACATTTTTCTTTTTCTCCATAAGAATAACATTAGACAACAAACTGTGTTTAGCACTTCCAATATCACAGAAATCAATTGACGGCAATGAATACATAACCCTATTTAAGTAGAGACACCCAATGTTAATTTATTGTAGTCCCGCCCCCCACGTTCAGAGCAGGAATTAGTGCTGACTGTTAGTAGTACTTCTCCTCAGCCCCGTTGTACGCTCTATTGCATCCCTCTAAAACGTCAACATGAGTATGTTTGTAAACAAGAAATATTTACTGTGTTTAAGTTGTATTTGGAATAATCGTCTATCTAGATCTGCAAATTTAGTTTCCACTTGTCCTGTTATTTATGAATTTGTATACATATTTAGGAACTACTATAACATTATTTACTTGATAGGGATACTTTTTATGATTATTTGAGAAAAACTGTACAGGCCTAAATGGACTGCTGGTAGTTCAATTCTTATGATTTAAACTACCTGTATCGTTGCAATTTTTCCATGAAAAATTAATAGAATCTATGAAATTAAGTTTGAAATTAATACGGAACCTCCAAAGAATTCCAAATTCATAACATCTTTTGCAGTCACAGAAATGTATAACAAGATACTACTGTCTCAAACGAAATAGAATTAATTAAGATTTTGTTTTCCTATTTTTCTTTTTGTAATTTGTCTTTTAAGTATTTCAATCTGTATGGCATAACAAATATCTGTATGGCCAAATCATAGCCTATAAATCATTTCCAAATCTTATTTTACTTTGGAATACGTAGAAACACAACCTTTCTTATAGCCATGTTTACATTAAATTCACAATTTTAAAACAGATAAAACAATAACAAATAACTGTCAAATTATTCCAGCCAACTATTTGAACTGTGAAAATCTGTTTGATCTGTAAACTGCTAACAGTAAGCTAACTGCTAATGGACTGAATAATTGTGGCTCTATCTGTGTTCGGGGCGCGGCGTTCTCACTAGAAATCGTTTTTCCATAAGCATGACCCTACTTATAGGGTTATGTATACATTGATTGACGTAGAGCAATGATCAAAATACCAAATTTATTGGGTTTTTTAAGCTGAAATTTAAAATTTGATTTAAATAAAAATTACATGTGAAAACCCCATTTTTGGGGTACAAAACCCCCCTTCGGATGGTGAGATTTGTCTGGTTTTCAAACTCGTTCAAATAAATGGTGCTTTACACATTTGTGCCAAATTTCATTAAGATCGGACCTTTTTTAAGAGAGTTATCGTGCTAACGGACACATATATAAATATACATATACATACAATATTATAAAAATTTGTACAAATTGTGTTTTTGGCATCTGGGGGCCTCAAATGGAAAGTTATCATGGTCTCGGTCTTAAGTCTTCCCATGCTATCTACGGTAATCCCTATAAGGGAAATTCGCTAAAACAGAAGAACTAAGCATCAAACACAATGCTTTCAATTGGATAGTTAACTACTTACTGGAAAGAAGACAACAAACGGAAATAAAATTCATGAATTCTCCTACTTCCCATTTACCTAGAGTTGAAATTTTGTACACTGATTCTTTAGGCATAAAACAGGAAAAATAAATGGTTTTCATCCTGATCTAAGGGCTCTGCCAGAGACCCCGGCAAAGTTCCTATGTATTCCTTATGGACATTTATTTTTGTTTAAGCTGATGAAAATACAAACAGCTGATGTTGATTCGTATTAGTTCCACAGGCTAACCACAGAATGCAGCACACACAACTGTCATAGTTTTTATAAATCATTTGTGGGGCGAAGCCTGCGGGAAACAGCTAGTAATATATAATTTGGGATGCACGACAAAAATAGGAATAGCTCAACATGGGTAAGAGCCTGTGCGTAGGCATAAGGTATTGTTTAATTTAAAAAGTAAATATGGCCTTCATATTTTTATAGGCTAGATACTTTAAAATATTACAAAAAAGGAAATTGACGATAGAGGCGACATGTAAGAAATACCCCCATGGCAGCAAACCCGCGTACTCAATGAATTTCCAATATCTGTAACATTTGTATTTATTTATATATTTTTATTTGATTAGTATTTTTACATAGGGAATTACATTCTGAATACATGTTGGGTGTAAAGAAAACTACATATCAGCTTTTTAGGCATATAAAATTGTCATGCTGTAAAAAAATATATATACAGGATTTTTATAATATAAGTTATATTTTTTTAGGCCAACAATTTTTTTGATACTGATTATTATATTTAACCCTTTGAGTGCTAAGCTTCTGAAAGGAGTAGTTGAATCCGTGATGTTTTGTTGATTTATTTTAATATATTGAGCGCCTGAACAGTTAAAATTAATAAAACGTGCTTCCGCTGGACACACTTAGTAAAGGATAGGTAAAAAGTAGGAAAACACCTGATCAGATGGGTGGACTCACAAAGAATCCACCCATCCCGTCAGCTTGGACCCGAGCCGTCCACCGTTTGCTTAAGGTCCGCCATCCCCTTCAACTCTACCACAGACAGGTGAACTATCCATGAGTTGCATATAAAAACCACCGCCTGTGACGGAATTCGAACCCTCGATCCAAGTGTTACACCCAGCCGGGAACGTAACGCCTTAGACCGCACAGGCACTGATCAGACTAGCAGCTGCAGTGGATCGGTTGGTATAATAGAGACTAGGCGCTGGACGAGGTAGTTCAGTTTGTGTCTACCAGGTTTCACCACATGTCAGACTCAGACTGCAGACTGAGCGCCTAATGGTACAATCGCTTATGAAGCAGTAACAGTGTTTATTGATAACAGATTCAAAAGACGATATATCGGTCCATAGAACTGAAAGGGTTAAATATACAAATTATTAAAGGCATTTTTATTTCAATTAAAAAAATATAACTTGCTATCTTGTAACATAAGAAATGAATTTGTTATGAATTTATAAAGAAACCCCTGCATTTTGGCTAATTTTAATAGGATAACTAAGTGAGAGCGGGACACAACTATGAATAGGTCAATGAGTTAAGCTGCATGATAGCAACAATTTTGAACTTTTTTATTACAAGTGTTTTTTAACAAAAATATGACTTGTACACCTGAACTACCTACCACTCAAAGTTATCTCACGAGAAATCATCTCTGGTTTAGTTTCTTCTTGTAGGAGTTAGAAAAAGAAACATGGCGGTAGTAGATTACAAACATCCAGCTGCAGCACCTAAAAGCCATAAAACTCGGGTCACTTATTCTAACAGCAAATTTACTCACCATACTGAAGTATATACTCATAATTTGAAGTATATACTGCCCGAGTGAACAAGACAATCAGCCAAACAAGAATAGTAGACTAAGAAAGAACTGAGCTTAGAAACCTATTAAAGGCTAGCGACTAACGCCTCTTGAAGATTTTGAACATTTACAAACAAAACAAAACAACAAACTATCAACATCAACAATAACCAAGATAAGCAAAAGCAATGTTGCCAACGAGGTTCTCCAACAATCCGATAATACTCTCAATCACTTAATCTGTATCATAAAATCTCATTCCGTTCTCAAGATACTTAATCAAATCAAATTAACAAAGAAATTTATATGTATTCTATTTGAAACTATTGCCTTTTTTGGATTTAACCTGCTGGATACCGAGTTTTGCTTCCCCCGGCTCCTCCAGAGACCCAGGTTCTTAGGCTGCTTATAAATTAAGGTTTACTTCAACAATTATTAGTAACTAAACTGTCTACGCCCAAGTACAAATTTTAAAAATATAAATGTAAGGGACGGATAAAATGTTTAAATTTACAAACATGCCTTTGCAATGTGGCCAACAAGGCAACCCATTATGCAAACAATAATTTTCTTTTAAGCTTTACAAGTATGGGTTTTCAAAGTTCTAACGAATTTCAGAACTGTAAGAGATCAGCTGCTTCAACCATTTTTTTATATTATTTTTGTATAATATTTTGTCAATCAATCTTAAGTGAGAGATAATCCTAGAGAATATTTATAAAAATACCTTTCTACTAACAAATTAACAATATAATATTTTTTTACCTAATCTTCGTTTTATATATAGATATAAACTTGAAGCAAATAGTACAAGGATATTCAACAATAATATACTTGATCATAACAACTGATATTTAATCCAGCCCAACATTATTACAGTATTACAAACTTGTGTTAATTGGGATATTTCGAATCAGATGGAGGAATGAAGTGGGATTTTTCTTGAATTAGATGGGATATTTTTTACTGGATAGTGGGAACACTGTACACAGTGCAGTTCAGTGACCGTCGTGAATTTATCGGCGGAAATATGGCTGTGTTATTTGTACACCGTTGGTGCAACTGGAAGTCTCGTTGTAGTTTACGGTAGGGATTATGGAACATCAGCATTATACCATACACTATTCTACTGTAGTTAGTCCATGATTATACTATAATCATGGACTATATATTATACTGAAGTATTTGTAGTCAATGCTATAATCATAATATGGGTTATGTACAGCCATTACCTACCATCACCTTACATATAGCAATGTACCGGTTCTCCATTATTAATTCCGAATACAAATTATATAGCTGGAGATCTTTTGGTCAAGGAGTGTGACCATCTTTTAATCATCTTGGTGTGTTTTAGGATTCTACGCACAACGTGAAGAAGAAGGCGATCTTCACTCACAATTAAGCCTTCATCATCAATTTTGAAAAAAATAATTTGAAAATATAAAGTATATACTATATAACATTAACCCGGCAAACATTTTAGTTTAGGAGTCACAATGTAATTTGATCGGTATAAAGTTTTGTAAGGCGTCCAAGCTCGTCAGTTGAGCCAATCTGCTCTCAAAGATGTAGACCAATAGATTCAAAAATATGCACTAGACTAAAATATTTTGTATGAATATCATCACGGCAGTTGGTTTGGTTTATATAAAATACTATTTATTTTTCGCAAAGTCTGAAATAGTGTTCAAGCGCGTCACTTAAAAGGAGCCGAATGACGCTCCCAAGCCTTCAACCATCGCTTCAACTTAAATGTTGATAAATGGATTCGAAAAAAACACACTAAGCGGAATGTATACATATATATTACCCCGGTGAGCGGTTTGGTTTATGAATTGTATCGCTTTTAGATGATGCAAAGTTTTTACAGTTGTTTACAATCACGTCACTTCAAAGGAGTCTAAACCAAACCAATTCCCGGAATAATATTTATACAGAATATTGAGCTTGGTCTGTAAATTTGAATCCATTTTCACAATCGTTGTTGAAGACTTGTGAGCGTCAATCGGCTCCTTTGAAGTGATGCGCTTGGAAACGGCAAACAACTTTGTGTCAGCTATAAAGCTACACCATTCTAAAACAAAATAAATTGCCAATATAATATTTATACACAATATAATAATAATAATAATGTTTATTCCTTGACAATGTTTAACAATGTGTTGGAATTTACAAAACAAAATATTAAATTTATGGGGAAATCTTAAAACCAGGTAAGGTAGGCCTGAGTCCTATCTTTCCCTTCCTGGCGGGGTACGGCCCTTTTCTGGGAACCATTCCGGCATTTGCCTAAATGAGATGAGAAACCGTACAAACTCTTCTCATAATGGCCGGCCTGGGATGAAACCCAAGACCTCCCGAATGTGAGGTGCAATAATCGCTACCACACTCGGTTGCATTTTTTTACGTTTATACATTACATTTTTATACACTTTAATATTGAAAATATTAAGCTTAGTGTGTATTTTTGAATCAATTTTCACAACTGCCATGGTGATGTGAGCATCGATCAGCTCCTTCAATGCCATGAAAATGTAACTTATTTCAGGTGTTGTAATATTTTAACCAAGAGGTCTGTCAGATATATATTTTAATTGAACATACCATTCCTTTAATCATAATATAGTTGTAGAAACATTTGTTCAACACATTGGTTGAAGGTTCTATCATTGATTATACATTCTGTATTCAAAATCAATGGTTCTATGTAACACTTAGCTCCTTATAATTTGTGATCAGCGGTAATGATATCGTTATAAAATCAAAAAGACTCTCGATTACACTGATCCGCCATGTCCGGACTCTTGAGTATCGTGACCAGCGCAGGATTTAGAAGCTGTGAGCCCCTAGGTGCAGCCGGTGGTACGGGCCGTACCGCCCAGGTCAGCAAGCTGGTGTCCTTTTTTGTTTGTTGAGTCTTTTATATGTGGGATTCGTGTGGTGCGGGCCTCTAGGCGCGCGCCTATGTAGCCTATACTTATATCCGGCCCTGTCTAGAATATACCGGAATAGCGAAGAAATCATCTTTAGGTTTTAGCGCCCTCAGTGTTTACGCAATTCACTCTCAGTACAATTCGGTCAAGTGTAGTTATAGCATCATCAAGTAGTTATGCTTCTAAACTTACGTTCACTCCCATACTCTACATTTCATATTATTTTAAATACACATAAGAAATAAATATGTAAAATCAATCAAAGGAATCTTCCAAAAACTGCAAGCATCATATGCGGAGAAATAAAACCGCCGATAACTTTAGGCATTGACTATACATGCTTTAGGCTTTAGCCGAAACAGCATTTTCAATAGTAGTTTCCAGAGTCCCATTAGACAACCTAAAACGGGACAGAAATAGCGCCAGTCATACCAACTACAAATACCACTGGCACAAAGCTCAAAATCAGCCGATAACTTCACGACGGTAGAGGAAGCAGAGTGCACCACTGTCCGACTCAGACTGCATAGCAGACGACACGAATGGTGCTAGTGAATCTGGAGATTTATCTCACATTTTATTATAAAAATTAAAATACCTTTTTTAATAATAAACAAGTGTCATAATATACAGATTTTCATTATAAATGTTAAGATCGCGTTTACCTCATTGCTATCGTTATGTAACATCATCATCTTTTATGAGACAAGTGAAGAGCCATTTTAAATTAGGGTTACTGATAACCTTCCATTATCACACAGTTTTATGTGATTGGCAGTAAGTAAAAAAAGTATCATAGGCCTAGATCAGTGAAAATTAAATACTCTATAAATTAATTAAGTTTGTCACATTTATTTCATATTCACAATTGATGTTCTAACTGTACATACAAAATTTAAGAATTAGCCTTATTTAACCTTGAAATAAAATAATACCATTCCCATCTTCCCTAGATAACTGCCAGCTCTACCTTTGAGTGCAGATACTTCAGTGTCCAAAGCCATTGGCTTTTCATAATTGATTAGCATTACATTGCATACATTTGCATATAACTAGGTCATTAAAATGACTTGCAACTTGTGCCACTTTGGGACATCTTTTTACAGAGGTGCTGTATGGGGTATGTTGAGTTTTGAGTATTCAGTTATTTTTTGGACTGTCGACACTCAGTTTCAACATTCCTAGGCCTACATTTATATTTACAATTACAGCGTGCAGTACCAGACTTTATTTATTGAGGTAGTTGTCCTGATATTATTAAGAGGAGGGTTATTCAGACAATGCACATTGATCACAGAAACAATGCTTTGACAAAGTTCTTGGAAGGTTAATTATAACTTGTAGGTTGTGTTATTAGCCTCTTTAAAGGGCAAGCCTAATACTTCTCTGTATCTAATAATTTTGTTTATACATTCACTCTGTTGTTATATGCACATTTAACACTTAATTAACTTAGTTGTTTTAAAGGAAAACGAGAAGTGGAAATTCAACGATTTGCATTCAAATGGCAGATCAGATGTCAACTGACTCGAACAGTGTTTTCTCCGGCAATGTGGACAGGTACAAGGGAGTCCACGTTAAGTCTACAGACCATCCTTGCGATCTGGCAATCTTTACTTCTAAACTCGAAGGTTGGTTGTCATATTCTGTAGTGAAATGGTATTGAGTTTACTGGAGTACCGGTATATAATTAATAATTTATAGGCTATTGCAAAAAGTAGGCCTATGACAGATCAGCTGATTTTTATGAAATGCGTTCTGCTAACTGTGATTGACTTATTATTACATTTATTTATTTATTTACGTATTATCCATTTTTACAATTGGCACATTTATAATTAAGACTCATGTAGATGGTGAATATTGAGGCAAATGATTACCGGTATATGCCAATGTGCCTTACATTTTCGTGTAGGTAATCCCACTGGACCAAATGTCAGGAAAGTTAAGAATTGTGTTTTCGAGGCAACACCGATTTATCATCATCATAAGGCCCAATGATATTACGTATCATGCTAATAAAAAACTGTTACATGTTTGATTCCAGCCTCTCTTCTACAGTGGGTGTCTGAGAAGTTGCAGGCGGTGTGGTTTACTGTCGGTTTAGAGCACTCGGAATGGATTCCAGTATTAACAAAGGTAAGGGAGCTGATTGTAAGTTTTATAAGATATGTTTTAAATTATGTGGGGCATTTTAAACGTAACCGTTTGCTCACTGCACACATTGTGTTGAGGGCAGGCCTACAACTTTTGCCTAGAGGTACACATTAGGTTAGCCATCATCCTGCCATTGTAGCTAGATTATTTCTGTAGCTCATCAAAGTGTAGCGGTACACTGCAATTACACTTGCGGCTAAGAGCACGCTATATTCTGTTCGATTTTTCATAGTCAACAAATATATCTGAAACAGCCGTACCCCTTGAACTTAGTACGTTGAATTAATATTAGTAGGCCTACAATAGATGTAGGATCTATAGGGAAAGGACACATTTGGTGTTTAGTGGACCTCAAAAAAAGTCGAGACCCATTCAAGCAAAAGATTTGGATAACAAACATTCTGCCCAAGCTGTGGGAGAGTGAGTTCTGCAAGTTCTGCGTGAATTGTTACCCCAGAAACAAGAATAACATTCTAAACTTTAAAGAATCTCCCTGTATTGGAGTTCACAGGTAAAATGAGGAACAAAACCTTTACTTTTATATTTTATACATAAAGAAACAACAGGCCAGATTGCACCTCTCCAGTGTCAGGAAAATGGATAATTAGTCTGTGAGTGATTTTAATTTTATATCAAAACAAATAAGATTAGTTCAGCCGTCGCCAATATTAGGCCTAAATGAAGAGTCTCGCAGGTAGCTCCTCCTCCGTTCTCGTAATCATTTGTTAACCAAACTCCTCCATTGTGGCATGCTCAACTGGTTGAGATTATGGAAGCTACCCCCTTCATTGCAGGTGATATGTATTTATCTCACTTACATCGTAGAACTGTGATCAAGTTTTGTTATCAACAAATAAAATTTGTTATTTGTTTGTTAATGAGAGTGCAGTAAGTTTTGGCTGCTTTAGTCAGAGGGTGAAATTCTAAGAGTCGGACATTGAGGTTGGCTTCTGCCATCTTAACCGAAGCTACAGTGGAAGTATTCAGTAAACACAGGATTAGGACCAATTAGGATGCCTGCGAGACTTTCCATTCAATACCGACGTCTGTAATAAGATTCCCATTTCTCGTCCAATCCAACAACTTGTCTCAGTTGTCGAATGTGTCGCTGTACTCTCAGCCTGTATTGACGCGGCACAGAATGGTTTCAGGTTTCACCACACGGCGCGGGACGGCAGCACTGTAGCGCTGGTCCGCTGGCTGGGGCTGGAGCCGTCGCGCGTGCCTGTGTTCGCCCACACGATGGTCGGCGTCGGCGCGGTCGTGGTCGACTCGGAGCGACGACTGCTCGTGGTCCAGGAGTCTTATCGCGGCAACCCCTACTGGAAACTGCCCGGTGGTTACATAGAGCCTGGTGAGTTGTTACGATGTACTAGGTACAATATACTAGATATCTTACGATAACAGTTACTCTCATATTAGCTGCGGAAAAGTATCAGTTACAAAAATATAGTATTTTATACTAGGTTTCACTGACTGTTGCCGGCCCTTCAATACCTGGAAGGGTAGACAGGGTGGGGATTCAGTTTATCTTGAGATGAAAGTCCAGTTTTTGAGCTCGTTCTTGCATTGATTTTAGTTTGTCTAAACAATATTTACACAGGACTGATGTCAACAGACAGCTAACAACTTTTTCCAGCGATCTTAAATAATTTTCCAGCGATAAATAAATATCCTGCAAGGTTTCTTCTCCTCCCGTCTGATTCTTTATGTATGATTTTTCTTTTCCCACTTAACAAGGTGAGCGTAAGAAACCCAATATAAAGCAATAGTAACCAGTTACCACAAAGTTGTTATTACTTTTATTGAAAAACTAACGCTTTTAAATGTTTAAATGCCAACCATATTGTATAGGAAAGTGAAATCGACCTCCAATTTGCGCCATTATGTTCCTCTCGAAAAGCTCTTTAAAATCATTCAAAAATTTGTGGCTGCTTCCCCCCAATCACATCATCAGGGTAGGGGCATATGTGGCACTTACAGCAAAAAGTAGATATATATCTTTCTTTTATCTGGTTTTGTTTTAAAGTCTTTAAACCATTCGGAGAATTTTCAGGCACTGTATGATTAGCATTTTTTGAGTAGAAATTAGAGTACAATTTGATCCGATCGTTTTCATCCCCAGGTGAAGACATCCCGGCAGCAGCCATGAGAGAGGTGTTGGAAGAAACCGATATCCAGACAGAGTTCAAGTCACTGATAGCGTTCCGCCACTCTCACTCTGCTCAGGTGACAGCTCGACTGATTACGTCCGTAAAGCTCGGCAGACTTGTGAAATATGAACAGAGAATAGTTCAGCTATCTGTTGACAACGATTAACATTGTTTTGAGCAGTTCTATACTGTATCTTTTAAAAACTTTCAGTCTCTTGCAATAGGTGTGAGAATATTTTTGTATATAAAGAAATAGCCTCAATCCATAGTTGTGCAAAGTAATTTTCACTTTTTGGTACTTCCATTGTGAAGGGTGCAAGCATAACGAGCTTAATACTTCTGGAGCTCTCATCTGGGGTGAAAAGTTGAAGCCTCACTGGAGGATATGTTTGTAAGCAAACCACAGAGAACATGTTTGGTCTTTAGCAAGCATATGATAGAAAACACGTTTGACATAACTTAAAAGTTGTATTTTAAAAGAAAATATTTATTTCTCTTCCTTGTTTTACATATTCATTAACGACATAAATTATTTAATCTTTTAAATACCGGTGCATGGTGTTGATGAATACTTGTTATTGTTTTCTGTATGGAAAACGGGTTTACTTCAATTGCTAATTACATTATTTTATAATATGTGGTTAGTTGGATTACCACGATCGCAGAGGGTGCACAGGGAAGATGGTGGTTACCGTGAAGGCTTCACCTTTTCTTGGAGATTTATCATTTGCTTGCACGCTAAAGATGTATTAAGCTCAAGCCAACCTCATAGTTTTTCCGTCACAACGTTAAATGGAGATCAGTTTTGAAATTCAGTTAAATTCTAAACAGCTGTTAAAGAAATAAGACACAGTTTTACAGTATTAACGTATGTTGTGAGCTGAATACACTATACTAGGAAAACGGTAACACAATCTGTATAACGCTTATGATAGCTGACTCTTTTAATACATTATAGGATGGACCAACTTTGCTGGTTTCCTAGCAGTGGGTTCGCTAGTGTTATCTATTGAAAGTATCAGCCGATACGATATTCAGCTTCACCTGGTTACAAGTTGCGTTTGTTCCAGTTCGGTTGTTCCGATCTCTACTTCATCGTTGAGTTGGCGCCCCTGAGTTCCGCCATCACCAGTTGCGAGATTGAGGTAGAAGACTGCCAGTGGATGGACGTAGGTTTTACGTATTATTTAGTTTTTATTATTTTCTTAGCTGTTGCCGGTATTAGTGTTTTTTACTATCTTGACAACTATACTGTAAACAAGTAACAATACTAAATATAAATTAAATAAGGTTAGATACAAATTCGGAAAGAAGGCTAATTGTTGTACAGATAGAATAGAATATCATTATTTATTCCATGACAATGTTAACGGTTATTGGATTTACAAAATTTAATTGTATGGGTTTAAAAGTTTATTAACCAGGTAAGGTTAGTCCTATTTTCCCTCGAGGGGTACAGCCCTTTTTAGGAACCATTAGCCAAGTGAGGTGAGAAACCGTACAAACTCATCACAGAATGGCGGCCTGGGATGAAACCCGAGACCTCCCGAGTGTGAGGTGCAACTTCAGGAGCTTGCTACCTCACTCGGTTGCGTGTTTTACATTTACACTTTGTATTATATTGTTTATTTGGCTTGTATTTTAGATAGTTCTTATTTATTTTCTTCTCCACAAAATATTACTACTGACTATAGTTTCTCCTCCACCCCACAAAATGTTACTACTGACTATAGTTTCTCCTCCACCCCACAAAATGTTACTACTGACTATAGTTTCTCCTCCACCCCACAAAATGTTACTACTGACTATAGTTTCTCCTCCACCCCACAATATGTTACTACTGACTATAGTTTCTCCTCCACCCCACAAAATGTTACTACTGACTATAGTTTCTCCTCCACCCCACAAAATGTTACTACTGACTATAGTTTCTCCTCCACCCCACAATATGTTACTACTGACTATAGTTTCTCCTCCACCCCACAATATGTTACTACTGACTATAGTTTCTCCTCCACCCCACAAAATGTTACTACTGACTATAGTTTCTCCTCCACCCCACAAAATGTTACTACTGACTATAGTTTCTCCTCCACCCCACAAAATGTTACTACTGACTATAGTTTCTCCTCCACCCCACAATATGTTACTACTGACTATAGTTTCTCCTCCACCCGACAAAATGTTACTACTGACTATAGTTTCTCCTCCACCCCACAATATGTTACTACTGACTATAGTTTCTCCTCCACCCGACAAAATGTTACTACTGACTATAGTTTCTCCTCCACCCCACAATATGTTACTACTGACTATAGTTTCTCCTCCACCCGACAAAATGTTACTACTGACTATAGTTTCTCCTCCACCCCACAATATGTTACTACTGACTATAGTTTCTCCTCCACCCCACAAAATGTTACTACTGACTATAGTTTCTCCTCCACCCCACAATATGTTACTACTGACTATAGTTTCTCCTCCACCCGACAAAATGTTACTACTGACTATAGTTTCTCCTCCACCCCACAATATGTTACTACTGACTATAGTTTCTCCTCCACCCGACAAAATGTTACTACTGACTATAGTTTCTCCTCCACCCCACAATATGTTACTACTGACTATAGGTTCTCCTCCACCCCACAATATGTTACTACTGACTATAGTTTCTCCTCCACTCCACAATACTTAAATATTTAACACACAAAGAAGGTTTGCGAATTTCTCAATAGGGAAGAAGCTATTACCGTTGGTGCGTGGTAAAACACCTGGGAAAATCATAACGTATCGTTTTGAGGCCCCCAGATGCTAAAAACACCGTTCGTTCAAATATGTATATACTGTCGGCGAGAGTAAAGAGTGGAATCTGGCGTACACAAAAATTGCAGGCGCTCCCATATGGTAACTGTGCTGGCGCTTTATGCGGCATTCGTTGTTACCATTAGGTAAGTTCCTGCTGACACCGTGATACAGTAACAAAACTGACTTGCATTGAGTTTTGAGACATAAGAACTATAGTACTATAAACATTAACGCCGACGAGGGGTCTTATTTACTCTCACCGGCAGTAGTTTATATATTTATTTAAATATTTATTTATATATAAATAAATAAAAAGGTACAATCTTTTTGAAATTTGGTATGGAAGTGTGAGTTTTGAAAACCAGACGGATCACACTATCAAAGGAACTTTTGAAGGGGGGGGGGGGTTTGTACCACAAAAATGGGCTTTTAGGGGTTTTCACATGAAATTTTACTTTAAATCAATCAGACATGTATTTATGCACTGTAAATTCATTGTGTTTTTTCTATTTCTGTATTTTTTTGTCTCTTCATTTATTGTGTAGTATATGAAGGGTCATTTACAAAGGATCGCATGACTTTTAAATCTAAAAATACGTGCAGAAGGCTCACCGAGTTGTTGCGTTTGCCTGTTACAGTTGAACCTTAGTTTCATCCAACATTCATTTATACTTTGATGGTCAGGCTTATCATAAGTAATGCAACAATAATATATTTAAGTTAAGTCTTTTTACTGGTCGATAAATCGACTTTTGCATCTGCTACCAACAAATCATTGGTATAGCATTATATAGTTTCTTGAGTAGCATAATACGTGTTGTTACAATTTACAGGATAACTAGTAGCCTGTCCGGCTTCGCTCGCGATCACAACGTAATATTATACTGACATTCCCGTATAAATATTGTGTTACCGTTCCAAAGCCAACATGGCCTGCTGATTAACTCTGTTTACTCTATCCAGCTGATTGATTAAAACTTATAGTTATTTCCCAATGTTAAGCTTATGGGAAAAAACTCAACTTTAAGGGGCCCCAGGGCCTCACTCACAAACTATTTCTCTATAAAAAAAGTTTCCTGCACATCTTCATGTTAGGCTCTTTCTGTTGACACCAAAAACATGAAAATCGGTTCAATAGTTTAGGAGGAGTGATTGTCACAAAAAACCTGCTCGCCTATTAAATAAGTATAGATAAAACTACGTTTCACGACACTGCAAAATATATTTACACTTATACTGTACTTACATAAAAAACGGTAAATATACAAAAGATGGTACAAGTCGATCAGTTTCAACCAGTCACACCGGTTTCTGTATCCTGTTATAGCATTACATAAAATCATTACAAATTCTGTTGTGACTACTTGTTTTTCTCATTCAGTGATGGCCAGTGCCCACAGTAACTCTGTTACAGGACTCAGGGTGGGCAGTACTACTGTTTTCCGTTGCGTACAGATGGTTCTCCCACCACCGCCATTATGTATTCTACTTTATTTAGCATTAGATAATAAAAAAGTCTCTCAGTTTCATCTCAAAACTTAGTCACTTAAACGTTTTACAATCGTACACTCTGTCCCCAGATGGACACGTACCTGTCACACCCCAGTGTCCACGAGAACAACCGTCTGTTTGTGCGCAAGTACCTCTACAGCAGGGAGAAGGGACTGTCGATTAACGCAGCGAAGACCGTCCACCCGGTGACAAACGCTCCGCAGACACTGTTCGCCTTGGGACCCGTCGAGTGACCTGATTGGTTGTAAATGACATAAAGATGCTTTTTTATATTCAGACAGCCATTTGATTGCCACTGGTAGGTTCAGGTTGTTTTACAGTGAACGCTCTTTTAACCAGCACATTCGGCTGTTGAATAATTGGTTTTTCTGGATAATCAAAACATATATATGTTAATGGAAATGACTATGACTATAGTTTTTAAAGGGATACTGAAGATTTAACTCCACATAAAACCTAAATAAATGTGTATCCTTATCTGATTGCGTCAGATGCACACAAACGCTGGGTAACAAAATTGGCGTACAGGCAAGTATCGGTGGAAGTCTGTGAGCTCCCGAAAATATCTGGAAAAAGCCGATCTTGACTGACTTAACTGATGCTGGTTTACATAGTGTGCCGTTTCTCAGAATGCCCGATAAAAGAGCGTGTACTGTAATTACGTTTCATTCAGAAAGTTTTGGTGTCGTAAGTCCATTTCTAAATCATGTTTTCCTCTCCTGAACGATTTTTTATACAGTAGAACTTCGATAATTCGACACTCGATAGTTCGACAGTCTGTATACTTCAACATGGGCCGTGACTACATGACATGACAGTAGCGGCGACCGATAGTGTCCTTGACATGTTCGCCGGTCAGTGATGGGAGCCCGCTCATTGTTTTTGCGAACGTGTGATACCGCCTTTTCTATAAATAACTTATCCTTCCTACCCCCTACCCTGTCCTATCCACCCCTTCCCCACCCTTCCCAGTAAGTAGGTCAAGTCAGTTCGCTCGAGACGCTGCGGGAGTTAAACATGTTTTAGATTCTTTTGTGATACGCTATTGTTTTTCTGATCATAATACTCCCTGTGTTAAAATGTTCTATATACTCCCTATAGTTTGACATTTCAATAGTTCGACACCCCTTTAGTCCACAAAGTGTTGAACTATTGAGGTTCTGCTGTCCCAAGATCGGCAGGCCGTTACTTTAAATTTAACAAACTTGTCAAAACTCACTGTGTGATTAATTGTTGCCACTTGAAATGTTTTTCCCTTTCATTTTCAAAAAAGGGGGATACCTGAAATCCTCGGAGTATTTTGCATATGACAACGTGAAGTAATCGTATGAAAACAAATTTGATATCCTCATAAATGAAAAGTGTAGAAGATCGAATTGAACAATGAAACCAACAGCGTTTATTCTACGACAAAATAAAAAGTGAGATGAAACTCCTGTTCTCTCGTCCAACAGTACAAAGTTTCTTGGATTGATCCTGGATGATAAACTTAAATTTCATCAACACATTGAACCTGTCATCAGCAAAGTTAGCTCTGGCATATTTGCCATCCGCTCTCTAGCAAAAATATCAAACTGTGATGTTCTTCTTTTTGCTTACTATGGCCTCATTTTCCCACACCTTGTTTACGCTTTACCCGTATGGGGGTGTGAGAATAAGAGAACGATCTTTCTATTTCGCCTGCAAAAGAGAGCAATCAGAGTAGTTTTCTCCACGGATAGGTTTCAAACGTGCAAACCAGTTTTTCAGCCCTCAAATATTTTAACTTTTCCATCTCTCTATATTTACGAAACATTATCGTTTTTTAAGCAAAATATTATAAAGTTCAAAATTCCTCTGAATCATCATTATACTTTACATATTTCCAATAATCTACAAGTTCCTGTTCACAACACTGCTTTCTTTCAAAAAAATCTCCGCTACAATTAAATAAACTTCCAATACACCTCAAAGGAGTGTACGCACATTTTAGCTTGTAAGCATCTTTTTGTAAATTTGTTGAATTTACATTTTGTTTGACATTACCAATGCATGTACATTTGCCTTTTGGTTAATAAATGAGGTGGTCCTTCCTAATATGAAAAGAATACTTAAGCCTCTGACTTTATGTGATAAAGTAGAGAGTACTAGAATCTTGTTTGTCCATTCAGAGCAGCCACGGTGACAAGCCACTTGCCAACAATAATTGGTTTATTCAGGTATTATTTCCGAACTAATAAATTAGGTTTGCAACAGCCTTCAATTATTATATATAACCGGTTCTATAAAAATATGTCATCTGTTATGTTACATGCTATTGCAACTTTATTGTGCCAATATATATTCTAAGAATATAATTAAAACAAATTTTTGTTGTCGTGGATTGACGAAATAGTGATACATTGTACAAATGTTTTGTAAAAAGGCAATATTTATATTTTGAAATTATAGGAAGCTCAAATAAAATTTATTTTTGGATATACCATGTGTACATTAATCCCCCTACTTAATTTCTTAACTTGCGTAGATTTATGTTTCACACATTTCTTGTATTTTGCTCACCTTAAATACTACTAACCTGTCTAAAGAATAAAATGTAAAACATAATTCAGAATGGCCAGTTCGAGATTCAAACCTGGGACCTTCCGAAGCTGAAGTGCAAGTTACACTGTGCTGTCTCTCTGTTTTACGACAACAAACACAAGTCTGGATCTCCTAGGCACATTTGGAATTTCCATACACCATAATAATGGAAACTCTTACTATTTTAATGATAATCTAAAAGGTAAAACATTCTTACAAAAGCTTTTTTTTAGTTAACTTTAACTCTTTGACCTCCAAATAGCAACTTTTGAATCGTCTACCTGAAGAAATTGTTATTACTGTGTAAGCAATTGTTTCATTATAAGCATGGTATGCGACTGAAATGTGGTGTAACCTGGCAGACAAAAACAGAACTAACTCGTCCAAAGCTTAGGTTGTAAGAGCACCCGGTCCAAGGCAGCAGCTAGTCTGATCAGTGGCTGACGGTCCAAGGCGCTAAACGCCCAGCCTGAGGGTGGCACTTAAATCGAGGGTTCGAATTCTGCCTCAGTCTGTGGTTTCTCTTTTCAACTCATGGAGAGTTCACCTGAGTTGAAGGGGAGGGCGGACCTTAAGCTACGGTGGACGGCTAGCTTAAAATCTTCATACGTTAAAAATATTTTAAAATTCAACAAAACACCATAAATTGAACCCTCCCTAAACAAACTTGGCTGTCAAAGGTCAGCAATCAGCATTAAGGCAGCTTCAAGTTTGAATATTTAATTATATTGTATATGTTTATTATTTAAACCTTAAAATGGTAAAACGAAAGGATAGAGATGTTACGGGAACAAGGGTAACTTCTTACCACAGCAGCAAATAACACTTACGTCATACGTGTATCAACTAATTAATTGGTTTAAGATAGAGGAGAAACCGGAATCTCAGAAATATTGAATTGTGAATTTTTGGGACTAAACGTCTCTCCACTGTTTACAATTCATATTCTGTAAAATAAAATATTTATTCAAAAATCAATCAAACATTTAATTCTTTCCAGTTGCTGTATCAGTGACTCCTCGCCCAAAGCAAATAAGCGCTTGAAATTATCATGGAAACCTCAACATCTTTTTATCACTAAAATAAAGAAATTTTGAAAGAACAAAAAAGATGTTTATATCTAAATCTTATCACAGTCAATAGCTGATACTCTATACTCTACTCTAACAGTGTCTCAAGGCCGGTGACTGAGTGGATTTGCAAGATTGTTTCTCCGAGAGACTCTTCACTTTCTTGATGATTTGATTCCACTTGCTTCAACAATGGTAAGTTTTTATAAAAGTTCAATCACTGTGCTTTTGAAAGATTATACAAAATGTAATACATTCGTTGAACTTGGGAGGGTTTTCAACTTAAAATCTGTTTTGGAAAAAGTAATTTTGTAGGTGAATCATACAAATATGGTGAAGGAAAAAAATAGGTCTGCTACTCCAGTGCCTAAAATAGGTCAATCCCATGCATCTACGTCACGCGGGATGCAAGCTCCACTTCGCTGACATACAATGTGTTTTTTCTACAATCAGCTGACAGTCGGCGCTCACCTGTGCCAACTTGCATCCCGAATGAGGTCACAAACCGGCTCAATAGCACAGCTATTTGTTTCCTTCCACCATGCATACAAATGGTACGAATGGAATTACTTAATAGTGGAAATGAGAGAACTTAATACTTTGTTACGTTTTACTTCTTAGAGAAGGAAATGAAGATTTCCTTCATTTCTCACGAAGAAGAAACCTTCATTTGCTGTGAAGAAATCTTCATTTCTCACAGCAGGATTTCTACGAAATAATAGTTTATGGTTTAGGTTTTTACAGTAAATTTGTTGTTCATCGAGTATGCAGATATGAAAATCTTGTTTGTGTAATTTTTCAAATTTTGTAAAATATTTATGTTTACTGACCAAACATATGTTAAGATTTGAGAAATTTTGTATGAAATAAATTGTATAGTGCTGCCAAAACTTGGTTAACTTTTGCCACTTGATAAAGAAAATTGCTTATGAGTAATAAAGGTTGTTCTAGCAGGGGCTTAATGTGTCCCTGTGAACAAACTGGCTTTAGAGATATTCCAAGCAGTTGCTAACATGAAACACGTAGTTCCACAGATTGTTAAACCCCATTAAGTTTCATTGGTAGATTCTCAGTTGGCTGCATAAGTAAACATTTTATGAACCTGAGAAAATTTTATGAAGGTTCGAAACTGGATCCAGCTGCTTTGGTCATTGGGCTATTAATTAATGATCCTGGCTAAAGAATCAGTCGGTCTTAGTCAGTAACAAGGCTACACAAGGCATCTCACCCATTCTACACTCATCATTCATTCATATTCGCCTTAAAATACGCCCTAGTTGCGTCGCCGTCTTACAGAAAGATTAAGATATTAACAGTGGAGGAGGTACCTTTCACCTCAATCCAGTGTATAAGACGCGGATGCAACTTTTTAAGACAAACTATGAACAAATGATGAGTGTAGAATGGGTGAGAAGCCTTGTGTAGCCTTGTTACTGACTAAGACTTACTGATTCTTTAGCCAGGATCCTTAACTAACAGCCCAATGACCAATGGCAGCCATCAAGTAGACATTCCAGGAGGCAGTTTAGGTAGAAACATTCTTTTGTTCCAGAACAAGCTGCGGTTCGAAGAGCTGCAGCAGGTGGTGACCTCATTATGTGTCATCTTGAAGTGCGCCGTGTGCGCCGAGGTGCTACAGCCAGACACACTCTCCTGTGTCCAAGGCCACTGCATCTGCGCCAGGTGCAAGGGCAAGCGTGAGAGCTGTCCGTCGTGCGAGGGCAGCTTCTCCAACGTAGAGCGCAACGAGATCGTGCGCCAGGTGTTGAAAGTCATCCCCCACCCCTGCCGCTACAAGACGTGCTGCTACCTGGTGACGGCGGAGGACGACCATGAGACGTACTGCGGCTATAGACCGATCACGTGTAGGAACTGCGAGTGGGAAGGTGGGTTTTTGAGAAATTTTGCCGATGGATTTTTTTTGGGCTTAAAATTAAATATTAATTAATTAATATCCCCCGTACCTATGTCCCTACCACCTCCTCCCATTACAGCCAATGATGTTAAAAAGGCCATTTTTAAACTACTCCTTCGCAAATCACGAGGGTATGACCTAATCACAAGTGAAATCTTCTGTGAAATCCCCATCTCTTGTGTTACTTTACCGACACAAATCTTCTGTGAAATCCCCACCTCTTGTGTTACTTTACTGACACAAATCTTCTGTGGAATCCCCACCTCTTGTGTTACTTTACTGACACAAATCTTTAACGCCATAATTCGGACGACTCACTACCCTATTCAATGGAAACTGTCCCAAATAATCTTGATTCAAAAGCCTGAAAACCCCGCTCATGAAGCTTCTTCTTACAGACCAATTAGCTTTCTTCCTGTTATCTCTAAATTATTTGAAAAATTACTTTTGTCTCGTTTACAAAGTATTGTTGAAGAAAACAATGTTCTACCAAACCATCATTTCGGATTCAGATCTCGGCACTCGACTGTACAGCTACTTCATAGAGTGGTGGATACAGTTGCATCCAGGCTGGAAAATCAAAAATACACAAGTGTTGTGTTCTTGGACGTAAGCGCCGTCTTCGATAAAGTGTGGTACTCTGGACTGTTATCAAAATTTAAAGTTGTTCTTCCGTCCATCTACTATTTAATACTTCAGTCATATTTACAAGATTGATTCTTTACTGTAAAACAAGGATCGGAATAGTCAGGCTGTAAACCGATTTCTGCTGGTGTTCCTCAAGGCTCGCTATTATCTCCTCTCTCCACAGTATTCATACAGCTGACCTGCCTGAAACTCCCATTAAGAGGATAGCCACGTATGTAGACGACACCGCTGTTCTTAGCACATCGGAAGATCCCGTTGAAGCAAGCGCCCATCTTCAAAATCACATTAAATATTGAAACAGTTTACTCTTGTACATATGTTGCATTATGTTTATTCTGTTATTTGACTGTAACTATCATTTAGAGCCGCTTTCTCCAACTCAAGTTTAAAATAAACCTGGGGTTATTCTGAATTTGAGAATAAGGCGCAATTCGTTTTCCCCAAAACTTGATTCGGCCAGTTTAGTTTAGTTTAGTTTCACATGATTTTGTTTGTTTGTTTACCCTCAAGTTAAACTGGAAACAAATTATTACACAGGATTTAAGGTTATGCTCGCACAGAGTAAATCATTAAACTGTGATCTCTTTAGGTTCAACATAAATCAGGTTTAAACTATCCATAATACATTGGGAGAGCAGTATTTCCGACAGACTTAAGTTTAAACCTAAGTTTAAGTTAAACTGTCCTTGGGGAAAGCGGCCCTAAGATGACGGAAGTATATTGCGCTGTTGAACTATGCTTGACCAATAAATGATCTCATTTTTGATTTCTGATTGGTTTCTGCAGGCTGAGCAGAAGGAGTACCGGATGAGCACCAGGCTGAGGATGGAGGCGGGGATTGACCCGGGGGAGAACAGTCTGCTGATACCGTTGGCGGCGCTGAGACAGTTCCACTGCCCAGAGACACGGGAGCTGCAGTACAGCGTGTTTGTGACCAAGTCGAGGAGGAGGAAGTAGGGAGGAGGGGAGAGAATAGGGGGGTGAGGAGAGGTGCAAGTGGAGGTGGTAGAGGAGCAAGGGGGTTCGAGAGGGGTACAAGGTGCAAGTAGGAGGTTTGGGATGTGTAAATAGGTGTAAAAGATGTGCAAGAGGTGCAAGTAGGTCTGCAAGAGGTGCAAGTAGGTGTGCAAGAGGTGCAAGTAGGTGTGCAAGAGGTGTAAGTAAGTGTACAAGAGGTGTAAGTAGATCTACAAGAGGTGCAAGTAGGGATACAAGGTGGAAGAGGGGTAAAAAGTGCAAGTGAAGGTATTAAAGGTGCAAGGGTATGAGAGGAGCAAGTGCAGGGGTACAAGGTACAAGAAGGGGTGTGAGGGGTGCAAGTAGGGATACAAGGTTCAAGTAGGGGTACAAGAAGGTCAAGTGGGGGTGTGAAATGTGCAAGTAGGGGTACAAGGTGCAAGCAGAGGTGTGAGAGGTGTAAATGCGGGTATTAGATGTGTAAGTAGGGGTGTGGTTGGATGATGATTATGAATATTAGTTGAATACTAGTACTGTTGCCCTGATTGGACAGATAGTGTGAATTAGGATGAACGGCGGAGGACAATAAAACGAACGTAAGATTTGTCTTCTACTGTACTTACATGATAATTTGAAAGAGTGCAGTCACTAGGCTCTGGACTCTGTAGGTTACTGTTCTGACTGTACTGCTCAGACCCTTGGAGGGGAAGTGTGGGGGGAGACTGATCTTGTACCTGTACCTCATCATAGTGGGCTCTATCTGAATCACGATGATATCGCAAGTCATGTCTTGGACTGTGATGTAAGGGGAAATTGAGCGTCAGGAAAAAGATTGGGGCATTTTGTGTTACAGTGGTATTTATTTCATTTGTTTTTGGGAGCTTTAACATAAAAATTTGAAGATCTTTCTCATTAAAAATAAATGTTGCATTTTATTTACCAAAAGTGTAATCCTTTCTCTGATTGGACCTGATGATGGCTGGAGTAACTGGTTTAAATCGAACGCCTAGCTTGTTCCATCCTTTACATATTGTACTGTCTTGTTTGGAAGTACAGTGTAAATATATTTTGTAGTGTTGTGAGACGTAGTTTATTTATACTGTTTAATTGTAACAACACGTATCATGCTAATCAAGAAATGATTAAGATTTGTTTGGACTCTACTTACTGTGTCTAGTGTTTGAAACTATACTACGTTTAAAACACTAGATGCAATTGGTAAAGTACAAAAATATTTAAATCTTAAAGGTTTATTATTTTGTTATGAACTGTGGATTTTTTTCACGATGCTATATAAACTGAGCTACCGATATATTTTAAACCACTATAAATCCGCCATCCTTTATAAATGACTTTCATTCATAGCTCTTTCAAAAATGTAAAATGAAGCTGCCAAGGTTTTATCTTAGTAGAAATAAAACAAACAACTGAATCACACAATATATATATATATATTAATTTTATTTTTTTTACCCAAATACTGCCCTAACAAGGAGGTCTGAAGTAATACATTTTCAGTTAAACCATTAAGGTAGTAATTTTATTCTATTTGCAATAGCGTATAACGGGATTTGATTGATGCTGCACTCTAGTAGCAAAATATGTAACTAATGACCGCGGGCGACTACGGTTCTATCCGCTAGGGGCGCGGACTGACTGAAAAACCTTAATATCGCCGCTAGGTCCTTGGTCGTGTTAGCTGAGTTGGCTACGTCGTGGAAACACCTTGGCCAGGTGTGGATAGGATGTTCGTGGGTTCGATTCCCGCACACGACCAAAACTGACCAGTCGTGCAACTCACAATGAGTTAACCAGTCTGTGGCAACGTTGGTGGGAGGGCCCAAGTAAAACAAACGGTGGCAGGCTTGCTTGGAAGTTGACGGGATCGGTTAATTCTTTGTGAGATGCACATGGTCAACACTGATTTTCCTACTTTTTATTTATGTCTACTGTGTGTGTGCCGCCAATGCGACTCTAAAAACTGAATGAAAACAGTATTTTAATGAACATAAACTATTAATCCATTTAAAAACACAAATTTCTATTCCAATTCATAGGTTTAAAAAATTACAGTTAAGGAACGAGACCAGCTCGTATGTCTACGCCAATGGGTTAATAAAATGTGTAGAGAACTGTAAAACAAAGCATTTAAAGACACACCTTTTTGAGAACTTTCTTCTTAATTTTTGCTTTGAATATATCCTAAATTAAACAATTGAAGATTTTTTTCTGAAGACCCTGTAAACTGTAAATTTAATAAACAAAAAAACAAAGAAAATTTTTAATGTTTTCAATTTTAATATTTTGCTAAATGGAAATTTCACATCACTATTTCAATATAAGCTCCTTAACATAAAAAAAACAGATGTATGAATTAATCTGGGAAAATTATTCACCTGATAAAAATCTAGACGGATGAGAATGGAGGAATAGACAGTTCATTTGCAGGTGAATGGATGATTCGTCGAGGTGGAAACGAAATTCGTGGAATTCCCGTCGTGGATTTCCAGATGAGTAGGTCGGCCTCAACCACCATGTGAGTTGTTTCTCTTCATCCGATGGTTTCTATTTCTAGTTCACAAAACTTGTCACATAAAGCAGAGGTTCTTTTAAGAACATGGGATGATGAGAGCCTTTTATTAGCCAAATCAGTGAGGCACGTGTCGTGGGGACGCTAAAGAAATATTTATGAGAGATTAGTGGTTCGAAGACTAAGAACGGTACTTTGGTATTATACTGATGCCACCCTTATACAGCGCGCTGTGGCAGTTATGTTAGGATGGGTTATCATAAAAATGATTGTAGGACTTTCCTTGTTTCATTACGAATCGAACGATACCTGATGAGTCATACTTCCGGCCGCCAAACCCCCTCCAAATAGGCCAAGGTCAGGTCGTTGACCAGAGCGCGCGCATCACCTGTCACCCCCTGTATCTGGGTCAGTGTCATGAGTGATTTATTGCCGTGCACTATGTTACATTTGTTTTTCATGATACTTATTCGTAACAAAACAAGGAAAGTCCTACAATCATTTTTATGATAACCCATCCTAACATAACTGCCACAGCGCGCTGTATAAGGGTGGCATCCGTATAATACCAAAGTACCCTAAGAACATTAACTTTCACATGCCTCCTTTTTTGTACGTTCAAGGTTCGAGTATTTTACAAATAATTTTTGAAAAAGTCAAAGTGTAGTTTTTTCCATTGGTATCAGCTTAAAAAGACGCAAAATTTGGTTTTTTGATCATTGCTCTACGTCAAATGGTTACAGAGATATTGAAAGTGCTAAACACAGTACGCCGTCCAATGTTATTCTTATGGAGAATAAGAAAAATTGTATATCTCCCTTATTTGTCAACTTATCCTGATGAAACTTGGTATATTGCTTTTAATCGTTGTGGTCTATTGGTATTTGCACTAAAAAATATTTGTTGGCCGATAGTTCCCATAGCAGCAAATCTGCCTACTCAGCCCCTATTTTATTCTTATGGAGTAACGTGTTATCTCCCTTAATTATGAACATGAATCAATAAAATTTTGAAAGTGGCTTTACCTACTTGAGTTATATTGATATTTGTATAAAACCCCATTTTTTGTGTTCCTTGCTTCAGCAAACCTATATACTCAGCCGCCATGTTATTATTATGGAGAATAATCAAAATGTCATAAATCGTTTATTTATGAATACACAAGTTTATCAATATCAATATACAAGTTTCATCAATCGTATATTGATGAAACTTGGTATGTGGCTTTATGTGGTATTAAGATACATATATACAGCATTGGAAATTCGCTGAGTACGCAGGTTTGCTGCGACGGGGATATTTTCAATTTAATACAACTCAAAATTACAAGGAATCGACTTTATGCCTGATTATGTTTATGCCATAAATTATTTACTTTCATTACTAAAAAGTGGTTTAAATACTAAATACTTGCTCTCAAGTAATACTAAAATAGTTGCAATGGCAACTAGTTTCAGCTTCTACGTGAAGTCATCTTCAGGCCAACCGAGATGTTTTGGTGTGGAAGGTGTTACAGGTCTCAATGAAGAATAAGGCTGTAACCACTGTTGGTATAACCACTGTTTATAAATGAATCTGTTATGTATATTTTTAGCATGTATATCCTAGTTTAATCTATAAGGAAGAACTAAATTTAACAATCTGTAGGACGGATGTACATGGTAATGTCACGAGAAACAAAAATAATATTCACGTGCATTTGTAAGGCTAAAGGTTGTACAATCAAGCTAGAGGGAGTAACTAGACCTAAGTTCAAATGTTTATACTTTTTGTATAAAGTTCCAAAGCATGTTGTAAGTTTTTTTTTAACTATGCGAGTGCTGTTTGCTGTTTAATTTCCTTTTGTTTTGATTTGGAATTTTAAAATGTATTTTTACTGCAGACTGTTTGCATGGTGACCTTTTTGCTATTACATTTAAGAATTTATTATAGATGAAATGTATATTTATGTTTTAATGACCATACCCAGCATGTATAGTTGCTGAAATAAAAATTAGCATTATCATTTAAATACCTCTGTTTAATATATCACACTATCACAGGTATGTTATATTACATACCACAGTGGTATTTCTCAGTAAATTCGGAGCAGAATAAACACGGGAAAGTCAATTTCTTTAGTTTGTTTATAAACCTGTGTAAGCGTAGACTGCTCGGCCTATTGGACAAATAAAAGTATAAATTGTGTAGTAGAATTATAATGGAATTGATCCAGGGATTAATTGTAGCATCATTAAATCCATAGAAAATACCATAGCCTTTGTATGTCTATTCCCTCGGGCTGCATTTTCCCTCATAACAGCTATAGCAACATTATACCTATTGCCTTATTTAGTTTGGTTCTTAAAAAATATTTCATGTAATGTAAATATGTATACAAACTCTCAATATTCAAGAGTTTAATTCAGGTCTACCTGCGCAGAAATTGTGTCACGACATTCTAATTCCATGTATTAAAAGAAATGGGGATTCTTCCCAGAAAGATTCTGAGACCACTTGACGGATTTTAACTATTCTTTTTTGCAAGAAAGGTAATTTTGAGTATTTAGCGTTTTAATTTTAAGTCCATGTATTTAAATCGTAAAAATGAATTCTTAAGGCCGTTTGTCTGGGATTCCAATGATTTAAAAAAACACCATTAAATCATGTCTGGTTTAATAGGACAAATTATACATGCTTGTACTAAATGAAAGATAATTGTTCACATATTTGCAGGTTTTAGTTGTATTTTGAATATTCAGTCATTAACTAGTACAAAATAAAATTGTTCTAATTATTACATTTAATATGTGGTAAAAGTTCTTAATTATTTTTTGCAGTTCTTTTAACAGTTGTCTAAGACTGATTTATACATGGCTGTTTGTACTAAATAAAGGCTCAATTTTCCTTATTCACAGATTTGACTTGTTCGTATTAAATTTGTTCTCTGTTATTTACAGTAAGTGTAAATATTCAAAACTACATTTTAAATTCTGTTCCAAGCAACTAGGTGTAAATTCAAATTGGTTCAAACATTTCCTTTTTTGTCGCCTCAATCAGCTGATTAAAACAACTCATATGTTTATTTGTCTAAAAACTGCTAAACAGGGATTCCTAAACAAGTGGTTTGAGTAAATCCTCAGTGGCCAATACCTAATAACGAACATTATTATGTATTATGGTTTTAGTGTACATATGAAAGTATTATGTAAGACTATATATTTGAAAGTGATTCTAGATTTCCTGAGCCTTATGTACGGAACTTTGCTCGGTGTCGAGCAATGTACATTCTGGTTAACAGGCTAGTTAACCCTGGAGCTGGATTCGTCTCAGTTCTTAGTTCAAGAACAATAAGGATGGAGTGAGATTACCACTGCTGATGGGTAACTAAGAACACATTGAACACAATACTGGATATTATTCTGAACAGGTCTGACCAATGAGCTTGATACATAGAGCCACCCATGAAATCCCCATTGTCTATCCACAACACGTCATCAGCGTCTAGGAGAATTGACAAAGTTGCTTATTTGTCAATAAAGCCTGTGTATAATGAGATTTCACCCCTAACTAAGGTAATATTCGGGGGGACACAAGTTCGATGCCCGAAATATCCACACATATTCATCTGGTTTGGACAGTTTTCACTCACAGTAGTCAGCGCGTTTTTCACTAAAATTCCTAAAGAATTAACTGACAAATAATGAATCCTATTAATTGCAAATTTTATACTTCATACTTTCACATCCCTCAATAGAAGTCTATTTCACATTTCCAGTACCATGGATACTATGATGGGTACTGATTTTCGTTTTACATCACAGTAATTGTTCTTAAGGATATTTCTCGTTTAGATTAATTCTGTTTCTGTTGGTAGACTTGCTCAATTGATGGTGAATTGTTTGTTACCTAGGTGGTGGTATGTCGATTGTGCTTTTCTCTCCAGTGGAATCTCTGTATACATTATTAATTAATCATTAAATAATTTGAACTTTTTATTTTTAAACAGTATAATTTGTTTTTCACATGAAAAACTGCATGTCCTGATAGTAAGTTGAGGTTTCTCGGAAAGGTTTACGTCATCGTGAGAGCCCCCACCCATTGTTCAGTGCAAGTGGAATTTTGACTTAAAACCTCAAAATGCAAGCGATTAAGTGCGTTGTGGTTGGAGATGGGTAAGTTTAAAGATTTATGTGAATACAATTTGAGTGACAGTTTCTAGTTATTGTTGATACTCATAGAGCAATTGAGAGACATAATTCAGGACTGTCTGTCATAATGGGGCTAAGTTTAGGTTAGTTCATTGACAACCTTGAATGTTGGTTGCACTTCCTACTCACAGTTTAATTTGTATGAAGTAAGTGTCGAATATTATACTTTAGGTTACCTATTACCTAGCTGATTGTGCATAGGTAATGGAATGGCTAGCTGGCATAGTCTCATGTTTTCTTGTGTTCAGATTTAACTCAGTCAGCCCAGTTTACCTTTTAGCCATTGGGCCTAGCTCAATCTTAGGTAGAGTACCTACTTCAAAAAAACCAAAAGTATGAACTGAACTATTGTCATAACATGGGTGGGATTTTAATAGTCATGGTGATATATGGTTAGAGAAGTACCCAAGCTTCTTGGAAAGGTTGTGATAGCATTTGATTTAAAAGAATAAGTTGTGCCTAGAGTCAGGCGTAGCAAATTTGTATGATAAATAATAACTAGGTCTTCAAATTAGAATGGAAATTTGAAATCCAACCCCCTAGTGAATATCAGGTCTTGGTTTAGTTATTGATTAGTACGGTAGGCTAAGTACTTTAACCCTTAACCCTTTCTGAGCTAAGGATCGGCTTTTGAATCTGCCATCAATAAATATTGTTACTGCTGCATAAGCGGTTGTACCGTTACGATGTCAGTTATGCAGTCTGTGTCTGATATGTGGTATAACCTACTAGACACAAACTAAACTACCTTGTCGAGCGCCTAGGCTCTAATACCCCCTGGTCCGCTATAGCTGCTAATCAGTGGCTGTGCGGTCTAAGGCATTACCTTCCCAGCTGGGGGTAACACTTGGATCGAGTAAAAATACCAAAAGTATGAACTGAACTATTGTCATAACATGGGTGGGATTTTAATAGTCATGGTGAAATATGGTTAAAGAAGTACCCAAGCTTCTTGAAAAGGTTGTGATAGCATTTGATTTAAAAGAATAAGTTGTGCCTAGAGTCAGGCGTAGCAAATTTGTATGATAAATAATAACTAGGTCTTCAAATTAGAATGGAAATTTAAATCCAACCCCCCAGTGAATATCAGGTCTTGGTTTAGTTATTGATTAGTACGGTAGGCTAAGTACTTTAACCCTTAACCCTTTCTGAGCTAAGGATCGGCTTTTGAATCTGCCATCAATAAATATTGTTACTGCTGCATAAGCGGTTGTACCGTTACGATGTCAGTTATGCAGTCTGTGTCTGATATGTGGTATAACCTACTAGACACAAACTAAACTACCTTGTCGAGCGCCTAGGCTCTAATACCCCCTGGTCCGCTATAGCTGCTAATCAGTGGCTGTGCGGTCTAAGGCATTACCTTCCCAGCTGGGGGTAACACTTGGATCGAGGGTTCAAATCCCGCCACAGTCGATGGTTTTTATATGCAACTCATAGAGAGTTCACCTGTCTGTGGCAGAGTTGAAGGGGAGGGCGGACCTTAAGCAAACGGTGGACAGCTCGCGTCCATGCTAACGGGATAGGTGGATTCTTTGTGAGTTGCACATCTGATCAAGTGTTTTGCTACTTTTTACTTATCCTTTACTGTGTGTGTCTACCGGAAGCTCCATTTTTTTAGTTTTAACTGTTTAGGCATAAAATTTGTTTAAAAAATTAACAAAATAGTCTATTATAGGTTCAATTTTTCTTTCAGAAGGTTAGCACTGAAAGGTTTAAAGGGCTATCGACGGATATATCCGTCTATAGGCCTAAGTAAAAGTTTCCGTGATAAAGAAGGATATATATCCGTCTATAAGTTAAATTTTTCTGGGATAAAGACTGTTACATGTGCTTGCATGAACTCTATTATACTTCTATTCCATTTAATTTGTCAATTTTAGTAATGCAGAGCGAGTGTTGCTGGGCCCAAAAACACTCGTGGATCTCTGATTTAGTTGTGGGTTGCTTAAAAGAAAAATCTGATTGCAAGAAACTATTTTATTTAAGTCTAAGCAAAGACATTACAACATATACATATTTAAATTAGAGCCGGAAAAGAGTATTTTAAATTAATGTAAAATGGATCACCTTAGAGGTTATGGCTTTGGTCGATTTCTGGCCTTTTTAGTTTTAATATTTTTTTTTTATTTTGTGTTTAAAATAATCAAAAGCAGTTCTCGAGTTAAAGTATCATAATGTGATAATCAGGAATTCCTAGTTAATCAAATGGCGGTTTATTTAAGCAAGCGAGTGGTCGGGAATAAATAATAATATATTAGTCCTCCTAACTGAGCCTCCTGACCTCCGACACACTCTATCCTCCTATATCTTTTTACCACCAAATTAAATTACACATTCAAATGATCCATGATTAACTTATTTAAAATCTGTTGTGGATCCTGATCTGAGCTCTGAACTGCAGATTAATTAATTTTACTCTTTTTTTTTTAAATCAACCAAACAGTAACACTCTGTTATATAAGTACTAAATTTCCTAGAATTTTGGATTCTACTTAATTTCCAGCTCTTACAATTATTTTAGATTTGAGACAATGTAATTGAATTTAAATATTTTCCAAAAGTATTCTTGCTTAATATAAATTAATTCTTGTACAGCAAATATGTCTTTAAGTTAAATTATAACAAATAGAGAGTTACCTTAAATGATTTGTGAATATGAAATTACATCAAATAAATTAACAAAGATAAATGAATTTAAACTTAACAATTATTAAAACAAATAAATATTACTTACATGACCATTGTAGAAAATTACATACACAAAACGCTCACAATATAAATACACACTGTAACACTACTAATACACTAAATACTAATAATACCAGTTGTTTAATTTATCCCCAGAAAAACGACAAGAATGGCAGTGTTAAAACCTGCTCTAAGCACGTGTAATTTTGAAAAAGTTTTATTAATTAATTAATACGAATGCGTGATTGTACCGCGAATTTCGGCCTTTTCTTTAAAACAATTCGCGAAATAGAGAACGTATGGGATGCACCCCGTTAACAAATCGACGAACTTTTGGAATTGGCAAAGAAACGCGGTATTGAATTTAGAAAAAGGTTTTAGATGATGTTACGCCGAATTGTTCCGAGCTGAGAGAACGAGAAGCCGCAGTCGTCCAGTTTTATGAGCGAGGCGGGTCACGTGACTGCATTGTTGTCAGTTCCTCCTGTACGCGGTAGTGTCTTCTAGATGTTTCTGATATGGCGGCAAGTTTGAGTTTGAACTTGTAACAAGACGGATATATCCGTCTAAAATAACAAACATAAAAACCTACCTACTTATTTGTTGTTTGTATAACCGTGTAAAACGTAGTTTAAAGCATTAACTTATCAAGGAATTTGAGTTATCGAGGTTCCATTGTACACTAGTCAAGTTTTGAGTCAGTACCTCAGGTAGTTCCTAAGATATGTTTTATTGATTCAAATACAAACACTTGGACTTAGACTGGAGGGCCTAAGTGTTAAGCCCTCAACTGTCTCATATTCGTGACACAAGATCCTATCTAAACAAAACCCAAACAATTAAATCAACCCTAAAGCCAACCTCTGCACCATAAAATAAAAATACTCTCGTGACTTTTATAGCATATTCAGGATTAATAAAAAATGAAATCCTATAGGATACAGTACTTAAATATGAGCAATATCTGTCTGTATGTTTGCTTGCTTGCAAAGTTATCTCAGAATCCAGCGGAATTATTTTATTTAAAATTTAGAATTAAGGGCTTTTAGACCTAACAAAATTTATTGGTAAAAACAACAAATTATACAAACGTGTTTTTTGAGTGCAAATTAACAAAATATTTCAATTAATTATTGTTATTCAAACAATTTTTGTAGAAGAAACTATTAATCTATATCCCAGTCTATTCAAGAAACATTTTGTGGAAAGAAGTCAAATAAAACTACTAACTAACTACAAAAGTTTACATAAACAATATAATAATATGTTGTTTATGTAATCTTCTTATTTTCAATATTAAAGTGTATAAAAATATAATGTATAAATGTAAAAAAATGCAACCGAGTGAGGTAGCGATTATTGCACCTCACATTCGGGAGGCCTTGGGTTTCATCCTAGGCCGGCCATTCTGAGAAGAGTTTGTACGGTTTCTCATCTCATTTAGGCAAATGCCGGAATGGTTCCCATAAAAAGGGCCGTACCCCGCCAGGAAGGGAAAGATAGGACTCAGGCCTACCTTACCTGGTTTAAAGATTTCCCCATAAATTTAATATTTTGTTTTGTAAATTCCAACACATTGTTAAACATTGTCACGGAATAAATATTATTATTATTATTATTATTATTATCTCAACCCCACAAAAATTTATAATTTTGTAAACAAATCTTATTCTAAAATTTGATATTTTAATATTAAGCTTATGGAGTTTCAAATCAAAACAAATTAGGCTAATCATAATAGGTGTAAATAAATTAGGCAGTGAATTATCAAAGGAGCACTTTACAAGTTAAAGTATCAACACATGATGGAACACATTCCATTGTCACGGGCAGGACATTCAGACCCTGTAATTACAATTGCTTTAATATAATTTTAATCTACTAAACATTACCAAGCTGTTTTTAAAGTTACTTACTTCAGTTATCTTAATTCTTAAAGGTAATATTTTATGTTCAATATTGTAGTTATTAGCGAATTTCCCCTATAGGGAAGAAGCTATTACCGTAGGTCTCATGGTAAGATTTAAGCCCGAGACCATGATAACTTTTCATTTTGAGGTCCCCAGATGCCAAAAACACCATTCGTTCAAATTTATATATAGAACTAGGACTTTTTTTACGAGAGTTATCGTGCTTACGGACACACACACACATATATATATATATATATATATGTATATGTGTGTGTGTGTCCGTAAGCACGATAACTCTCGTAAAAAAAGTCCGATCTTAATGAAATTTGGTACAAATGTGCAAAGTACCATTTATTTGAACGAGTTCGAAAACCAGATGAATCGCACCATCCGAAGGGGGGTTTTTGAGGGGTATTGTATCTCAAAAATGTATTTTTGGGGTTTTTAACATGTAACTTTTATTTAAATTAAATTTTAATTCATACCATTTAATTCAGCTTAAAAAAAAAAAACAATTTGGTATTTTGATCATTGGTCTACGTCAATTGGTTACCGAGATATTTAAAGTGCTAAACACAGTACACAGTTGTCTAATGTTATTCTTATGGAGAAAAAGAAAAATTGTATATCTCGCTTATTTATGAACATAAATTGACGAAATTTCGTATATGGCTTCTTCTGGTTGTGGTTTGTTGTTTGCACAAAAAAACAATGTTTCGCCTATGGTTCCTGTAGCAGCAAACCTAGGTACTTGGTCCCCATGTTATTCTTATGGAAAATACTTAAAATGTTACATATCGCTTATTTATGAATGTATATGGATGAAACTTGGTTTGTGGCTTCACTAAGATGAGTTCTATAGATATCTGCATAGAAACCCATTATTTTTTGTGCCTTGTTGCAGCAAACCTGCGTACTCATCCCCAATGTTATTCTTATAGAGAATAATTAATTTTTAAATATCGCTTGTTTGTGAATATATTTATTATGAATCCTGTTAAGTGTTTTAATGTGTTATGTTAATTCATTGGAAATTCGCTGAGTATGCAGTTTTGCTGCGACGGGGTATTTCATAATTACTGTTGTGTCACGGGTGGGACACGAAGAAAACTTGACTTGGGTCATTTCACTCTTTATTGAAAAACTGTGGCAATTCAAACAAAAAATTGATTATTTGTTAACTGAATCTTATAAAATGTGAATACAATCTGAGACAAAACTACAATCGTATAAATTCATGTAAAAATTACACTCTTTTGCTGTCACGGGTGGGACATTTTGTTGTCACGTGTAGAAACTTCCAAAGTAATTAAAATTGCTTTGATATACCGGTAGGCTAATTTTAATCTACTAAAAATTACCTAGCTGTGTTTAGAGTTACTTACTTCAGTACTCTTCATTCTTTTTTAAAGTTAATATTTTATGCTTAATATAGTAGTTATTTCATAGTTACTGTTGTGTCACGGGTGGGACAGTAGGCTCACTTTTCATGAATGGCCCTGATAACTTATATGTTAAAAACAGTGACTAGAACCATTAAATAAATATTGTATTTAGAGTGGACATCTTTTTTACGTCCACAAAACAAATAAAATTTCATAGCTTATGTTGCAAATTATTTGCTATAATTTAAATTAGTAAGATATTTTATATTTAGGAATAGGCGTTAGAACAACAGAACCCAAATAGAAGGGTTTAAAATAATATTTAAAAATTATTTAATTTGAAAAACCTTTCATAAAAGAGCAAATCAGGTACAGGTAAAGCGAAAACGGGAGAAATGGGTGTCTCCAGAGGGTTGGTCGGGACAATGGGGTAAGTCTCCAAAAAACAGGACTGTCCCGTTGAAAACGGGTCACCTTAACTATAGGCCTACATGTAAATTTGTATTAGTTTTAAAATTGTTACCAAAGCCAACTGTTATATAACAATCAAGAGTGGTCCACATTTAGATGAGTGATTTAATTAATTAGGCCTACAATTCATTAAAAATGGTTTATTATTTTTTTTGAGTTTTTCACATTTTATAATTGGATAATTATTTGCTCAGATAAACGTCATACCTATGTGCTGGAGGATTAGAAAAATACCTAATCTATATCATTATGGTCCAAGGAGATTGTAATTTCTGGTATATAATAATTATGAATCGCCTTTTCTAAAATTTGTTAACACTTCAAGTTTAGATTATAACACAGTTCATAATATTTTCAGGGTTAAAATTCCAAAATCCCTAAAGTAACACTAACGTGGTAACGTATGAGAATGTGATTTTCTTCCATGTAAAGCTCGGCCCCCGGGGACTTTTCACCGAGACTATGTCTAAACTTGTAGTTTCCTGTGAAACAGAAAAGGAAGAAAAGCTGACGAGTCGGTGTCAGCAGACATTTAGTATCAGTTCCAGGAATAAAAGCTGATGAGACAGTATCAGTGACAAGTTAGTATCAGTTCCAGGAATCCAGTTGTCGGGTAACTGTAACAAAGTCCAGATTGACAAGTTACAGTTACTTAACAATCTGGAAATAGAAGTGGGGGTGAGGTCATCACTGGGTATTCTGGGACCTGCACTAACTCAGTTGGTCGCATAAGTTGAGTTTTGGATTAGGCAATTCTTGGCACTTTGTGGACCTGGTGATTTATTTGCAAAGGAAACAGTCCTGTCATTTTGGTTATTAACACTAACTGAAACATGTTTGAGATTTACCTTAACCAGTTATTATTTTTATTTATTTATTATTTTCTGATAACAAATGTCTAAAAATAGACTTCCTTTGTTACACAGCATTGTAATTAAGTTATAATTGATTTGAATATGAAGGGAAATATAACAAAATATAAAATGATGTAAAACAAAAGACCTGTTTATGAAACCGGTAGGTTTTTCAAATATGTCGATAAAACCCTGTGTGATATAATATTTCAGAGTAATATTACTCTGTTAATACCGTCGATTGTGAAATTTTTTAACGTTCAACTAAAAACATAACAAAAACTAGTAAAGGAGGAACTTTTGAATTTGAATAGGCTAATTCAGATTTGTCTTTGTTCTTAAATGTAAGGTGGCCATAAATAACAATACTTTATTGAAATAACAACTACAAATGTTGTGTATCAATGTTGAAAAAAAAATAGAAATTTAGAAATTGTTTAAACTATATAGTAATACTAATACAATAAATAAATAAATATTATAAAAAATAAAAGAACAAGAATATAGTCTCAGAAATATCAGAGCCTTTTAGAATGCCTTTTGAATAAAGAATGGTCCATGCATTCAGAGACATGATAAAATGTTTGTTGTATTAAAAATTGTTTCTTCTTTAAATTAATTTGAGATGTTTTCAAATTTTATCCATTTAGGTGATTTATTTAAGAAGGTCGTATCTGCTTGTGATGGAAGATTAGAAAAAGATTTAGTTAATGTTGTTTTGGCCTAGACTGGGACGTGGTAGTACCCGTAGGGAGGGGGGTCCCCAAGTGAAGTCTGAATACCTTTAGCCTTACTCCATGGAAATGGGTTTGTAAAATCAAAACTAAGATCTTAATATTTATTACTCACACGGTTAAAAAATATAGGCCTAGATCATAAAAACTTTGTGTTCCTTAATACCTACTTGAACTAACAAACAATGGCTTGGCTGAAGAACAGAAATCTTTTAGCGAATTTCCCCTACAGGGAAGAAGCTATTACCGTTGTCGGTATGGGAAGACCTAGGTTCAGGACCATGATAAATATATATATATATATATATATATATATATATATATATATATGTGTGTGTGTGTGTGTGTGTGTGTGTGTGTGTGTGTTCAGGGGTGAGCACGATAACTCTCATAAAAATAAATAATATTAATAAATAATTTGGTATAAACGTATAAAGCAGCATTTATGACTTTAAGTTCGAAAACTAGACGGATTACTGAGATTACAGATTTCGGAAAGGGGATTTAAATACCCCTTTCCGAAGGGGTATTTTTGGGGGGGTTTTGTACCCCAAAAATGGGTTTTTTGAGTTTTTTACATATCATTTTTGAAAAATTCAAATTTTAGTTTTTTTTATTGGAATCAGCTTAAAAAGACGCAAAAGTTGGTGTTTCGATCATTGCTCTACGTCAAATGGTTACAGAGATATTGAAAGTGCTAAACACAGTACGTTGTCCAATGTTATTCTTATGGAGAATAAGAAAAATTGAATATCTCGCTTATTTATCAACTTATCCTGATAAAACTTGGTATATTGTATCATGTCGTTGTGGTATATTGATATTTCTACTTAAAATCAGTTTTTGGCTAATAGTTCCCGTAGCAGCAAACCTGCGTACTCAGCCCCATGTTATTCTTATGGATAATAAGGAACGTGTTATCTCCCTTAATTATGAACATTCATTAATAAAATTTGGTAAGTGGCTTTACCTACTTGAGTTATATTGATATTTGTATAAAACCCCATTTTTGGTGTTCTTTGCTTCAGCTAACCTGCATACTCAGCCGCCATGTTATTGTTATGGAGAATAATTAAAATGTCATAAATTGTTTATTTATGAATGTATATTGAAACTTGGTATGTGACTTGATGTGGTATTAAGATACATCATATATATTCATTGGAAATTCGCTGAGTACGCAGGTTTGCTGCTACGGGGGTATTATATTTATTGCTCCCATAAAACCTATTACCTATAACCTGAATTTTCGTGCACTTTTTAAACCTGTAAAACTTACCACATTTTTTTTCAAGCTTTTATAAATTGCGATGAAACTATTGATAAATTATTATCTTTGTTAGAAAAATATTTATTTTTAAAATTTTTGCACGAAAACGGTACATTGTAGATAATTTTTGGAAACCGACGGGACGCCCTCAATAGTGGTCTAAACCGGGACGTATGGCCACCCCGGTTAAATGCTCTATACCATATTTAAAGTTGAGTTCTTATTAATAGGCTAAATAGTTTAAGATCACTACACTAATCTATAGGTTAAATTCATTACAATTTAAATCATTTGTTTGATTTACAGTAAGTAAAATTAACAATTTAATTTTGATTAGGTAAATAACTTGACATTCTTGCTAAGACAATTTGAAGTTCTAATCATCATTGTTTGCCCAACTCACCAAACACACATGTTATTTATGAATATACGATTTCTGATTTACCTTAAAACTGTTTGTAAAATAGACGGTTTACCTAACAGTCTGATAATTTGTTTATAGTTAAAATATAGAATCTAACATTTTTTTAAAGTTTTTTCAAACGACAGTTTAAAACCAAATGACTTCATCATCGGTGCTAGCAGTACACAAGACTTGTTTAAAACAAAAGTACCTGGGGGGCCGAGCTTTTCTCGGGGAAGGCTCAGTTGTTTAGATGACTTGGAGTAATATTTAACTACTTCTCCCAAATGATTATTACATTTGTATAGATCATTTGCGTCTTTTCTGCATTTTTAATGTCACTCCAGTTGTTATTTATAGCTCAATGTCCCTTTGAACTATTTCAAGTAATACCACTGTATATATGCAATCTTCACTCAACAGTTGTAGCCACTGCTCTCAGGAAACCATATGTTAATAATTATAAACAACATGAGTATTACTTTGACAGTTTCCTGGTTGATTATGAACAGCTGATAAAATTCTTTTGTTTTGATTTTAAGCTCCATAAGCCCAATGTTAATTTTTTTAACTTTTAACTTTTAATTTTTGTTTTTTTTACATTATTTGATTTTTCCTGGGGATGAGACCTGTCTAAAACTTATTTTTATCCCAGAAATTAGTTATTTTCAACATTTGAAGGAAATCGTTGGAGCCATTTTTGAGATCAGAGTTACAAGCAAGCAAGCAAACCTTACTCATATTAGAGTATAGGATATGTGATTAAATTTAAACCTATTTCAAATTAAAATATGCACAGACAATAATTTATATAAATTAGATACCGGGAACAATTTGTGTATTTATAACCATCTATTTAATCTTAAATCAATAAAATTAATAATAGAGATGAGTCCAATGTAACAAAATTATTATAGAAAAGAAATACCGGTAAGTTAAAATATTAGAAGCAATAATAATAAAGTAATAAAAACTTTAAATGTAACAGATTTGAAAAGATGAACAAGACAGCTTTGAGGGAAATTTAGTCCTGTTGGTTGGCAACATTGGTTAAAGCCTTTTAATTATTAAAAGTCAGCTGATGCCCCACATAAGATAACAGATGTGTAGTGTTTCCAGCCACCAGACCAGATGTGCAATGCCCCACACTGAGAGCCACTTTAAATACCCACTGGTCCACAACTCTCATTCATCGCGCGTTGTGGCTCTATTTATAAAAAGCCATTTGAGTTTTTTTCTTATAGATTATAAAAATGACAATTTAAATACTGTCACATAGCTTTGCTAAGACTTAAGCAATTCAATTTAATTGTGTAGGGTATTTTTAGCGAATTTTACCCTATAGGGAAGAAGCTCTTACCGTAGTCGGCATGGTAAGACCTAGGCCCGGGACCATGATAACTTTTCGTTTTGAGGTCCCCAGACCCCAAAAACACCAGTCGTTCGAAACTGTATGTATAATATATATGTGTCCGTGAGCACGATAACTCTCGTAAAAATGATCCGATTTTGATGAAATTTGGTTTCAACGTGTAAAGCAACATTCATGATTTTAAGTTCGAAAACAAGACAGATCGCTCCATCCGAAAGGGGTATTTAGGGGGGGGTTTTATACCCCAACAATGGGTTTTTTTTAATTTTTGACATATCATTTTTGAAGTAGTCAAATATTAGTTTTTACCATTAGATTAAGCTTAAAAAACACACAATTTGGTATTTTGATAATTCCTCTACGCCAATTGGTTACCGAGATATTCGAAGTGCTAAACACAGTATGTTGTCTAACGTTATTCTTATGGAGAAAAAGACAAATTTTATATCTCGCTTATTTATGAACGTATACTGACGAAACTTGGCATAAGGCTTCATCTGGTTGTGGTCTATTGATATTTTTGTTCAAAAACATTTTTTTTGCCAAAGGCTTCTCTAGCAGCAAACCTTCGTACTCAGCCCCATGTTATTCTTATGGAGAATAATTAAATACAATGTCTCCCTTAATTATGAACATAAATGAATACAAACTGGTATACGACTTCACCTAGTTGAGTTATATTGATATTAGCATAAAAACCTATTTGTTGTGTTCCTTGTTGCAGCAAACCTGCGTATTCAGCCCCAATGTTATTCTTATAGGGAATAATTCAAATTGTATATATCGCTTATTTGTGAATATATTTTTATGAAACTTGGTAAGCTTTATGTAGTATTAAGACATTTTCCATTGGAAATTCGCTGAGAATGCAGGTTTGCTGCGACGGGGGTATTTGTACATTTAGTGAGGGATTGGAGTAGTCAATATAAACTCCCTGTCTATGAAATGTAGACAATTATCTTAAGTGATCTGTTTTACTATAGTATCAAACTAGTTTTTAGAATTTTGTAATTGAATGTTTAATTTTTAACTTCAAAACGTTTTCTTTCCACGACAGGGAACATCTTTGATAGAAGTGTTGAATCTGTAAATAATAAAAACAAAACGTCTAAAGTTTAAATAACAATTATTTAAAAGTTATTCAAAATAAAGTTGAATCATTTTAATGTTTTTGGGGATTTAAATAAAAATCTTATAAAAATATGTGGTTAGAACTAGTTCAGTTTCCTTATAATAGGAACCCAACTTTTGGTACTGTTAGGCCTATATCCATAAGAATTAACTTTAATTACTTGTTTATATGTTTATATTCTGTTGTGTATAGTGTTAAATCTACAGGTAACTAATACAAATAAAAACTAAATATGTAAGATTAGAAGACACAATTCAAAAATAAAGCAGAATCTTTTTAATGCTTTTGAAAATTTAAATTTAAATCCTATAAAAATATAAGGTTATATAACAAATGTGATAACTAGTTTTGATTATTTTTAACAGGAACCCAACTTGTGCTTATTTGGTACTGCTAAAGTTTAATTACTTTTTTATAATCTGTAGTGTGTAGTCTCCGTCGTGTGGTCTTCCCATTCATGTTACGGGTCGCACCGAGTGAGTCAGTCAGTCAAGGCCGTGGGAAGTGTGATCAAGTCAGCCGCTGCCTTACTACCAATTACTCGCTGTGCCAATGTTGGTGGCGCATTTTTTTGCCATGGGAAGCGTTTGGTTTAATGCCGATAACGATCTCACCGATGGTTTAGGTCGCTGCTTTCCCACTGTTTTGTCAACTTGTTTACAAATTAATTAATATCGTGTAGACTTCCGATAAACTGAAAATATATGTAAAGTAATTAGGAATTATTTAATTAATTCGTATCTCAAGTCCATGTTAAATTACCACTCGGAGTAATGGTTGTGAGATATTCATCTCGTTATGAGACCCCTAAAATTTATCTTTTTTCTTCAGCTTTTCTTTTTAACAAATTGTTAAGTCCTACAATAAGAGATTTACGAAATATTCTTTGTAAAACGTTTACTGATTGGTGGAAGAGAAAAAAGGTAAATATTAGGGATGAGTCGATACCGATACTATAAAAATCGATTCCCAATTCTCGATACCGATACCATTGATACCTACGATTATTCAGTACCTATAGTTGTTAAAACTATTGTTAAAAACAGTTACAAATTTATAATACCATTTAAAATTATTTAGTAGTATTTTGTAATTAATTATTAAACAAATTTTTTAATACGATTTTGTACATAATTTAATGATAATTTCATTAGTATGGTAGAGTAATGTAGAAAAACAAAAACTATTTATTATAAATTCATAATAGGGAAATACGTGGTTGTAAGATAATGACTCAAAGAAATAATGTTGGTCAGTCGACTGATTTATTGCTTTCAACCAGACCCCTCCCCTCCCCTCCCATCCCTCTTCCTTCCTTATCTCCAAGGTAAGATTTTTGCCGCCGACCCAAACACTCCTCCTGCCTTTTGTAGAGCGGGTAAACGGCGGGAGTATCTCTTCCCGTGCACTTCGTAGCGCAGGTAAACGGTGGGGGTATCGATGGTATCGGTATCGACATTGAACGAATGAATCTCGATACCGATACCAATGTCCAAGAATCGGTGGTATCGAGAATCGACTCATCCCTAGTAAATATAATTATTTGATTACCGGTACCTTATATATATATATTGCTTCCAAATCGTTCTTCCATGTGTAATGTGTTGGAGTTAACGTAACTTGTGTTATATTTACAGTGTTTTTAAAAGTTGCACACTTACTTATAATAAACAAAGACAAGTAATTTAATTATTTTTAAACCAAATTTAAAAACTCTTTTAACAACTTGTTTATATTACTGTGTATACTTTGTAATAATAAATTATAAGTCATAGCCCGTTTAAGTTTTTTTTTACTTAATGTAAAATTAAAAATAAACCGTGAACCATTACAAATATATTTCTTGGAAAAAAGGTCGTCTTCAATGAAAGGTAAACAAAAGGTTTTGTAATTCATTTGATATAAACAATCTAACAGCTAAAAAAGTTACCCTTATCAAAGGCAAAGCTATTTTTTATTCAACTATAAACATCGCTTATCCCAAATTTCTACAGAACATTCAACCTCTCTTCACCTGTTGAAGAATACAAACACTTTAATCTCTTTATCCCGATACCTGAGGCATCCCAATCCCGTGTGTTTCACTGATATGATAAGACCCGGTGACTAGTGCAGTGACTGGTGAGGTGTGTGGGAGGCGCAGTGATAGGTGATAGTGGTAGGGCGTTATCAGCTATGGACTGTGCAGGGTCGCGCTCTTGTGACTCTCTACCTTACAGGATAGCCGCCATCAACAACATCAAGTGCGTGTTTGTCGGGGACGGGTGAGTAATTTGTAGGGAATTATTTTGATGGAGTCCTACTTTGAGCCTGTGGGAAAGCGATGGAGACAGTGGTAAGGGGGTTGCCCCCACTCCAGCGATACCCGGAGGTAACCGAAGTAACTTCAATGTTACTATCGCAGTCGTTGCATACTTGCCATTAATTACTGCCCACTCACGACAACAGTAGGGTGTACCGTCCTCCGACAATTTTGTATATTATGACTGCAGTTTCCCCTGCGAAAAACAGGACACCAAACTTAGTTAAGAAACTGTTTGTTTTTTCCAATCTTGAAACTGCAATATTTTACATGCTAGAAATTTGAAAAGGGAATATTCGCTGGAAAAGGTATAAACGTTTTTTTCACGCCAGTTTTTAGAGTCACTTTATTCAGAATTGTACATCGAATTATAGGACACAATAACAATTATATCCCATAATCCTTTTATACTTCAAAATACTGATTAGCATAAAGTTTTTCGGGGTCAAAAATATGTAGCTCTAACCATACAATGTAAGGCAAAATTATTTTTATATTTACTAGCCGCCATTGTACCCGGGAACACAACAGTGGGCCGCATTCGGTGGTTACCTTGTGAACTACTTTGTTAAAGTATTATCTGTTTATGCTATCATTTGGTCAAATAAACTGAATGTCTGTAAGAATAACTTTGGAACTTTGTTGACCCGTGGGGTGGAGCCCTAAGGTCACTTTGGGAACATACCACTAGCCTTTTCCTATTTGAAACATGAAGAATCAGTGCGTGCTAAATTTCACCGGCCTTTTATATAGCCTATTCAAATATTCTCAGAATCGGTATATCGCAACTGTAGATTTAGGTGTGCAAAGAAAATCACTCACTAAATTATTATAATAGTATGATTCTTTCAACAGTAAACACCATTTTGCAGTCAGGCAGTTTAACACAGAACCATTTCACAATTGAGCGAGTAACCTAACGGGAAGTCACTGGATGGAAGTCACAAGAAATATAATTAGTACAACGTAAAAACTACAAGTATTAACATAAAAACTAGCAATTAATAATCAATGTTAGCCAAATAAACGTGCTATTTATTAATGCAGTCTTTTCAAACTCACCGTCTTACACGATTCATAGAGTTGTTGTTCAAGATGAAATATGACAAGATAAAGATTGAGTTGCTCACTCTATGCAGGTTGTAGTGAAGTTGTACTTTATAACAGCACTTATTATGAAACCATTGAGCTTTCAAACAATGTTTGCTAAGACAGACACTCTACGAACTGTTGGAGACGGTTAGACTGAAAAACTGGATTAAGAAATTCTAACCATAAATTACAAGCAATACTGTATAAACGAGTTTGCACGCAGCACGCTGACGTGAGGGAAGTGAATTTCCATTTAAAAAACTATAAAAACTCAAAATCAGTTAAAAACATACAATTATTCCAACTTTTATTCAAATCTGAAAACATTGATTTTTTGGCTGTTCTGATGCTCGTGGTTCTATTTACCTGCAATGCTGGGAATACAATTTTGCGCATTATAAGGTTAGCAGAAGGTCCAGTCAGGCTTTAAAGTAGGCGTGAGGTTGTTGGGGATGATAATAGTACACCAACAAATGAATAACAGGCTTTTCTAATGTAAAATCCCCATAAGACAACGTACTGTGTTTGGTCGATACACATTTTCTTTAATAACTCGGTAAATATTTATGCTAGAATGACGAGAGAGGGCTTAAAACTTTCGCCTCGCCAATTCCCATCTTTTTACATGCATTTATTTTATATACGGGGCTTTTCTGACCCTTTTTGGGCCCAAAAACTCAAAATTTGAAAGATTAATCCCAAAAAAGGGGGTTTAGAGTTGTCCGATTGTTTTGCCCAACGAACTTGTCCAACTGATTACAGAAAGGAACGTCCCTACCAAATTTGAAGTAAATCGGACAAAAAATGTGACCGCTAGAGTGCAAACACATATATATATATGTATATATATATATATATATATATATATATATATATATATATATATATATAAAATTTTGAACGACCCCCCAAAACGTGTTCAGGGGGTCACGTTAGGAACTTCTATGGTGGTCCCGGGCTTAAGTTTCACCGTGCGGGTCATGCTAATAGTTCACTTTCCAAAGGAAATTCACTAATAATATAGTAACTGTAATGATAAAGTTGAAGGTTTGCAGCAAAGAAGAAAGTAGGCCTACGAATACATTTATTTTTGTAATAAGCAATTCGGTTGGTGTATTTCAGCTTTTTTGATCGCTCTTAATAAAGTGTGTAGTCTTTTTAGCGAATTTCCCCTATAGGGAAGAAGCTATTACCGTAGATCTCATGGCCCGAGACTTAAGCACATAAGCCCGAGTTTAAGACTTAAGCCCGAGACCATGATAACTTTTTGTTTTGAGCTCCCCAGATGCCAAAAACACTATTCGTTCAAATTTATATATGTGTGTATATATGTGTGTGTGTGTGTGTGTGTGTGTGTGTGTCCGTTACCGCAATAACTTTTGAAAGAAGCTCCCGATTTTTATGAAATTTGGCACAAATGTGGAGAGTAATATATATGACTTTAAGTTCGAAAACCAGATCGATCGGTCTATGGGAAGGGGCTTTTATGGGGGTTTAAAATTTTCCAAAAATATGTTTTTAGAACTTTTTACCCTAACATTTTAAAAACGCTAGATTTTGGTTATATCCATTTTATAGAGCTTAAAAAAACAAACAATTTAGTATTTTGAATCATTGAGCTAGGTTTAGTGGTTGTGGAGAAAAGTCAAAATATGTATCCATAAAATTTCCCATGTTAATCTTATGGGAATACGGTTTTTAGATTTTACTCAGACAATTTCAATAAAAACTCCACATTTCTTTCTCCCAATCAGTTTAGCTATACAAAACAATCATTTTGGCTTTTTAATTGTTGTTTTACGTCCAACCGTTGCAGTGATATTCAAAGTGCTAAACACAGTACGTTGTCCAATGTTATCCTTATGGAGAATGAATAAAATGTTATATTTCTATTATTTATATATGTATATTGATGAAACTTGGTGTGTGGCTTCAACTAGTTGTGGTATCTTGATATTAGCACAAAAAAATTGTTTTTGTTGATTTTTCCCGGTAGCAGCAAACCTGCATACTCGGCCCTCATGTTATTCATATGGAGGATAAGTAAAGTTTAATATCTCCCTTAGTTATGAACCTAAATTAATAAAACTTGGTACCTATGTAGCTTCACCTGCCTGAGTTATATTGATAATTGCAAAAAAAACACTATCTTATCTTCCTTGTTGCAGCAAACCTGTGTACTCAATTATAATGTTATTCTTATGGAGAATAAATCAAATGCTATAGCCTATATCACTTATTAATGAATGTATTTTTGTGAAACTTGGTAAGTGGCTTTAGGTAGTAGTGATACCCCATATGCATTGGAAATTCGCTGAGTACGCAGGTTTTCTGCGACGGGGGTATTTATAATAATCTATTTGTCCATGTGTAACCTATTAAAAGCTGGGTAATGTCCCTGCTGTGCTCCCCCAATGGTTTGTAATGTCTAGTAAATTCTTCTTTGGCCCGTGAAAATATCCCGGGAAATGCTGAGAGCCAACTTGGAGATTGTAACCTTTATTTTTATGCTTTACTCCTTATCCAACCACCGAGTAAAATCGGCATCAAATTGAAGGTGAACTAGCTATCCCCTCAGTGTGTTTTAGTTTTGATTTTCGAAAATCAGGTCGATTTGGCAGCATTAATAAATTTACTTTTTGAATAATGAACATTGTTTAGATAATTTGTAAATACTCGGTACTCACTGAAGTACCAGACAGAGTTGTTAACAGTGAAGATGAGCTCATATCCTCTTGTGAGAGATAACTGGGGGATAGAGATAACTGCCCTATCAGTAACACAACGACTCCGACTGGCAAGCTGTACCGGTGGTTATGTGCACGCTTAGGTCACTGCCACAGAGTATTGAGTTGCATATGTGACGTTCATCCCGAACCACGAATAATGTTCGTTCAGTTATGATTTTGACAGTTGTTTGATTATTATTTTGACAGTTCTTGTATGAATCTATACTTATTTAATAGGCGAGCAGGTTTTTTGTGACAATCACTCCTCCTAAACTACTGAACCGATTTTCATGTTTTTGGTGTCATTTGAAAGAGCCTAACGTGAAGTTGTGCAGGAAACTTTTTTTATAAAGAAATAATTTGTGAGTGAGGCCCTGGGGCCCCTTAAAGTTGAGTTTTTTCCCATAAGCTTAACATTGGGAAATAACTGAGTTTTAAGCAATCAGCTGGATAGAGTAAACACAGTTAATCAGCAGGCCATGTTGGCTTTGGAACGGTAACACAATATTTATACGGGAATGTCAGTATAATAATTCGTTGTGATCACGAGCGAAGCCGCGATAGGCTACTAGTACTATCATGAAATTACACAAGTGGAACTTTTTAAATCAAACCATCTTCTAAATTATTAACAAAATCCTTATCTCTATAAAAACATTTCTCAACTTAGAGGTGTTTGACCACCAATCCAAAGCTGTTTCTGTCATTAACTTTACTCGCGATAGCTTCAGGTAGAGCATGGAAAAGTGTTATGCCGTTGCAGAGTGATTTTAAAGAAGAACATCTAATGGCAAGGAATGTGCACAGTCTTCCCTCCTCCTCTTACGTAACGAGTGTTTTGATGGTCGTGGCGTTTATTGCTGTACAAGATTAGGGTCTTTATGATGTTGGGACATTAAATTAGTATTGTGAAATAATACTTAATTGGCAGGTGATACTGTCACGAGTACGCTTCGCTAGCCTGTTACAATGAGAGCGGACGACGCAGTGCAGCTCAGGCTGTGGTTAGAACAATAGGTGCCGCATATGTTCAACGCTCGTCTGTATTAATGTGAGACTTTGTGTGGGTGGTAGCGAATATGTTGATGGACGTTTGCATGTTTAACGGCACGAATTAGGAATGAGAAATTAATTAAATATGACTGGCAGACCTCGTTTTGATGTTAACCCATTGGCGTAGACATACGAGCTAATCTCGTTCCTTACTTGTAATTTTTTAAACCTATGAATTGGAATAGAAAATTTGTGTTTTTAAATGGATTAATGGTATATTTTCATTGAAATACTGTTTCCATTTAAGAGTCACATTGGCACACACACAGCAGACATAAGTAAAAAGTAGCTAAATCAGTGTTGACCATGTGCAACTCAGAAAGAATTACCCGATCCCATCAACTTCCAAGCAAGCCTGCCACTGTTTGTTTTACTTGGGCCCTCCCACCGACGTTGCCACTGACCGGTTAACTCATTGTGAGTTGCACGACTGGTCAGTTTTGGTCGTGTGCGGGAATCGAACCCACAAACTTCGTATCAGCACCTGGCCAAGATGTTTCCACGACTTAGCCAACTAAGCTACCACGACCAGTGGCCTTGCAGCGTTAGGTGGGTTTATAGTCAGTCCGTGCCCCTAGCGGAGAGAACCGTAGTTGCCGGCAGTCATTAGTTACAGACTTTGCTACTAGAGTGCAGCACTAATCGGATCCCGTTGTAGGCTATTGCGAATAGAATCAAATTACTACCTTAGCCCTAGGACTGCCCAATGTTAGTTTCTGTAGTGCCCAGCCCATTTTTGCCAATTTGCAGAAATATTTTTAAAAATTCATAGTAAATCAACGTATCGAGTACACCTATCAAACCTTATATTCATTTTGTTTGTAAAATAAATGAGAATCTGAAATGGTAAAATAAATTAAATTCAGAAAGTTACTTTTTGAGATAAAGCTAAAAAAAAAATATGAAAATTGAAATTTCAAAAGCAGGTTTATATCATATATATATATATATTTGGATTTGTTTACAAAGAAATCGGAACATAACAAGTGTACATTATTTATTTCTGAACGTGGAAATGTAAAAACTTGTTGGATATAATTTGTATTTATCTAGTTATGGCATTTTAAGAGGGAAAAGTGCAAACGGCCCAAAATTACAAATGCTTTAATTTTGTTATTTGATGTTTTGATATTTCCATGGTTTAAGGATTTGCCGATCGGTGTTTGGCGCCCAAAACATTATATTTTCAAAGTATAAACAAAATCTGCATGGTTCCCAGATCCATTTTACATACGTTTTGCGTGTAAACACAGACATAGCTCGTATTAGCGTATACGAGAAATCTTGTTTGTCTAAAAGTAAAAAAGTATTAGTTTTGCTTTTAACATTTTTTTCTCCCACATCCAGTTACATTACACATAACAGATTTACTATGATAACATGTCAAATATATACATTTAAATGTTAGATTAAAACTAACTACTATATAATACCTACTATTCTAACTTAGACTTGTTTAAAATTACTTAAAACTTCAAATGTACATTTTCCAAATTGAATAAATAACGGTTTGTAAACTCTCCTTAATTAGAACATGGTTTAAATCAGAAGTCATATCATTTATTGGTCACTAAGCTTGGTTTAACAGTGAAGTAGCCTTCGTCATCTAAACAATAGTTTAAAAATGTAGCATAATAAAACACATTGTAAAGACGTATGGTTAAACTCAACAAGTTAAACTAAGTTTAGAAGCTTAAACTCAAAAACAAATCGGTTACGGTAGCGAGAGTGTAGGGGGGGTGTCCGTGGTGGGGGGGGGGGGGGTGCTGTTATTAAATTCCATTGTTAGCGCCTCCCTTTTAGCAACATGGCTCGTGGTTATTGCTAGGAAATGAATACCCAAACTGTTTATTTTAGGAAATAACGGAAGTTCTTTCGTCCTTTTGATCGGCAGTGTTTATTTTTTTAATTAACTGGCTGAGTGAGTCTTTTATGTTCTTAATTGGACAACAGTTTAGGAGTGAGATTCGTCCTAATGGGATATGGGGGTTGAGCTTTGCTAGGGAAAGGCAGTCAGTTTGTTCTGGATGTTATCACTCGCTATGTTACTACTCCCAGTTAAATTGATTAGATTGATACTTTACCACGCGAATCTTACTTTGAGATTTTACTGTTTTTTTTTAAATAGCTGTTATGATTTTTTTTATTTTAAGCTATGTAAACTCAATGTTAATATTTTAAATTTTCAAATAAGTTGTCCAGCCAAATCTTTTAGATTTCCTGGAGTTCTATATATATTTATATATACTTATCGATTTATTCCATTATAAATCTTAAATAATTAAATTGTTGTATAGTACGTTATTTGTTTGATAAAGGACAGGAACCAGATGGCATTGCATTTTTATATAATAACATTTGTAAACATATCAAAAGTATGTTCAACAATAGACTGTGGCACACTCATGAAGAACCATGCTAGATTTACCCCCTTAACATTTCAAAGTTTAATTCGCTAATTTGTTATGTTCAAGTTAATTTCATCTGAAATATAAAAGTTCCCTTTTTAATTGTAACTCCCGTCTCAATCATTTTTGTCAAGAAATTAGATAGTCCCGCAACAACACCTGGGTTTTTTTCAGTTTGAGCCAAATCCTTCCGGTGGATTCCATTTTTTACACAGACGTTTCTTAAGTTACGAGCGTAGGACACGATAAAAGACATGTCTTTATTGTCAGTATTTATCTTTACGTAGGTTTTAAATCATTGGTTATTTTGACATTTTATGCATCAGGGAAGTAAAATAAGTTACCTAAATTTCTGCGTGTTATGCATGTTAGTCTAAGTGTTCACTTTTCACAAGAAAACCACTTTTCAGAACTAACAAAAAGTTTAATGCTGTTTCTTACCTCAGCTGTTCAACATTATGAAATTGAAAGTTTTTACAGATTAAGAATTTGTTATCAGTTCTTTCTTGTTGTTATATTGGTAACAAATGTTTTTGTCTGTTCCAGAGCGGTTGGTAAGACATGTCTCCTCATCAGCTACACTACCAACGCGTTCCCCGGAGAGTACATTCCAACAGTGTAAGTACTGGATACTGTGCTGTAGGTTTAACTGGCATTTGACCACTTTAAATGCTTCTGACGCCTTGCTAGCCTAACTGATAGCGTCTTGGATTTCGGTGCAAGAGGTGACGGGTTCGATTCCTGGGGCGACCACAAGACTGAGAGTGGTGTGTGAAAGTTAATGATGTTGTTCCAAGCTGTAACTTCAAGTTGCATGTTAATCAGCAATCCCCACCAGAGTTGACAAGCAAGTGAGTGTCAGCCAAGTTGACAAGTATGGAGCCGTTTAATTAGTGGGGACTCTTGGGAATCGTAATTTATGCTCTGGATTCTTTGATGAGACCGATCTCGTTTGCTTTGTTAATTGTCTATTTTATGTCGGTAATTAGTTTGTAATACAGCAATCCCTAATTGTAATGTTTGTATTGGTTAAAATCAAGATCGGCTTTTATTTCAGATCAAAACTGATAGGGAATGAAAGTTTGGCAAATTTTAAATTGTACTTTCAGTGTGACCGTTTTGGTTTCTAAATGAGAAAATTCCTGAATTATAAAACTAAAGCACGTCCATGCCGATGTTAGTGAAACACAGGGTGTCCTGGAAGACGGTCAGGGAACTCTGCAAGTCTGGGTCTGGGAACGTCAGCGAACTCTTACAAAATCAAAATTAGTCAGTGTAATTTTAGTGAGCACCAAAAAGCTTAGCTGTATTACCATGTGTTGATATATTTTAAACCAATTTTTAATCATGAATAATTTAAACAAACAAAAAAATCATGTAGAGCACTTCACTTTGGTCCTCGAGGTCAACAATCCTTTAGATATAACGGTTTTAAGTTACATGACTGCTCAACCCGATGGTTTGGAACTGTAAACAGTAGGCAACTTATCTTTAAAAAATAATAAGATATGTCTATGAGTCTAAGACAACTTTTATTTCATTAGAAAAAACACTCCACTAAAAGCCTTTTGACAATCTGACTGTGTGTGGCTAGTTAAAGGATCACAAATGATAATTCGATTGAACTGGTATACAAATTTGGCTACTTTGTTGATTTTTTTGGAAAGTAAAGTCATTGTTTAACCCAAAAGTTTGTATTAAAACACTTAAAAATAATTTGTACCTAAACTTAAAGAACTCAAACATTTTCATAGATGAGATATTGCGGTCTACACGTAGGGCAATATTTACCTATGAGCTTTTAGCAGACAATAAGTTGCAGCCTTTAGAAACTCTTTGTATTCCCTTTGTAAGGAGCTTTGCAGTTTAATAATTTCCTTCTCACAACACATTCTTTAAAGTTTAAATTTTTTCAATGGGGTGACTCTGTTATATTTTTACGAAATATTAATCCAGTCGGTCCGGTAGATTGTGCATAATGAAGAAGCAATAGTTATAGTCAGACTTTAGCTTTATCATGTTGGTATGACTGTCAGACCGTAGCTCTATCATGTTGGTACGCCTGATGACAGGTTCGACAACTACTCGGCCAACGTGATGGTGGACGGGAAGCCGATCAACCTGGGGCTGTGGGACACGGCCGGTCAGGAGGACTACGACAGGCTGCGACCGCTCTCCTACCCGCAGACCGTGAGTAGCAGCACCTTATCTCTGTAACTGTGCGTTTAGCGGTTGAATTTGTGTTTGAAATACTGTTACTCTAAGGTTCAAGATCTTTATTTGTCGTTAAGTAATGCAAAATTACAATAGACATCGTCAAATAAATATAAACTAGCAGGTGTCCCGTTCTCTGCTCGGGAATCTCGCAGGCACAGAGTCAGATATTTTCAACTGTTTAACTTATATTATAATTAGCTGTTTTACTTAATAAAATATATAACTCCATAAGATTAACATTGGGAATTTAAGAGCTAATGAGGCGGAACCCTCAAGTTGGTTTTTCAAAACCCCAAAAGGCACATCTAGACAGTAAGAGCTTTCGATTGATACCAAATATGTATATAAAATAATAGTTTTAGGGGTCTAAAATCCCTGAACAAAAATAAAGAAATCAATACTATAATTCACATTGTCTGTGGCTCCGTGCTTCCGTCCGTCCGTCCGCAGCTGTTTCTCGCCTGTAATGGCTCCTAAGCTACGAAAAGATACTTTTTAGGGGTAATCGAGGTCGGGGAGGCTGCACGAGTATTTCTTTTTTCTTGAAAAGAATAAGAATGATTTATTGTCTCCAATTAAACATGTTACAGAGTATTTCTAATATGCACACATTTTCCTGTTCATTGATTTTGTCCTCAAAATATATAATTAAACATATATAATAATTAAAATAATCTACACAAAACAAAATAAACAATACTCAAATTATCCTCTTAAATCTGCCTCCTTTTGATTGTCTCTATAAATAAAACAGGAATTAATAAACTAATACAGCTTCACTATTTCACAAAAAGGTATATACAAGTAATTTTAATTTAAAACAACTATATTCAATTTACATTTACTTTTTGAGTAAAGTAAAAGCAACTTTATTTGAGTTACGGTAGCTTAAAGTTTTATGTTTTTAGGCCATTTAAGCATATTAGCGAAGCCGGGAGTATTCACCTGTGGATTCCTATTTCTACAAGCTTTGTTCTTGAAACAGCTGATTATTTCCTGTGGTCGCGATAGCGGCCGCCAATACTTGTTCTTTTAATAATATAGATGTATGACAATATTATACTTAATTAAATATCAGTAAAATATTATATTACAGCTAAAAAACTAAATGAATTCAAATAAAAACCAATATATATGTAGGTTCATATTTCCTAGCTGAACAGGCGCAGTACATATAAGAATTATAAAACAAAGAAAACACATTTTATTCACCAAGAAATCATTTACTTTATAAAAGGACTTTGAGAAAAACTATTTTTAAGAACTGTTTGATTATATAACTGTTTAAAATATATTTAATGGTACTGTAAACCCAGGCCGGTTTCGGGAGATCAAAATAATAAAAATGCCGGTTGGCAAACAAATTATTATTTATTACTTCTGTTATTATGTACAAACTTTACAACATTACAACAACTGAATTAAAACCAATTAATACATCGTTTCACAGTAGGTACAACCGCAGTCAATTACAAATAAGGTTAAATTAAATTTGGAAAAGAATGAATTTAGAATTAATTTAGTGAGAAGCGACGAGACTCGTGTTACATACTCGGGGGTCAGCGCACAACTCTCTCGCTGATGCGCTCGCCGCAGCTGAGGCGACAGCCCTCAGAAAACTACAGCGCATGGCCTGTTTTGCCACCAGTGCTGACGCTTGCATTTTGACAGCTCAGCTACGTCTATGTCTCTTTTCAGTTAGAAAACTTTGTACTCATTTTATAATGCAAATATTTGAATTTGATTTCTGGGCTGTTTGAAGTGATTTTAAATGGTTGGTGGTCTTCCTAATTACTGTACTGATTTATTAATCAGAATACCTTAAATAAATTATCCCAAATATTGTATTACTAGTATTTAGTAAAATGCAAAAAAATGTTGCTGAATCCTCAGATTACAGCCGAACACGAGGAAAAATTAAACTATGCTAGAAAACTCGTTTTAAATTGAACTTGGAGTTTCAAGCTCATTAAGAACAACCAGTTATCTGTCAAAGTGACACTAAATTTTCTCTGAGCCAAGTTCAGCCCCCAGTCACTATATATATATTATGCAATCTTCTCATGTCTTTCAGATTCTCAATGTTATTTTCACTGTTTCAGGACGTCTTCTTAATCTGCTTCTCTCTCGTGAACCCGGCATCGTTTGAAAACGTCCGAGCCAAGGTGAGACCAGTTTGGTGATTGTAACGATTGAGTTTGCAGCGGTATGCTCTTTTATATACATTACGACTTTTGTGATAGATGAAGGTTTGCTAAATGTAGTAGAACCCCTTCTGCCCATTGCCTGCAGGACCGAACCATGGTAGGAACATGAAAAGGTCTACGGGGTAAAAAGCGAGAGTCAAATATAGAAAAATACCCCCGTCGCAGCAAACCTGCATACTCAGCGAATTTCCAATGAATATATAACAAAACACATTAAGCCACTAAACAGGATTCATAAGAAATATATTCACAAACAAGCGATATTTAAAATATTAATTATTCTCTATAACAACAACATTGGGGATGAGTTCGCAGGTTTGCTGCAACATGGAACACAAAATAATGGGTTTTTATGCAAATATCAATAGAACTCATCTAACTAAAATCAAATACCAAGTTTCATCCTTATACATTCATAAATAAGTGATACATAACATTTTAATTATTTTCCATAAGAATAACATGGGGACCGAGTACCTAGGTTTGATGCTACGGGAACCATAGGCGAAAAATTTTGTTGTGCAAACAACAATAAACCACAGCCAGATGAAGCCATATACAAAATTTTGTCAGTTTACGTCCATAAATAAGCGAGATGTAAAATTGTTATTTTTCTCCATAAGAATAACATTAGACAACGCACTGTGTTTAGGACTTTCAATATTTCAGTAAGCAATTGACGTAGAGCAATGATAAAAATACCAAATTGTTTGTGTTTTTATGCTGAATTCATTGGTGAAAATTAACATTTGATTTAAATCAAAATTACATGTGGCAACCCCAAAAAACCCATTTTTGGGGTACAAAACCCCCAAAAATCCCCCTGTGGATGGTGTGATTCATCTGGCTTTTGAACTCGTTCAAATAAATGGTACTTTACACATTTGTACAACATTTTCATTAAGGTGTAATTGGTGTAATTTCAATTTGGTGTTTTTGGCATCTTGGGATCTCAAAATGAAAAGTTATCATGGTCTCGGGCTTAAGTCTTATCATGAGACCTACGGTAATAGCTTCTTCCCTGAAGGGGAAACTCTCTAAAAGATACTTTACTGTGAGACAAATACATATTATATAGTAAAAATCACTCCATAACATTATTCAAACGGTGATTAGAAGCTCTACTAGTTAATTTGATGGAAAAAAGATTACTGACAATTCAAGGCAAGCTCGGCTCAGCTGTGTGAGACAGTCATCTCGGGGTCGGGTGTGAGAGGTGTACATGTACAGGTGCTGTACATGTGATTGGTGGCTGGCTGGAATATCGTGTCACCACCACATGGGACCGATATTGTGGACTTGAACATCAAAGTCGTCAATAGAAGGGAAAATTATTTCATGCTCATAAATAAGAGTTGAAAAGAGTAACACACATCAACATAACATCCTAATATTGGTATACATCTTAACATAACATCCTTAAGATCTTGGGGTACCTTTTCTCTTTTAATTTTTTGTTTAATTCAAAATTGTTGTTGTATAAATTGTTATATTCCCCTGATAAAGTAACTAATTCTCTGAGATTAACCATGCAGTGGTGACGAACGGTCTCTGAAACCAATCCAAATTTCAGTCGTAGTTCACCAGGTCCCCGATGGGTTGCGTTCGCTGTCGCTCTAGTTTTGCAACACACTCCCTTCAGCGTGCCTCCAGCTGCCGGGACGTAATTTTGAGGTTAGGAGGTGTTGCGCAGCAGCTTTTAACGGTCCCCTGCACTGAAGTCAGTGAAAGTGTTAGCGGTCTGGTGCACCGACGTCAGCATACGTGTTCTGGCATTGTAATTTTCGGTCTGTTGGACCGCCGTCACCAGTTCATAAGATTGAAATAACACGATTTAATTTATATTTCAGAAAAATTATACCTAATTACATTGATGTATCGTGGATTAAGTTTTAGAAAACATTTTTCATTGTTTGACATTATCATTTTGCTAATTTTACAAACATTTAATAATATACGGTCTCACAGACCGTCGTCACCAAAATAGGGATTTTGCATATTCACTAATATCCCACTTCTTTGCCAATTTTCAAAACCTGTTTTTAACAAAACAATTAAATCGATTTTTTATTTTAACAATTTAATTTCAAGATTGATCCTTTATAATTACAAAAATGGTTCTAATATTAGGTTTTTATGTTTAGTTAAAAATTGCTGAATTTTTTCCTATGTTAAGTTTTGTAAAAAAACATGTACTGCAATAAACTTTTTTTCCACTTCAAAAAATACGTTTTCACTATTAATACTCTGTATTTATCTTCCTAATACTTTAGCATTACTCACAAAATTTCAATATTTAGTATGTATAAAAAATAGATATGTAAAAGTTGGTCACACAGGCCGACATCACCAGTTGAAGCCACAAATCACGTCACCACTGTGGGGTTAATATCACAGGCCGACATCACCAGTTGAAGCCACAAAATCACGTCACCACTGTGGGGTTAATATAAAAATCTCCAAAGTTATGTTGGTTCTAAACTTAATCGACAGGAATAAAACCAGTGCAGCTACCCAGCGGATAGCTCATGATTTTGGCTGGAAATGTACACATTGTGGCTTTTGGTTATGGTCTTCACGGCTGGGAAATTTGTTGCAGTGATATCCAAATCATTGCACAACACTTTTTAATGCGCTCTATTTATTCTCTGATAATATTTGTTTGCTATCTTGCTATCTTGTTGGTAATGGTTTTCACCACGGGGAAATATGTTGTCGCAGTGGTATAGTGTGGCATCACTGTCCCTATACAATTCATAACATTTATATGCAATCTAGTTTTCAGGGGTTCTCTGAGAGAATGTTCATGCTGTGTTGTTGGTACAGTAGAGTCTCGATTATCCGGCCGCACCAAGGTCAGATAACACGGAAAATAATAAAAACAATGTACAAATTTTAATTTTTTTTCCTAATTGGCGGTAATCAATCGTTTGATTATGCATGGGGACGGTCGGAAAACACGGAAAATAATAAAAACAATGTTAACAAATTTTGATTTTTTTTTCTCTAGGAGCGTGGAAATTGATAGTTTGATTGTGCACAGGGACACACGGAACTCACGGAAGGATAACACGGAAGGTCGGATAACCGAAGGTCGGATAACCGGAGGTCGGATAATCGAGACTCTACTGTAATGGTTTTCACTACGGGGAAATTTGTTGTTGCAGTGGTACCCGGAGGTACGGCATCACTGTCCCAGCACCCCGATCATCCTGGTGGGCACAAAGCTGGACCTGAGAGAGGACAAGGAGACGATCGAGAAGCTCAAGGAGAAGAAGCTCTCTCCCATCACGTATCCCCAGGTGAGAGTTGGGCTCTTGATAAGGGGTTGTGAAGTAACAACTGTTGTCGAGCTAAATGGTTGTTGAAAACAGGCTGTCGTCGACAACTGTTTGCAGCACACCGGATTCAATTCAATTCAATTCAATTCAGATTTCTTTATTCATAATGATACTCTTGTATACATAGAATAGTGTGAACAACAAGTAGAACTATATACAATAAGTACTACAAAATACAAGTATTGAATATGAGTACTGTACAAAATAAACAGAGGCATGATTCATATATAAAATAAAAATACATTAAAATAGTGTCACTTACAATTAAAACATCATAATCCCGAACCAATTAAAATTTTTACCCGTTTAAAATTCTCCCAAGTCATATACAGCTAAATCCATCAAATAATCCTTTAATCTTGCTTTAATCTTGTTTTCGTTTAAACTTTGGATGACTAATTTCATTTTTTATACAATCTGGTATTTTTCTTAAAAACGTTTTGCCTGCAAAAGACACTTTATTTTTGAAAATTTCTAATTTATGATGGGGAATAGATTCAATTTTTTTCTAGTATTGTCTTGATGCACTGGGATAAATTCATTATTCTGATTATTCCTGACATGCATGATTGTATCAAAGATATATAGTCCATGAACGGTCATGATTTTTGGTTGTTTAAAATATTCCTGGGCTGAGTCTTGAGTTTTTAGTTGTCACTAATTATCACTAAACAACGCATCGGCGTGGGCAATGCAACGCTTAGAGACGGGTAGTTGTCGACAGTCAATTTCAAACTAAACTGATATCAACAACAAAACTGATTTGTCTAAACAGTTGTAGGAAGCAGTAGTTAACGCTAGCACTGCCTTCTGGACGAGTGTGAATACACAACACAATACCAAGTCAACTGTTGCCGACAACCGTGAAACGGTTGTTGCAGTGTGGTTGTGCGATTTCAACAGTCGTGCCCTTCCATAGCAGGGAAAGGTGTTGGAATGGGCAACTCGTAAACCAAATTATGTAAAGGGTTGGTCAAAATTGTGAATTTTCACTCGCAGGTGGCAACAAATTTACACGTTCACTGCGTTACAGCATATTTGTATGTGATTTCGGTGGTGTGTTACGAGACCTGTGGTTCTCGTTTGGTGTGATTATGGCTGTCCGATACGAGACCTTGAGATCTCGTTGCGCAGTCGGATCTTTTGCGCATCATAACATTGAAACGAATAGAAACAGAGCACTCTGTAGTGTATTTTGTGAACTATCATACTTTTGCCAACGTACAGCCTGCTCAGGATTTGAATATGACAATAGTAAGAGACACCGAGATCTCGTACTGCACATTTACGAGAAAAAACACACCACAAGTCAATTTAGGTTATTGCAATAACAACAAACAACTCTTTGCACAAAGTTGTGAACGGAACGTATTCAAGAGCTCCAAGCGGCGCTCTGAGCAACCAAGCTTCGTTGCGAGGTCCGGGGGTCTCGTGTCGTATAAAAGTAATCATTTATTACTTCAGTGTATTACGAGATCTATATCATTACAGAGTCCGTTCACAAGTTCTCAGAAGGATGCGGAGTGTTTATTTTCATATTAATATTAGTTAATACTTAAGTAGTTTTTTGAACATTTCATATGCAAAACACAAGCAATACGTCCCTCCTCCCTGCCCCTCCACAGTGTTGCCAACACTCTGGTCGAGGGTGGAGTCAGTCATCCGTGGGGCTCCAAACAGAGCAGAGGTAGTGTAACAACCTCATTGAACCGTCTCACCTCTCACAAGCAATACATCCCTCTGCAGTGTTGCCAACACTCTGGTCGAGGGTGGAGTCAGTCATCCGTGGGGCTCCAAACAGAGCAGAGGTAGTGTAACAACCTCATTGAACTGTCTCACCTCTCACAAGCAATACATCCCTCCGCAGTGTTGCCAACACTCTGGTCGAGGGTGGAGTCAGTCCTCCGTGGGGCTCCAAACAGAGCAGAGGTAGTGTAACAACCTCATTGAACTGTCTCACCTCTCACAAGCAATACATCCCTCCGCAGTGTTGCCAACACTGGTCGAGGGTGGAGTCAGTCCTCCGTGGGGCTCCAAACAGAGCAGAGGTAGTGTAACAACCTCATTGAACTGTCTCACCTCTCACAAGCAATACATCCCTCCGCAGTGTTGCCAACACTCTGGTCGAGGGTGGAGTCAGTCCTCCGTGGGGCTCCAAACAGAGCAGAGGTAGTGTAACAACCTCATTGAACTGTCTCACCTCTCACAAGCAATACATCCCTCCGCAGTGTTGCCAACACTCTGGTCGAGGGTGGAGTCAGTCATCCGTGGGGCTCCAAACAGAGCAGAGGTAGTGTAACAACCTCATTGAACTGTCTCACCTCTCACAAGCAATACATCCCTCCGCAGTGTTGCCAACACTGGTCGAGGGTGGAGTCAGTCCTCCGTGGGGCTCCAAACAGAGCAGAGGTAGTGTAACAACCTCATTGAACTGTCTCACCTCTCACAAGCAATACATCCCTCCGCAGTGTTGCCAACACTCTGGTCGAGGGTGGAGTCAGTCCTCCGTGGGGCTCCAACAGAGCAGAGGTAGTGTAACAACCTCATTGAACTGTCTCACCTCTCACAAGCAATACATCCCTCCGCAGTGTTGCCAACACTCTGGTCGAGGGTGGAGTCAGTCCTCCGTGGGGCTCCAAACAGAGCAGAGGTAGTGTAACAACCTCATTGAACCGTCTCACCTCTCACAATCTTTTGTTTACCCCCGAACATATCTAACTTGTTTCTGAGTTGTTCATATTTAAACAGGAAGTATCAGAGTACCAAGTTAGTTCAAAATAAATTCATAGAGATATGTATTTATATATTTATCCCTTGGATTTATTTTACCTAGCTGGTTCGGGATTTACGATTAAGTTGTTTTTTGTTTTGTGAACTAACCAATCGCTAACTGTCGCCAGGGTCTGGCCATGGCGAAGGAGATTGGTGCGGTGAAGTACCTGGAGTGCAGCGCTCTCACGCAGAAAGGCCTCAAGACGGTGTTCGACGAGGCCATCCGCGCCGTCTTGTGTCCTGTCTTGCCGATCAAACGGCGGCGGAAATGCGCCATGCTGTAGATCATCTCGCTATGCACCAACACCACTAACTGTTCTTGTGTCACAACTCCCCTCGCGAATTCCGTCGTAATCTCGTCACAATTTTCCTCCCCCTTAAGTTCCATCGTGAATGCGTCACAATTCCGCCCCAAATTCCACCGTGACCACGACACAATTTCCCCTCGAAATCCATTTTAAACGCATTACAATTTCTCCCCGCTTGAAATTCTATAAAGTGTCATTATAAAGTCGCGTTTACTTTTTCCGTCAGCGCTACGATCAACAATTGTTTATACAAATTTAGACGTTTGTGAATGCGAAATGGAAAAAGAAGTAGGAAAAGTATTAGGGCAATAGACAAAAAGGGTACTTTTGCATCCTAAATGAGGAATAGTTAGGCTATCTTACGATCAATTTTGATATTACAATTGCTCAATTTGTTAGATATTTCCTTATTGAAGACAGTAGAAACATTGTCTTGTCTGCCTTCTTTGCCGAGGAGAGATCATAAAAAGAAAGTTATTTTTGTTTTTATATCCGGCTGGTCAATTATATTAAACTGAAAATTTCTAAGGGATTTTTTTTTTTAAAAAAAGGTTCATGTTAGAGATATTATATAAAGTCAACTTTGCAGATACTTTTCTCTCCGGACCACTAAAGTAATGGCATTTTAAAAAGGCTGTCTAATGAAAATGAGAAGTGTAGTTAGTAGATAGGAAATGCAGTTGAGATAGGATTGTAATTTTTTATTCTATTCATAAACTCTAAATTTTCCAACATATTGATAGAGAGAGTATTACTAGTCCAAAGTTACTTCACGGTGCGAGATTGTCCCCGAATTCTTATTGCCTTAGAATGTAATGTAGCGGCGGTTACTGAAACCCAAACAGTATTACCACACCGGCAAACGAAGCTCAAATCATTGTAGGTCTCGAACCCCAGAAGTATGAAACTTCTGAGTTTTCACAGTCCTACAACAAAACTATGTGACACAAGGGCTTTTACTGCTTTGTTTGATATTTTACAGAGATTCTATGTAGCGACAGTTTTCAGAATTTATTTGGTTGTTAATTATATTAATTGTTGTAATTTCAAAGGCAGGTTTGTCTGTGTCCAAGGATGGAGCCTAAAACTGAAGTTGCACACTAATTTCTTCCAGCTTTCATACAGACAAACTTCCCATCATAGGTTTATTCTAATTACCAGCTGATGCTGATTTGCACAATTTCGTACGATTTGGAGACTCAAATTCAGAGGAGTTTGCTTTGATAATTTTTTACTTATCTAAAACACTAGTGAATAAATCACATTCAAACTTAATCCCGTTAATTTTTATAACATAACCCGTCGGTTTGAGTCTGCAAATCGGTTATCTTTGTACGGTCGCCCTAGCGGTGATGTAACCCATGTAGATATCAATATCTGACACTATATAATCCGAATATCAGAGTATGTTATTTTATATTTTTATGTTAATTCTATCCTTAGTTCTATTCGAAGTACTTCGATATACCTGACTTTATTTCCACATCTTCGAGTTAATCTTTAACTTTTTATATCGATCCGTTAACGATTGCATTTACGTTCCCATAAGTAACGCTCTCACTTACATTGTTGATTGTTGGCTTTTTACATTTAACCTATGTTAACGTTGTTAATATAGGTTAGGTCGTGTTGGATAGTTTCTTACGGTTAAGATACACCTTTTCGGCAGAGTAATTTTATCTAGTGTATGTAACCTCCGTTGTATTTACGTAACGTACGAGAAGTGGAAGATTTATATTTTTTAACAGTTCCGCTTTCGCCGAGTGTATAAGGCAGAACGGAATGATGTTGAGCGGATTTCCATTTGGAAATTGAGTTTTTACACAAATTTGTGATTAGCCGTAGGCCGGGTGGATTGAGTTTCCGGAACACGCCTTGAGATTTTGATCACTGTCCATATATATCAAAATCTGTAAAGAAACATTGCAGAGATGTATTTATTGATAACCAATCAAATTTAGTTTATTTCAACCATTCAAAAGGAAGGTGCTAGTTCTTGCACTATGTGGCAACCCAGTGAGATTATATTTGAAGATTTTGAGTGGAAGATACAAGTTAGTACTAATGTTTTAGGGCGGATTCTTAAAATATGGCGTTTTATAAAGTAACACGTTTTTTATTATTTTGTTAGACGAGGTTATTTTCTGGAAGGTGAAAAGGCTTGTTTGTGATATATAACCCAATCGGAGATCCGTTCAACAAATTCATGCAATGTTTGGAGATTTTAACGTCTTTCACGATCTAAATATGGTGTGTTCCATGTATATACGAGTACCTATATAGTTTAACTACCGTCTGAACGTGACACATTTGTGCTTCGTTCTCTTCCAGAACAGTATCCCCCTTTATTTTACAAAATGTTCCCATTTAAGTGTAAGTTACACTAATACTCAAGTTTCTCTATTATTTTAACGCATAGATGTTAACAATGGCTGTTTTACTGTAAAGAGTTTGTCAGGCCTAAATTTGTATCGGATTTACTGCTTTTTCTCGCAGTTTTAGTTGTCAATTTATGTACATTCGAATCTGAATTGAAATGCTTGCAGTATTTTTTGTTAGTGAAAACTCCGCAACTTTGAAAGTGTAACAATTCTGACCAAATGGTTTTTGTCTTGTAACTGTCACGATTTAAAAATTTATTGTGAAGATCCACAGATCGGACTAAGACCGTGGTTATCTGAATTATTTCGTTTCAGTTAAAGTTTACTAAAGTCTCTTCGTTAAATAATCGCTGTAAGGAGGAATTTTAAAATCAAGTCTTTTTTTCACTAACGATTTTTTTATGTAAGCCATAATTTATTTAAAATAGGATAATATCGAAACTCAACTATTAATCGTAAACTAAACCCAGAGTGGTGAAACGTAACTCTGAAGAACAGCACTGTAGCGCCACAATGCTAACTGCCTGTGTATATATATGGCTATAGCTGATATGTTTGTACATATTGTCTAATTGTTTAGATAAAATAAAACATTTTAAACTATTCGTGCCTTTACTTTACCCATCAAAGTGTGATTGTGGTTTAGAGCCTTCGTGGATGAAGGATAGGTTCATCCGCATAGGTATTTTGTATTTTAACCCATTGGCTCACAACCCCGAGTATACTCGTGATTGTGTAAAGAAAATTATACTTTAATAACTTTTTATAAATGTTGAATCTAATGAGAATAGATTGTGTAGGGCCTAATTGATGTTCTGTGCCATGAACCATTTTGAGGAATTTGGAACGCATATGCCCATACTTGGGGAAACTTAGTCAAATTTCGGAAAAATATGATTTTGGAAAATATGTTACATCTAGGTGAAATGTAAAAGTATCACTATATTTTTTTGATTTCCAAGTAAAAAAATAAATAACCTACAAGGAAATAATAGTTGTTGGGCTGAAATATTATTTTTTGTTTTTTTTACATGTAAGCTCCTTTTAAAATTTAAATTTGTTTATAAACTATGTATGTATATATATATATATATATATATATATATATATATATATATATATATATAATATTTACCATACATAAATGCTGTCAAAAGTATTTTATTCTTGTAGATAATCTATTTCTCTAAAGATTAATACAAAAATTAAGTAAATCCAGCAATAATTGTTGCTATAGCGACAGTTTTAGTAAAAGTCTACTTTTATGTAATTTTTCTTAGGAAACTGAACGGTTTGTCAGGTAGGCCAAAGGGTTAAGAACAGCACCTCACCAGTAATGTTCGAGCAGTGAGTGCCTACGCAACTGCATTACGCTACAACACGAGTCTACGAGTGCACAACTGTTCGAGCAGTGAGTGCCTACGCAACTGCAATACGCTACAACACGAGTCCACGAGTGCACAACTGTTCGAGCAGTGAGTGCCTACGCAACTGCATTACGCTACAACACGAGTCTACGAGTGCACAACTGTTCGAGCAGTGAGTGCCTACGCAACTGCAATACGCTACAACACGAGTCCACGAGTGCACAACTGTTCGAGCAGTGAGTGCCTACGCAACTGCAATACGCTACAACACGAGTCCACGAGTGCACAACTGTTCGAGCAGTGAGTGCCTACGCAACTGCAATACGCTACAACACGAGTCTACGAGTGCACAACTGTTCGAGCAGTGAGTGCCTACGCAACTGCAATACGCTACAACACGAGTCCACGAGTGCACAACTGTTCGAGCAGTGAGTGCCTACGCAACTGCAATACGCTACAACACGAGTCCACGAGTGCACAACTGTTCGAGCAGTGAGTGCCTACGCAACTGCATTACGCTACAACACGAGTCTACGAGTGCACAACTGTTCGAGCAGTGAGTGCCTACGCAACTGCAATACGCTACAACACGAGTCCACGAGTGCACAACTGTTCGAGCAGTGAGTGCCTACGCAACTGCATTACGCTACAACACGAGTCTACGAGTGCACAACTGTTCGAGCAGTGAGTGCCTACGCAACTGCAATACGCTACAACACGAGTCCACGAGTGCACAACTGTTCGAGCAGTGAGTGCCTACGCAACTGCATTACGCTACAACACGAGTCTACGAGTGCACAACTGTTCGAGCAGTGAGTGCCTACGCAACTGCAATACGCTACAACACGAGTCTACGAGTGCACAACTGTTCGAGCAGTGAGTGCCTACGCAACTGCAATACGCTACAACACGAGTCTACGAGTGCACAACTGTTCGAGCAGTGAGTGCCTACGCAACTGCAATACGCTACAACACGAGTCTACGAGTGCACAACTGTTCGAGCAGTGAGTGCCTACGCAACTGCAATACGCTACAACACGAGTCCACGAGTGCACAACTGTTCGAGCAGTGAGTGCCTACGCAACTGCAATACGCTACAACACGAGTCTACGAGTGCACAACTGTTCGAGCAGTGAGTGCCATCGCAACTGCAATACGCTACAACACGAGTCTACGAGTGCACAACTATTCGAGCAGTGAGTGCCTACGCAACTGCAATACGCTACAACACGAGTCTACGAGTGCACAACTGGATAGTCGTATAATTTTCACAGGCTCTCTCACGGAGAATGTCAATATCTGTGTAAATTACAAAGGAATACAGTATGAACATGTGCAGCTCTATTTTAATGCATATATGCATCTTAATACCACATAAAGCCACAGACCAAGTTTCATCACTATTCATTCATAAATAAACTATTTATGACATTTTAATTATTCTCTATAAGAATAACATGGTGGCTGAGTATCCAGGGTTGCTGAAGCAAGGAACACAAAAAATGGGGGTTTATACAAATATAAATAAAACTCAACTAGGTAAACCCACATACCAAATTTTATTAATTTATCTTCATAATTAAGGGAGATAACACGTTACTTATTCTCCATAAGAATAACATGGGGCTGAGGCCGCAGGTTTGCTGCTACAGGAACTATCGGCCAAAAAATGTTTTTTTAGTCCAAATATCAATAGACCACAACGATATGAAGCAATATACCAAGTTTCATCAGGATAAGTTGATAAATAAGCGAGATATACAATTTTTCCTATTCTCCATAAGAATAACATTGGCCAACGTACTGTGTTTAGCACTTTCAATATCTCTGTAACCATTTGACGTAGAGCAATGATCAAAACACCAAATTATGCGTCTTTTTAAGCTGAGTCCAATGAAAAAACTTAAATTTGACTTTTTCAAAAATTATATGTAAAAAACTCAAAAAACCCATTTTTTGGGGTACAATCCCCCACAAAATACTCCTTTGGATAGGTCGATCTGTCTGATTTTCGAACTTAAAAGTTCAAAGTCATAAATGCTGCTTTACACGTTTATACCAAATTTCGTCAAAATCGGATTATTTTGACGATTGTGTTCACGGACACACATAATATATATATATACATACAGTTTTGAACTAATGGCTTTTTTGGCATCTGGGGTCCTCAAAACGAAAAGTTATCATGATCTTGGACCTAGGTATTATCATGCCGACTACTACAGTAATAGCTTGTTCCCTATAGGGTTAATTCGCTAAAAACCTGTTACTCAGTAGGCCTACAATATCACATTACAGCTGCATATTACAATAAAACTGTAACTTACCGTGCTACTTCTGCTATGTCTGCAATTTATATGATACTACAAAGGATCCACGTCAGTACTGACGCTATCGCTGAGATTTTGTAGGCATTGAACTCGTACTACTACCACATTTAGCCAATTTTAAGCGATTTGGAAGTGTTTTTTTAGTCCGGATAAACCAAACTTTACTGATGTTGGCGGGTATGTTCGCTAAATTGATGTCAAACATTTTACTAGACATTCGTTTAATATCGTGGACGAATAGATTGTTTAATCTTAAAACAATTGTTCAAACCATTAACTTATTTTGCAAACTTACAGAAATGTTTTGCTTGAAATTTAGTTTTTGTTATATTGTTGTTACAGTACATTGTCTCAGTTAACATACATTAACTTGGTTTCATTGGGCAGGAACATTGTGGGCTGCGGTGCTGCACGGTCATGCAGAGGCTGTGGTGTACGTGACTAGCAGAAGAAATAAACCAACCCCTCCACCCCCCACCCATAACCCTGATCATCTTTGTTCACCTTCCATGGCTCCTGATTCCGTCTTAACCTGGGGAGTTAGATAAGGTTAGTCTGTTTGACAGATACGTCAAAGGTGTTGCAACATTCTACTGCTGATAAGCTTTTCTTTTTTGTGTGGTGTAATGGTAATGCAGGTATATCTACAGAAAATTGTCTAGCAAATAAATTGTTTTCTCACCGTACCAAATCTGACGGTTGTTTTACAAGTTCGTGTTTATATTGTGTCACTTTATACCATTCCTGTTTTTATGTTTTCCCCCCGGTTCACAATCCTTTAGCATCACTTGCTCCAACAAGTTAGCATGGCTTTTAATTAGGTTTGGATCATTTTGAAACTGTACGGGCTATGGTGAACAAGACAAAAACTTTAAACTGGTTTTAGTTTTTAGGTATCCGAGAATTTACAAATCCTAGGAGGCTCCACTCAGAGATAGTTACACTCTAAACTGTGATTGTTTGTATTCCCAAACTTAAATAATGGAAAGGATAATCATCTTTAGTTTCATATTTTTGTATATTCTAGGGATGCAGAACATTCTTAGCCTACAGAAACATCCATTTCATACAAAAATAAAATTATAAATCTACTTTCTAAAATATACATCACCAAAGTTATTAGTGAATTTCCTATAGAAAAGTGAACTATTAGCATGACCCGCACGGTGGGACTTAAGCCAGGGACCACCATAGAAGTTCCTAACGTGACACCCTGAACACGTTTTGAGGGGCCTCTAAAAACTATATATATATGTGTTTGCACTCTAGCGGTCGCAATTTTTCTCCGATTTACTTCAAATTTAGTAGAGACATTCCTTTTTATAATCAGTTGGACAAGTTCGTTGGGCAAAACAATCAGAAAAGTCAAACCCCCTTTTTTGGGGATTTTAAGTTTTCAAATTTTGAGTTGTTGGGCCCAAAAAGAGTTAGAAAAGCCCCAAATGTACACTTACTGCACATTATCTTATTGGACGTAAAAAGACAAAGATTTTAAGCCCTCCCTCATCATTCTAGCTCAAGTAATTACTGAGTTATTAAAGAAAATGTTAGTTGTCAAAATACAGTACATCGTCTTATGGGGATTTCACACTGGAAAAGGCTGTATTTCATATATTAATATAGTTTTATCACCCCCATACCCCTACACCAACTTGTTATCCCGACAATACCTCCTTCTAACTTTATAATGTACAACATTGACATCCTATTAGTAAATTTAAAAATAAATTTGTTCTGTAAATTTCCAGAAGCATCAAAACAGCCAAATAATAAAATTTTTCAATTTAAAAAAAATTTAACCAGAGTTGTTTTAAACCCTTTATTTGATCTTTTTAAGGTTTTAATGCGTAAATTCACTTCCCTCTCTTCAGCGTGCTACGTGCGATCTTGTTATAAAAAAATTGTGTATGTAAATTTACATATCTGACATGGCCTATGTTTAAACAAAGGCCATGTCAGATATGAAAATGTACAAATATGTTTATTTTATTCTGTTTACAATAGTAGTAATCCACTGATTATAAGTTTACAATAGTAGTAATCCACCAGCTATCGGTAAACACAGCTGATTATAAGTTTACAATAGTAGTAATCCACCAGCTATCGGTAAACACAGCTGATTATAAGTTTACAATAGTAGTAATCCACCAGCTATCGGTAAACACAGCTGATTATAAGTTTACAATAGTAGTAATCCACCAGCTATCGGTAAACACAGCTGATTATAAGTTTACAGCTGCGTACATATACATAAATAAATCCTCAATCCATGACCACCACTGCAAGATCTCAGTTGTTTGTAAGCATTTAGGTAATGGAAAAACACATTTCAATTTTAACATAGTTTTATTGATTGAAATCTAGCATTATTTGTACAAAACTAACTTAACCGAATCACAGCCTAATCTATAACAATTTCTGCCCCAAGTTTTGTCAGTGCCTCTTTCAGCTTCTCTGCCTCGTCCTTGGAGACGTCGGCTTTGACCACGGCCGGCGCGCTCTCCACAAACTTCTTGGCCTGGAAAAGTTACAAAGAAAACAGTTGTAATTAAATCCTTCATCCTGATATGAGTAGCAAACAAGAGAAGGCTAGGTAGTAGTAGAAAAAGACAGGATTTACTGCAAACTCGCTGAAGCAAATGGTGGTGGATGAGCACAGCGCCAAGTAAAAAGACTGTGATTAATGAATCGGCAGTAAAGTTAAGACCTACTGGGATGAGATATATCTACATCAATAGTGTAGTTAACCACAGAATAGAGTAAATTTAGGATAGGACCAAAGCAATTAAAACGCTTTTTACAACATACGGGATATACAAGTAACATTAACCATGGTGTAACTGTAAACTTTGATAACAAAAAAGTCAACTGTCCCCATCAATCACATATTTGAATGAAAAGTCTTTGTGAAAAAACCTGGGTAAAAACATTTTTCTATTAAAACCTTCTTTGAGATTACAGACAGAATAAAAAGGATAAATTTAAAATACACGTGGCTGTATACCCTGACCTCGTCAAAGAAATCTCACAGAGGCAAAATGCAATTTAGCACAAAATTGAAATGTAAACAGTACAGTGGCAGTCTGTAGTAGTAAGTGTTCCTTGATTCAGCTGTTTATTCAAATTAAATAAATTAAAACACATGACACAAACTCGATAAAATATTTCTTTCACAAGAATAAAATGGGAACTTTGAGGGCTAGAGGGCGTAGACTCAATGTCCGAGAGAAAATAAATTACTTACGAAACATCTAGAGGGTAACCCCTTCAATTTGACACCTCAATTGTAAAATTCGGTTATGAAATAAAAATGTAGCTGACCACACAAAAAATTCCCCTGGGAACTAAAAAGTAGATTCTACACTAGGCCTATTAAACGTTTAAGCAGTGGATTTGTATCATATTTCTTCAGCCCATCCTGGTAGAAACAAAAAGCATCAGGAAAACCCAACGAGGTTCATAGCTGGAGCTCTCGTCTGGGGTAAAATAGTGTAGCCCAATAAGCTGGAGCTTAAAAAAGCGTGGCGTTGTGAAAGCCAGTTTTTGCTCTGTTATGTTGGTAGTAATTCTGGTGGGACGATGTCAAAACCTCCCATTTGATTCAATGTAAAAACGGTGATATTCAAAGTCTTCAGTTATTAATATCATGTTAAATTTTAAGTAGAACTTGATGTTTAACTTTATAGTCTTGACATATATTTTAGATGGAATTGGTTTGTTTATTTCGAAGCAAAGTTATTAGATATTTGAGTTAAATGAAAACACCCTTGTTATGTGGCTTTGGAACTGTTGTCCCACCAACAAGTTGACACCACAACAGACCAAAATAACAAATACGACGGCATGCTTTTTGAAGGTCATTTGCCAGAGAGTAATGACTTCTATTCATATTTTAACTCATTGGTGTAGCCTACATGGTCTACCCCATTTTCCTTGGGAAACCGATCGACTCCTCTCTTCACAAGTTAAATGTTTGTCAGCTGACTGTCATATAACTCGTGAGAGGATTTGACTGGTTGCCACGGGAGCAGGGTTGACAGAGGCGCAGACGGCGGTCGACCATGCAGGCTACACTTGTACACGATACGAGACGTCTAGCTACTCGGTATTACAAGTTCCTGCAGTGTTGGTAGTGTGTGTCCGTTACCTGCACCAGGTTCATTCCCTCCAGCAGGCTCTTGACCTCCTTGATGAGCGCTACCTTCTGCTTCTCATCGTACTTCATCAGCTTCACGGTGAAGTCTGTCTTGACGGCCTTGGGAGCGTCATCCGCGTCCTCCTGCCGAGACAATCGGTAGACGAGTTAATAAAATCAACATATCTTGTCTCTTGCACAAATGTACAACAATAGCGATTAGTCTAAATAATACTTAATCACGATTTGTTTACAAAATGATAAATACAAAATTCATGCAGTGATTACAGTACTTTCTAAATCGGGGACTCCTAATGGTTTTTTTTTTTAAATTTACCATTGAATTTAGTATATTTGATTTTCTTTGGGACATTGTAAAAATTGTATTTCCGCTTAGGAGGTTTTTGTGGGTGAAACATTCTAATCTATGTTGTGGTAATATTTTATCATGCGTATTTCTTGTATATTATATGAGTAATCATCGTTGTTACTCTTGAATTGGTCAATGTCTTTCTTGCAATGCACAGGTAATGTACACAAGTATGTAGACTATAAACAATTAAGAAATTTAGCTCAACACAGTAATGTTTTAGAAATACATGAGGTTTATTTAATATTGTTCTTATAGCCTTATTTTGCAAGATACAATTTTTTCAAATTTAGGCTCAAAGTCCCTCTATGTGAGCATAACATATGTCTTTAAACAGATAACCTACAAAGAAAGAACATTTTGTTTTTCGAGGCAACGTAACCAGAATTTACCCTTTTAATGATTTTTTCTTAATGCATATCCCAACCTAAATTCGTATCTACCGTTAACCTGAAGAACTTCTTAGTATGATTTACTTTATCCTATTACGGTTACTACACATCACTCCGAGCACACGTAACTGGTCAGCTATACAACGACATCAAGACTAAGTTACCTGTGGTCAAAAGAAAGTTACAGCAGTGTTGAGTGAATTGTTGTAGGCCTACTTGTTTACCTTTATTTCCTCTTGCCTACCTGTTTTCTTGTTTCAGATATAACATTGTTCAAATGTTCCTGGTAATGTACAGTCTTAAGTTACATTATATAAGTATGCTGAAGAATTGGCTTTATCAAATAATTTCTACACAGCGGATCAGTGTTTTAACGCCAGGCACTAGTATTGTATTAAGGCTGTGCCAAAGGTATGTTTCATTTGTAGAACACTCATCGCATAGTTTGCAGTGTGGTTTGATGTGTTTGCAGTGTAATCTGTTTCAATTTAAGTTGCCTTTAGCATTTAAGGAATAAATCACATCTTATAAATAACGGTCAAATAAACTCGTTACCTGAGACTGGGCCGCGCCCGCAGGCATCGCTCCCATAGCCATCATCGGAGCGTCCGGAAGGTTCAGTCGCTGTTTGAGGGCAGAGCTCAACTCGGAAACCTCAACGAGCGTCAGCTGTGAGATGTCCGCCACCAGCTTCTCGATCTTGGGGCCGAACGTCATAGGATGTCCGTCAGGTGTCGGTGCGGGCAACGGCTCGGCGGCCGACTGGGCTCGCACACAGCTGCGACATGTCACAAACGATGTACGGAATAGCTTTCAGATGTTCTGGTTATCCTTAAATGTAGTCTCACTTATATAACTTACTTAAGTACCCTACGACTGTATTAAAACCCATTAAATTTAGAGCATAATTGCTATCCTGTAAGTCATATTTTTAATAGTTTACTTTCTGATATCCAGAGAGGAAATCACACGTATCACACGTCCGTATCCGACCTTCTGTGCAGTGTCAAGGTCATTGCTCCCCATCACGCGCCCATGGCTCATTAGCGAAATGACAAGACTCTCAGATTATGTTCTATTTACTAAATTGTTTGCATTTTATTTATTCTGATAAAGTAAATTAAATACAATTCTGGAGATAATTTAGCAAAATAAATTGTAATTTTTGCTCTATTTGTGTTTAGAAGGGGATAAATAAAAATAAACCTTTCGTGACCCCGGTTAAACCGCAATCCGTCTAACCCGCTCCCGGATAATCGGGAGTTGACTGTACACAGTCATTAAACGAGAAAAACAATTTTGGTAAGGCTAAAAGTTGTACTAGGCCTAACTTATTGAGCCAGGAAGAACCTAAGCTGAAATTGTTCAATAACTTGCCTTTCGAGAAACCCCAACAAGTTTACTGGCCTAGTGTAAGAGAGCTCCTGTTTGCCCATCAATTGTACTCAGTCCATGAATTGTATGGAATTCCAAAGCATATTATAAGTCACTTTTTCAAAGAGGGAGTGCTGTTTGCAGTTTTGTTTTTGTTTGCAATTTAAAAATTGATTTTGCTAGCAGTGTTCGGTTTTATTTGCATGGTGTGTTTTTTTTCTATTAAGAATGCATTTATTTAATTAAATGTATACTTGGGTTGGATTGACAATGCCTATTGCATGAATTTTTGTTAATTTAAAATAAACTTTAATATCATTATCGGTAATTATTTATTATTTCCCCTTCACCTCCGATCCTTTTACTATTTTAATATATTGTTCTTATGACATTAAACGTCATAAAAACGCAAAAAAAATTTTTCGCAAATTCAACATACTCACGAAACAACTGTCTGAAGAGTACTAACCCAGTCAATCTAGCAGACACTTTGGGAATCCGAGATAAATCTATCGGATGAAAATATCGAACTTACTAATATCGAGGAGCAACTATTGTTTTGATATTGCGATATAATATTCGCACACCCCCGCTCCTGTGGGGGTAGTGTGGTCTTGTTTTGATATTGAGATATAATATTCGCACACCCCCGCTCCTGCGGGGGTAGTGTGGGTCCATTTTGAGTGCACACTGCTGTAGCTAGCACGTCAACATGTGATATATTTATTTATATTTATCATAACCTAACCTAACCCAACTCCTCAGAGCGATGTATGGGAATTTTCGAATTTTAGGTAAAATTGTTCAAAAAGGGAAAAATTCCCGGAAAAAAGGAATATTTCACATACAGTGCTCTGCGGAGTTAGGTTAGGTTAGGTTATGATAAATATACACAGATTATCTGTATTTGGTAAATAACATAACCTAACTTAACCTAACTCTGCAGAGCGCTGTATAGGTAATTGTCCCTTTTTTGGGAAATGTCCTAAAAAGGGGAAAATACCGGAGAAGAGAATATTTCCCATACAGCGCTCTGCGGAGTTAGGTTAAGTTAGGTTATGATATTTACCAGATACTGATAATGTGTGTATATTTATCATAACCTAACCTAACCTAACTCCGCAGAGCACTGTATGTGAAATATTCCTTTTTTCTGGGAATTTTTCCCTTTTTGAACAATTTTACCGAAAATTCGAAAATTCCAATACATCGCTCTGAGGAGTTGGGTTAGGTTAGGTTATGATAAATACACACAAATATATCACATGTTGACGTGCTAGGTAGTGTGCTCTCAAAGTGGACCCTTACTACTCCCGCAGGAGCGGGGGTTAGTGCAAATATTACACACTACCCCCGCAGCTGCGGGGGTTAGTTAAAATACTATACACTATCCCCGCAGGAGCGGGGGTGAGTGCAAATACTATACACTACCCCCGCAGGAGCGGGGGTTAGTGCAAATACTATACACTATCCCCGCAGGAGCGGGGGTGAGTGCAAATACTACACACTACCCCCCAGGAGCGGGGGTTAGTGCAAATACTATACACTATCCCCGCAGGAGCGGGGGTGTGCGAATATTATATCGCAATATCGAAACAATAGTTGCTTCTCGATATTAGTAAGTTCGATATTTTCATCCGATAGATTTATCTCGGATTCCCAAAGTGTCTGCTAGATTGACTGGGTTAGTACTCTTCAGACAGTTGTTTCGTGAGTATGTTGAATTTGCGAAACATTTTTTTTGCGATTTTATGACGTTTAATGTCATAAGAACAATATATTAAAATAGTAAAAGGATCGGAGGTGAAGGGGAAATAGTAAATAATTACCTCATTATCATTACTTACATGAAGATAGACATCACCTATTTTTCGCCCAAAACCTATTCCATTGTCAATCAGCAGACCACAACCCGTCTCTAACCCAGGACACAATCCATCTAGCTCTAAGGCCACTTGAGTTGCGTAGGCCTCAAGTAGGCTAAACTATTATCTAAATAATCTACAAATAAATAAATAATTCCTTTATGCCTAGGACACAACAATTTTGAGTCACAAGATTTGCACGTCTTCGAAGAGTTTTATAATACCTATTTTATAAGATATCAAACAAGCCATATTTAACAAAAAAATAATTTTTTTATGTTCTAGTATATTGGTATCAATCAAAATCATATAAATGTTAAAATTGTTATTTTCTAAACTGATTCTTACCATCGTGAAAATGAGCGGAATTTAGAGGTGTCAGAGCGAACCAAACTCCTGACAACAAACATTGTTATGGCCTAATTAGAAGAAATATTGTATAAATACTAAGTGAAGCCAAAATCAAAAGTCCAACACTTTGCAAAATGGAATTATAGGCCTAATTTATTGTAACCTCACTTCACCAATCTGGCAAATACCAACACCGCCATGAAAATTTATTTTATGCATTCTTTCACTCTCTCAGCTGCTTTGTACCGGATCCTTACACACAGACCAGTTGGTAACTGTATGCATACAGAAAGTAAGGAATACAATAATTTATAGCTCAATGCTTAGCATTGATTATAGAGTTCTCAATTATCGATGTTTACACCTTTGAATAAAAACACCAAATATGAATCAATAATCAACGTTTATTGTCAGACAGCACTACAATCATGCAAAATACATGGTCAGGCAATATACATGCAAATGTTCAGAATTTAGTTATAATATAAAACAAGAAATAACAAAAAGCAATAAAAACAAGCAATAGGCCAAGATAATAGTATAATAACCTAAATACATGCATAACAAACCATAAGTCAAAATGAGCAATTACAGTCAGAATGCAAGAGCTATTTATTAAAATTTGTAGGATATTCGACTCTACGTAGCCCTACGACTACTTTACACATTACTCAAATCTGACGTATTTGTTTATTCCCAACGGCAGCAAGCAAATTATAAAATGGTTCAATGATGGTTGTTCTTGTGTGCCAAGAACACATTTTGGTGCCATAAGTGGTGATTTTTTTATTTATTCCTTCCAACGGATACACCATTATGTTACAGTAAATACAGCATTAGGAACTGATGAAAAATTAAACAAAACCAGAGAAGACAATACAATAGTAACAACATTCCTTCTTCCAATGGTGTTCCAATTCCTTCCACATTAGATTTAACAGCAACAATAATAAATAATAAATGCTGATTTAAAAAAGTTATTTGAAAAGCCCACTAAATCAAACGATACAGATGAATTTGTTCCATCTTTGATTACTTTTATTCCAGTGGTTTAAATGAGTAGATTCAATAAGAATAGTTAAATAATTATTGCCGTATATGGAACGAGAAATCTTCCTCACCAGTTTACCAACCTGATAATATCACCGGCTCGCTTTTTCGACAAAAATCGCAGTGTTGTCTCCAGTATAGTATAACCGATATCTCGGCCACCTGAGGTCTCGCATGTTCACTGTTCCCTTCGGTTGGTAGCAGTTGACCCGATAAATTAGTTCAGACTATTGTCACTTCAGGAATGCAGTTCGCTGGCGCTAGTGTCGCGTCGCGCATGCGCACTTGTTTTGTTTCGTAACAGCGCTCCCCCTTCCCCCTCCAAAATACTATACTCCCACTTGCAGCTCCCACTACATAGTGAACCATAATTAGCGGGCGTTGCTTTTGCCAGTATCGTGTGTTTAGTGTTGTAGGCCTAGTGAAACTGAGATTGTACTGTTTTGATTCAAGTGTTTAGTGTCATAGATTAGGAGTACGATGTGGTGAGTACTTCTTGAGTCAGATTTAACGTTCGCTTGCATGCAACTTTTACAGGCGCTGATTTTCATTTCTAATGTAATACCCTAGACTAGGTTTTAAATGATTCAATATAATCCCAGGTCTACCTAGGCCAGCTTAGGCCATCGTTGTCTTTATCAACAAGGTTGCCATGGGGAACTTGACATTATTTTGGGGGATAACAGATGTTTGCGAAATGCATGACATTGCATTTCACCATTGAGTTCAGTTGAGCAGGAGTTCAGTGTCATGCTATTTATTCCCGTCAACTGCTAAAAATGTCCTGCTTTAGATGTTTGCCAGTTCTGCATCTCTGCACAACTCCAATCCAATGGTGGGGTGTAACATTTTCATTGATTTATCCACCCCTTTTTCCCAAAGGAGGTTGTCAGTAAATATATTTACACAATCATGGTATCATGGTATCTAAGAACAAAGTTAAATTAAATGTTTAAAATGAAAAGTCATAAATGTCACAAACTGTTAAGATTTTCTGCTGAACAATTATTGATAAACTAAAACAATGATGTATTAATTATTATGTACTAATTGAAAAGGTATCACTTAAATAGTAGGTAAAGGATAAACAGCAATACAGCAACATGTTATTTTTTTCTCACTTTTGGTGAAACGACACTAGGTAGATTCAACACTGAGAGGTCCAAGATCTTGAATACTTGAATACTTCATCGATGACCACCACTGCCAGATAGATTGCGTCAGAATTTACAAATTACTAACTTAATACATACAAAAAAGAATACATTTATACTAAAACACATGAATGGCGGACTCGAGTATAGGATCATGAGGTCATGAGCTGCTCCTCGCTTAGTTCGTCAAGGTTGATCACTTGGTCGGCTTTACTAACTTACAGCCGTATAACGTTTTGACTTGCAGTGGTGATGGCTGGGGACTGTCAAGAATCAATTAAGTTTAACCGTTGTACCTTGTTTTTCAAGTTACATGTTTGTTTGAACACTAAGCAATAACAATCACAATCAGGTCTATACCAAAAAGTTTATTTTATATTCTGACACCGTCTGTGGGTGCAGAGGAAGAGCAGAGAAATCGCACAATACAGCGAACCTCGAATGTGTTTGGCATTCATTCCTAATAATGTTATCATTGAATGGAATTAACGTGTGAATCCTAAGTTTTTGTTTAATTTTACCTATGAACCTATCTAAGTTGGCTTATGTGGGACATTTTTGGTATTGCTTTTTTTATATCTGTTTTATACTACTTAAAAATGATGAAGGTGCTTGAAACAGATTATATATCCACACACATGTATAGGACCTACAAATATTACCAGCTGCCTTTTATAGCCTGTAGTGAAGAATAGTAATAAAAGAAACAGTCATGACGGACATGCTCCCCCCTTGCCCATTCATGGCTCCAAAAACATGTTTGTTTATTAAATTGAAACAAATTCATTGAATATGCAAACTTCATAGCAGAGAGTCTCTTTGGAGTAGTCCAAAGCGGCGGTGGGCCCAAATGATGAAGTAATTTAGAGTGGTCTATTTTTACTTTTGACAATTTTATCGTCTTTATAATTTCAACTGCTTAGCTTCCGTGTTATTATAGTTTTCAAAAGCAAATTAGAGGCATGGATTGGTCAGTGGGGTAGATATGACAGTTTAATTAGCTTATGTTTCAAGTGGTCTGCTGGGTTTGTTTTTATTTCTCGGCCTCCCCAAGTGACCACTTTAATTGGCAGGTGTTCTTAAAAAGTTTGCTGGTTTTATTCATGCTCACAACGAAAACTGACCAGTCGTGGAACTCTCAATTAGTTAACCGATCTGTGGCAACGTTGGTGGGAGGGCCCAAGTAAGGTAAATGGTGGCAGGCCAGCTTGGAAGTTGATGGATTGGTTAAGTTAATTCTTTGTTAGTTGCACAGTATTTATAGTCCATGGTTGCACATCAACCCTTAATATGATACTTTTTACTTACTTTTACTGTGTAAGTTATGTGCCACTATGACTCTTTAGTCTGATAGAACAATATTTTGATTCAAATATGCCATTAATTTATTTAACACCCCCGTCGCAGCAAACCTGCATACTCAGCGAATTTCCAATGGATATATAAATGTCTTAATACTACATAAAGCCACTGTCCAAGTTTCATAAAAATATATTCACAAATAAGTGGTATGTACAATTTTAATTATTCTCCATAAGAATAACATGGGGCTGAGTACACAGGTTTGCTGCAACGGGAGCCTTTTGCAAAAACTTGTTTTTTTAGCAAATATCAATGGACCACAACCAGTTGAAGCCTTTTATAACAAGTTTCGTCAGTATACTTTCATAAATAAGCGAGATATAAAATTTTTCTTTTCCTCCATAAGAATAACATTAGACAACGTACTGTGTTTAGCACTTTCAATATCTCGGTAACCAATTGACAGAGGAATGACCAAAATACCAAATTGTGTGTTTTTTAAGCTGAATACAATGGTAAAAACTAAAATTTGACTATTTCCAAAATTATATGTAAAAAATTTTAAAAAAACATTTTCGGGGTACAAAATACCCCTTCCCCTTCGGATAGAGCGATCTGGCTGGTTTTCGAACAAAGTCATAAATGTTGCTTTACACGTATATGCCAATTTTCATAAAAATCGGATAATTTTTACGAGAGTTATCGTGCTCACGGACACATATATACAGTTTCAAACGAATGGTGTTTTTGGGGTCTGGGGACCTCAAAACGAAAATTTATCATGGTCCAGGGCCTAGGTCTTACCATGCCGACTACGGTAATAGCTTCTTCCCTATAGGGGAAATTCGCTAAAAACATATATTTATATTTCAGTTCTTAGGTTTTAAAGATGACAAGTTAAGAACAGAACCAACATCTATTTAGAAACTAACAGGTTAAATAAGGAACTACATGTCTTGATGAGAGTGGTGGGGAGTAGGTTTGTACTATTTTATTTTGTCTAAGACGTACATTCATATTTGAACTGCTTCATACTTGTCATACTGTCATACTTTTTATGCTTGATCTGTTAACAAAACATGTTGAAGCGTATATTCCCCAAACTTCCTTATAATTTACATTTGTTGGCTTTGAAATGGCTTGAAATCATAACAAAATAATTATAAGTGGTGGTTAAAAAAAACTCATAAAATATCAATATGTTCGCGGATTTCCTCTGAGCAAAGCTCTAGAAATAATAACAAACCCAGCAGATCACTGAGAACCTTACAAACCTTAACTAACCCAGAAGATCACTGGTGACCTTACTAACCCAGCAGATCATTGGGAACATGACAAACCTTAACGAACCCAGCGGATCACTGGGAACCTTAACTAACCCAGAAGATCACTGGTAACCTTACTAACCCAGCAGATCATTGGGAACATGACAAACCTTAACGAACCCATCAGATCATTGAAAACCTTACAAACCCGGCAGAACACTGGGAACCTTATAAACCCGTCAGATCACAGGAAACCCAACAAACCTTAACCAACCCAGCAGATCACTGGGAACCTTACAAACTTTAACTACCCCACGATAATTAACTTAATTTAAGCTGTCATATTTACCCCACCTACTAAATTCATAAGCACTAGGCTATTCTTTGGCCCCTAGGTACCACCCAAGTAACAGAGTTAATTAAGTTCAGTAGGGTAGTCTATTGGCCCTACGGTCAAGATTTAAAATATACTCTCAAAACTCATACTGCGTTTGACATTGTATGCTATTTCAGGTTGACACGCAAATCTTGTCCCTATAAAAATATATACCGTAGGCTAATTTAACTTTCCATAAATTACAAGCAGGCATACACGCCAAAACGCTTGCTCATTTTAAAAGATTATCGTAACAGCATTTTTTGATAAGGGTTATTGTTGTCGATTGAGTGAAAAAAACATCGTCGAATCAATATAAATTTAAAGTTATCTGTAAGACATTTGGGGTATATCTGGAGACGATAACATTTGACTCTTCAACGACTGGATGTGATTGGACGGCAGCCAGGCATTACAACATCGTTGACTTTGGTTGGCTTTTTAGTAAACATTAAGCAATCAAATTTTTATAATAGAAGGAGATCGCTGTGACGGTTGCTGCTGGTGATCATACATTGCCTTATTAATGAATTTCCAATGGAAAAGTGAACCATTAGCATGACCCGCACAGTGAAACTTAAGCCCGGGACGACCATAGAAGTTCCTATCGTGACCCCCCTGAACACGTTTTGGGGGGTCGCTAAAAACTTTATATATATGTGATCACACACTAGCGGTCACAATTTTTATCTGATTTACTTGAAATTTGGTTGGAACCTTCCCTTCTGTAAACAGTTGGAGAAGTTCGTTGGGCAAAAAAACCGAACAACCCTAACCCCCTTTTTGAGGGATTTTAATTTTTCAAATTTTCAGTTTTTGGGCCCAAAAAGTGTTAGAAAAGCCCCGGATGTAACATTAATGCATATTAAATTATTGTACGTAAAATGCCAAGCCCTCCCTCATCATTCTAGCATAAGTATTTACCGAGTTATTAAAGAGAATGTTAATTGTCTTAACACAGTACATTGTCTTATATGGATTTTACACTGAAAAAGGCTGTTTTTCATATCTTGATGTAGTTCTATTACCCCCAATACCCCTATATCCTACCAACTTGTTATCCCGACTATATCTTCTCTTAACCGTATAATGTTCAACATTGCCATCCTAATAGTCAATTTAAATATAACCATGAGTATCAGAATAGCCAAAAAAATCACATTTTTCAATTTTCAAAAAAAAATGTAACCGGTGTTGTTTACCTTTTTTTGACTTTTTTAAGGTTTTAATGCGGAAATTCACTTCCCTCACGTCAGCGGCCTGCGTGCGATCTTGTTTAATATTTATGACCTTGAATTATGTTTTATCGAAAAACTAATATTTTCCTCCCTAGTTTTTTGTGAAGGCCTTTCATTCAAATATATGGAAAGCCATTATCTTCCCCTAGTATATCTCATTAGTGAATTTACTTTGGAAAGTGAACTATTAGCATGACCCGGGGAACCGGGAAACACGGTGAAACTTAAGCCCGGGACCACCATATAAGTTCCTAACGTGACCCCCTGAACACGTTTTGGGGGGTCGTTCAAAATTTTATATATATATATATATGTGTATGCACTCTAGCGGTCACATTTTTTGTCCGATTAACTTCAAATTTGGTTGGGACGTTCCTTTCTGTAATCAGTTGGACAAGTTCGTTGGGCAAAACAATCGGAAAACTCTAAACCCTTTTTTTGGGGATTAATCTTCCAAATTTCGAGTTTTTGGGCCCAAAATGGGTCAGAAAAGCCCCGGATGTTAAATTAATGCATGTAAAAAGGTCGAAATTAGTAAGGTGAAAGTTTTAAGCCCTCTCTTGTCATTCTAGCATAAATATTTACCGAGTTATTAAAGAAAATGTGTTTTAACTAAACACAGTACGTTGTCTTATGGGGGTTTTACACTAGAAAAGCCTGTTATTTCTTTGTTAGAGTACTTTTATCATCCCCAGCAACTCACGCCTACTTACAAGCCTGCCTCGACCTTCTCCTAACATTATAATGCGCAAAATTGTATTCCCAGCTTTGCAGGTAAATGAAACCAGGAGCATCAGAACAGCGAAATAATCAATGTTTTCAGATTTCAATAAAAATTGGAATCCATGTATGTTTTTACACATATTTTGAATTTTAAACTTTTTTTGTGGAAATTCACTTCCCTCACGTCAGCGTGCTGCATGCAAACTCGTTTAGTATTTAAGTATACTGTCAATTAGTTGGTGACAAGGTTGTCTCAATTGTTACTGTACTGCTGTTTACTTTTGTACACAGATTTTCCAGGATTGTAAAAAGTCAGTTGAGATAGTTTGAGATCTCTTTAATTTTTCTCTGTAAGCTTGCTTTTTACCCTCTTTTTTTGTTGTAGTAGAACATCAAAAACGTTCCATACAATTCTAAGCCCTAAATGTTAACAGTTATTTATTGACTGCCGGTACCGGTACAGAATTTGTATGACCTTGAGGAAGTACCAGTGTAGAAGGCCTGCTTCAGGGGGTGAGCGAACAAAAAAAGTTTTCTTTTCAAATCCCTGCAACACTTTTGTTTTGACCTAAATTCTATAGGCTACTCATATTGCTCTCAGTTCTGTCAACTGTAATAAATCAAATAAAAAACTGTTTACTTCCTGAAAAATATCAACATACATGCTAATAGATTAAAACAAAACTATAAGTTGTTTCTATTGGAAGAAACAAAACAAATTCTAAGTACAAGATTAGATTATTAATAGTTAACCATAAGACTTTTTTGTGTATCCACGCCAGTGGCATTTTTTACGTTTTGATAGGGAACGGTCCAAACCCTGGTCTAAAATATTAGCAGAGATTAAAATATTTGATTGAAGATTATATATATAGAGTAGTAAAATAAATTAAAGGGACATTGAGCTATAAAAAACAAATTGAGGGACCTTAAAAATGTAGAAAAAAGTCAAATGAGCTATACAAATCCGATTATCAGTAGGGGGAAGTGGTGAAATATTACTCCAAGTCATCAAAACAAACTGACTGGCCTTCCCCCGAGCAAAGCTCGGCCCCCAGGTACTATTAGATTAATGTAATATGTACAGCGCTTTGGAAACTCCTTTAGGATTTATAAAGTGCTCTGCTTAATTCAGATTAAAACATCAGCATCCCCTTTCGATTAAAACAAATTCTAAAAGGAAAGTCTCAATTGAGTAACACTATGACAAAAACAACAGCACTTGTATTCTAAGCTATATATAGCACAATTGTACTCGAATGAGTGCAGCCGACACAAAAATGGTCCAGTATTGTCAACAGAAGCGTCGAAAACAAAAGTAAAACCAATGACTACATAAACTACAATTGTAGTTTTTGTAGTCATTGGTAAAACCTAATATTGAAAAATTTGTTTTTGTCACACAAGATTATTGCAATACCGTTTTATAATATGAGCAAATATTGCTTTGGCTGGATAATATAGACTTGGGGTTGGGTAAACTTTTAAAGGATTAGAACGTGTTTTGGCCAATTTCAGGATAAAAATAGGTACAAGTCTAATGTATTTAACTAAAATGTTTTAGGAATTAGTTAGGCCTATCGAGTTGTTAAAACAAAAGTTTATGTTTTTTATTTATTAACACAAACCAGAAAACTGAATAGCCTATGTTAATTTACTTAGTTAGGACTGAACTGTTTAACGTTTAAGAATTGATTTGAACTAAATTGTAAATTAATAACAAACACAATAATTGGTTCTCACACGTGTTTATTTTACGGTAGTAGTACAGCTTCAGCAAAAAGCCCCACCAATTGTATACACTTAGTTTTGCCTATCCTGCAGTTTCTTAATTCAAAAAATACTTGTACAACTTTCTAATATTTTTTAAAACTTGAAATTGACGTGACACCCTGATGAGACTGTAGTAACGGGATTGTCCTGTTCAAAACGGTACGTATACGGTGGCCCTGGGGGAGGAATTCGCCTGCTTCTCCGCCCCAGTGAGTCACATTGTCCAGCAGTCCGGAGCCCCGCAGGGTTCCAGTGACAGTGGCACTCCCTTGCTGATTCCCTTTTCAAATTTCTCTAACGGGCCAACGACCCCAGCCCCAACCCTCCTTGTTGTCGAGCATTCTTCCCCCTTCCCCCCCCCCATAACCAAGGCCTTGGTCCTTGTGTCGCTTGTGACACGTGTCGTAGTCGTAGTTGTATCGAATTGCGATGCGGCAAGGACCGATGCGACTTTTCGATTCGATATTTGGTTACGATACGCATCGTATCGCCAACTTCGATATTTTCAGTTTTACCGGCATACGTGATATTTTCGGAAGGAAATATAATCGTTAAACAGAAAATATTTGAAAAATTACTCGTAAGAACTTTTGAAAAGAACAGTAATGTTTGAGTACGAAATATCGATTTTTTTACGTTTTAACTTGGATATTCTTGTGTTACAGTATGTCAGAAACGGAAACGTTACAGTGGTGGCTATACGATATTTATTTCGACATGATAAGATATGTATCGCGAATGATCTGTGAGTTTGAGGTAGAAAGTTGGACGATAGGCTACTAATGAGGGATTTTTCAGGAAGAGGAAGAGTCTAGTCTGCACCTGCGTATCAGATGACAGCAGTATACAGTAGTACAGTAGTACAGTAGTACAGACCTCATATTTCGGTTCGCATTTTTCTAGCTGTTAAGAATCGTATGAGAATTCCGCATATCTGTATCGGCCTAGGACATTCGAGACTATACATTATTTAAACACTAGAACCGATAGGTAAAGTCCAAATAAATAAAATATATAAATAAATAAATATATACATTATTGGTTGTTTAGGTTTCTGTTGATGCCAGTAGATATTGTGATGATTCTAGTCTACTGATAATTCCCGTATAGCGAGCGTATAGGCTATTTTAGCTAGTTTTGTACAAATTAAATTCTTCCATAAAACCGTTCAACACTAATCGCCCATCAAAACAGTACCGGCTCTAGGGCAGTGCGAGCCGTGCTCCAGCACGGGGCGCGCGGGGCGCGGCGCTTTTGGGGGGGCGGCACTCGGCGCTCATGACGGGCCATGGGGTCAGGGATTGGGGGCGTAGTCCGTAGCGCTAAAATAAAGTATTTGTAAAAATATATAAACCCGACCAATTTTGTAAATTTGTTTTATATTAGTATTATAAATTGATAAAGGCACTATTGGGAAGTATGTTGTGCATTCACTATGTTGCACCTTCATTATACTTAAAACATTAAATTCACAAATCAGATAAACACAACCTCCGCTCCCCTCTATTCCAAATTGAAAAGATGTTTTGACCTCTTGTCGTTTTGTGACATTGAGAGTGTGAATAAAACTCGCAATACGATGAAAGGAAATTGAAATGTTAAAATATCAAGTTATACGATTCAACGAATTGATTTAATCCGCCATTCCTTCGAATATTTTAAACTACTTCCTAGCTGAGGAAATATATGGTTTGGGTTTTGGAGAGTATTGAATCGGGATTTCACTTTTAATTGAAGTTAAAATGATTCGAGTTTTATATTGCTAATATATTTAATAAGAGGGGAAAATATGATACGCCCCCTTAGATTTTGGCGCCCCCTTCGATCGGTACTTGAAAAGGTCCTTACTTTGAAAAATATAGTTAATAGTTCCGTCTCTGTTTAGTATAATTTCAATCAAGTTCTTATATTTGTTAACTGAGTCATTTCGGGGCATTGGAGATGGAGTGGACAATGTTAAGAAATGAAAATACTTCTCGTCATTACAGATTATTAGCGATTTCGTCGTGGTTAATAGATTAATCATCTGTATTTCTTCTAAAGTGGCAGTACCGATTGTATCAATAAAAAAAAACATGTTTACAGACAACTTGAGTTTTTGGAGTAACTGGAATTAAACTTAGGTGATCAAAACACTTTTAGAAGATAAGATTCAATATATCAGAAAAAAATAACCTTTATAGCTACAAAACACCTTAATTAAAGACTAAATACTCGAAGATTGAGTTTCTATAACTGAAAAACGTGTTACACATTAGAAACAATAATCAGAAATCTATATTTATACAAAATTAGTTTTGTCAAAAACTAAAATAACGTTAACAGCAAACCTTGCTGTTTTTGATTGCAAACTTCAGCCTGATGAATTCCTGGAACCGTCAGAATCTTGGTCGGTTTTGATGATTTTTTGGTTCCCCCTGAAGAAATATTTTTCCCACGCTCAGAACAGGTTGACTGTTATCAGTCTGTACTTCCCCCTTCCTACTTAGTTTTGAGGTTTGTTTTCATTATTAGTGAATTTCCTATGGAAAAGTGAACTATTAGCATGACCCGCACGGTGATACTTAAGTCCGAGAACACCATAGAAGTTCCTAACGTGACCCCCTGAACACGTTTTGAGGGTTCGCTAAAACTATATATATTTATATACATATATATATATATATATGTGTGTGTGTGTGTGTGTGTGTGTGTGTGTGTGTGTGTGTGTGTGTGTGTGTGTTCGCACTCTAGCGGTTGCACTTTTTGTCCGATTTACTTGAAATTTGGCAGGAAACCCCTTCTGGAAACAGTTGGACAACTTCGTTGGGCAACACAATCAAACAACTCCAATCCCCTTTTTTGGGATTTTAATTTTTAAAATTTTGAGTTTTTGCGCCCAAAAAGGGTCAGAAAAGCCCCGAATATAAAATTAAGATGGAAATTAGTAAGGCGGACGTTTTAAGCCCTCTCTCATCATTCTAGCACAAATATTTACCGAGTTATTAAATAAAATGTCAGTTGTCTTAACACAGTTGTATTGTGGGGATTTTACACTAGAAAAGACTGTTTTTCATATATTGATGTAGTTTATCACCCCCAATATCACTATACCAACTTGTTATCCTGACTATACCTCCTCCTAACCTTATAATGTACAACATTGCCATCCTAATAGTGAATTTAAGTATAATCTGGAGCATCAGAACAGCCAAAATATTTCATTTTTCAATTTTCCAAAAAACCTTTACCAGTGTTGTTTTAAACCCTTTATTCGATTTTTAAAGATGTTAATGCAGAAATTCACTTCCCTCACGGCAACACGCTGCGAGCGAACTCGTTGTTTTTCTTAAACAAACACATAATTGTTTGTTGATACGCAAAAGTCGCAGAATAATCCCCTGCGTCAGTGTGAGGGAGCCGTGTGATCGTAGCAGGTAGCCTACCGCCACGACGCGCGCCGCCGAGCCGTGCACCGCTCCTTGAGATCATCCTGGACAAGATATAGCAGTCGTAGCAACACATAAATAAATGCACGACAAGTCACACATAGAGTAGAGTGTAGACACGGCCTTACTAAATTAAATTTAAAGTTAGTTAAATTTGCTTAGTTGTTTTCCCTTTTTTAATTTTAGGTTTTTCAGAACAGCAGTGCAGATATGACTGCTGTATAATTTCAAAGTTATCTTAACTCAACATTTCCATGACGATACTATATGAAATCAAGATTTTGAATTACTCAAGTCTCTGAGCTGAATGTGTTCCATAGCTTGTCATTTCAGGTGATCAGTATCGCACGGAACTAGAAACAACGCAAACGCAACAATAAATAACGAGTTCGCAAGCAGCACGCTGACGTGAGGGAAGTGAATTTCCACTTAAAAACTCAAAATCAGTGTAAAAATGTACATTTATTCCAATTTTTATTAAAATCTAAAAACAGTGATTTTTGGCTGTTCTGATGCTCCTGGTTTCAATTACCTGCAAAGCTGGGAATACAATTTTGCGCATTATAGTGTTAGGAGAAGGTCCAGACAGGCTTGAAAGTAGGCGTGAGGTTGCTGGGGATGATAAAAGTACTCTTACAAAGGAATAACAGGCTTTTCTAGTGTAAAACCCCCATAAGACAACGTACTGTGTTTAGTCGAAACACATTTTCTGTAATAACTCGGTAAATATTTATGCTAGAATGACGAGAGAGGGCTTAAAACTTTCGCCTCACTAATTCCCATCTTTTTACATTAATTAATGTTACATACGGAGCTTTTCTGACCCTTTTTAGGCCCAACAACTCAAAATTTGAAAGATTAATCCCCAAAAAAGGGTTTTAGAGTTTTCCGATTGTTTTGCCCAACGAACTTGTCCAACTGATTACAGAAAGGAACTCCCTACCAAATTTCAAGTAAATCGGACAAAAAATGCGAACGCTAGAGTGCAAACATATATATATATATATATATATATATATATATATATATATATATATAAAAATTTTGAACGACCCCCCAAAACGTGTTCAGGGGGTCACGTTAGGAACTTCTATGATGGTCCCGGGCTTAAGTTTCACCGTGCGGGTCATACTAATAGTTCACTTTCCAAAGGAAATTCACTAACAAGCGATGGAGCGAGGCGCGTACGTCAGACTTATTTCAGAGCTATGGTGGGGGGGGAGGTTTTGGTTGTTATGAAGGGGGGCGGCAAGTTTGGTCTTTGCACGGGCACTGAAAACCTGACGGGCCGCCCCTGCATCAAAATATACCATTACACGGTCAGGCCGTTATTAAATGTTCCCAATCTTTAGATCGACGAAGTAGAAAACCCACCAGAATCGCCGCGAATGAGGGAAAGCGGGGAAAATCGCCCTGGAAAGTTGGGAAACCTGCGCGGCCGCTTGCTGAATCAGCTGTTTACTGTGCTGTGCCTGTACCGTCCAGCTGTCCTACATTGTTGACGGTCCGACGAAACTGAAATGCTATTTTGATTTGATTCTTTGTTTACTGTGTATGCTTTAATACAATTGCATTCACAACCGCTGTTTTTGAATGCAATACAACACGGAACACTGTACTGTATACGCGGCAACACCCTTATGCGACTTTGGATATACGTTAGCTTTGCAAGGTCCAGTAGTTTCCTGCATCCTGTGTATTCAGTGTTTCCACTTAGCGGTAAAAAATATCCCACGCGCTGAAAAAAAAATCCCTCTTTATCCCACACTTTTTGTTATAATATCCCTCGTAATATCCCACACTTTCCCACCGATTTTTCAAACAATACAACACAATTAATGTTAAATATTATATGATTATTGAATAATGTATTACGGTACTGTATTAGTAAAATATTTATTCTGTTAGATTTAAATTATTTATATCTACTAATTACCTTTATTTTACAATTTAGTATCAAAGAATTTTGAGTAATGCGACATAAATGATACGTTTACATACATGTGACCTAACTAAATTAAGTAATTTAGTTCTGTGAGAGGCACTAATATCTTTAACGGAGTGCTAAATAATGGCAACTATTTAACTTTTTGATTCAAACTTAGCCAGGCCAGTGACAATGACGTGATTCACAACACGCGACATTGGCGTTCGTTCTGTGACGTTTGAAAAATAACGAGTTCGCACGCAGCACGCTGACGTGAGGGAAGTGAATTTCCACATAAAAACTTGGAAAACTCAAAATAAATATAAAAACATACATTTGTCCAATTTTTATTGCAATCTGAAAACACTGATTTTTTGTTGTTCTGATACTCCTGGTTTCATTTACTTGCAAAGCTGGGAATACAGTTTTGCTCATTATAAGGTTAGGAGAAGGTCCAGACAGGCTTTAAAGTAGGCGTGAGATGGCTGGGGATGATAAAAGTACTCTAACAAAGGAATAACAGGGTTTTCTAGTGTAAAACCCCCATAAGACAATGCACTGTGTTTAGTCGACACACATTTTCTTTAATAGCTCGGCAAACATTTATGCTAGAATGACGAGAGAGGGCTTAAAACTTTCGCCTCACTAATTCCCGTCTTTTTACAAGCATTGATTTTACATCTGGGGCTTTTGTGGCCCTTTTTGGGCCCAAAAACTCGAAATTTGAAAGATTAATCCCCATAAAAAGGGGTTTAGAGTTTTCCAATTGTTTTGCCCAACGAACTTGTCCAACTGTTACAGAAAGGAACGTCCCTACCAAATTTGAAGTAAATCGGACAAAAAATGCGACCGCTATAGTGCAAACACATATATATGTATAAAATTTTGAACGACCCCCAAAACGTGTTCAGGGGGTCACGTTAGCAACTTCTATGGTGGTCCCGGGCTTAAGTTTCACCGTGCGGGTCATGCTAATAGTTCACTTTCCAAAGGAAATTCACTAGTAATAGGTGCGGTCAACGAGGTTTTAAAATGGGAAACCCCCCAACTGTCAGTACGACGAGAAAATCCACTAGAAGGTTGCGTCGCCGTCTTATATATATATATATATATATATATATATATATATATATATATATATATATATATATATATATATATATATATATATAGTTAAGGTGCTCTGGCCGATTTCCGAAAAAATCCCACTTCATCCCACAGTCCCATTTTATCCCACAAGCAGTCAAAATACCCCTTATATGGGATAAAAATCCCTCGAGTGCACTGTGCATTCTCCCGTCTCCGTCTGTCATCTGTTTGGCTAGCAGACCGCCCGAGACTGCTATCGGCGATACATTCACTATCACATGTAAACAAAGTGTCGCATGGACCGATCATGTTTCGTTTTTAATTCATTGCGTGGATGAAATTTGTGGGTTTCAGCATTTTTAAATTACTACAGTACGACGTGGAGTACTTGTTTACTACATCCTCCGACTGACGAGCAAATTTTCTAGCTCATTTGCCTATTCTCTGCACGTTTAAGGTCACTCCAGTTGACACTGCATTTGTGATTATTTTGCTTTGATTTCAAACTCCATAAGCCCTATGGTGTTTTTTTCACTTTTCATATTACATTTTTACAATATTTGATTTTTCCTAGTGTGGGACCTGTAACTACAACCACAGTCAATGCTACAACATTTGAAGGAAATCGTTGGAACCGTTTTTGATATCAGAGTTGCAAGCAAACCTTACTCCTATGCAAGTATCAGACAAAGGCAATAGTCTTGTTGACATTCAGCTCTTCCTGTGTGTGCCTGTCGGCCTGTTATCACCGACTGATAACACTGATAACAGTGATAGCGGCCTGATAAGACTCCACTAATTGTGGCCCTATCTGCGGTATTGTGTGCACAGACGCCACCGGTGGCCTACGTCAAATTACTGAAATAGATTTATTGGTTACTGCCACAGTTAGGGATTGGTGATGACTTGTGTGGGGTCTACCAACGAGGTTAATGTACCTAGACGTCTCGTCTGGGTTAAAGTCCTGCATGTTGACCGCCATTTTCCGCAGGTAACAAATAAAATCCTCTTTTCTCAAGTTTTATGTTTGTCAGCTGACAAACATAACTTGTGGAGAGAGGAGTTGATCGGATACCATGAGAGAAGAGTGGACGGAGGGTCAAAATGGCGGTCAACCATGTACCCTTCACTTTTTACCCCAGAAAGACCTCTAGATACCAACCTCGTATTGGGTTACACACATGTTTTAGACACAATTTTCCAAAGTTAGTCCAGTATCCTTCGATTTAAGGTCGGACATTATGCTCTTAGACGCTAATAAAAACATTTTGTAAAAGGTGATAGGGGCCATACACATATTACGTAACGCACTTAAGGGGGGAGGGGGTATGGCATAGCTTTATGTTGGGGGGGGGTTTGGATCAACGTTACGTACCTCACACATATTAACCCTACAAGAGCTGGCGCACTCCCGTATCTCTTGATACTGTTATAAATATTTTAAAATAAAAAAATAATCAAATTTATATCTAAATCGAGGTTACAGTTAGTTATATAAAAATACTTCCGTCATACTGTTTCAAAACCGTTGAACCAAAAGTAAAAGCATAACGTGTTTTGAGTAAGTTCTGTGTTGATTTACACCTATGTTTTGTGTTGTTTTAGAGTGTAAAATCATGACTTGATTCTGCAAAGCCACCCACACTTTAGTATGTTAAGTTGTTTTGTATTTGTTATAAATTAAATTTGCACCTTTTCAGCTTAGATAGTTTGTTTAATATGAGGGGGGGGTCTGAAATGACGAAAACATGCATTACGTGATATGTATTTGACCCCATATAAACTTGTTAAAAATAAAGAATCGTCCTGCATCGAATAATTTCGGTAATCACCACCCTATTTACAATTCGAATGAATTTATTTGGGATTTAATTTGAACTACGCAAATCAAGAGGCGGGCTTGCAAGCGAGACGTTCTAGGAGACACTGTATACAGTGTTCGGATGGCACTGGCCCAGAATGTGCCATAGGTCAAAGCAAACTAAACCCGCAGCTTGCACTTTGAAACACCTGTTTTGGGTTGGTTGATCTTGACGCTGTAAGATGGCGCCACCATCAGGGTGTTTACGGTTTTGAATCGATTGTTTATTTTTCGCATTTAGCAGCGAAGGTAATGACGGCTCAAATATTGGTTTCGATGAAGTATTAACTTCCACAGCATCACTGTTGTAATGTTTTGGTAGGACGCGGTCCAAACCCTAGTATTGTTCTTGTTTCTCTCTTCTCAAGCAGACCGATCCAGTTACGGAGCGCAACCGGATGGCGGGTCGCAACCGGAACCAGGGTTGGCAAACCGGAAGTAAGTACCGCTGCTTCTTACTAGAGCCGAACTGTGACAGCCGCGGTATTCGGTCATCCGGTTGTTGTATCGATCTGTAGTGTTTCGATTGAGCCAAGTCTGTTTGTGTTGTTAACGTTGGGGTGTTAATCATTATTTTTACACTTCCAAGATTACCTTGGGTGATAGGGTCGACCGTGTACCGATTTCATTCGATACATAATTTTAATTAATCGATACAGTATTAGTGGTAACGGGCATTTGAAACTTCATTCGCGCAGTGGCGTAGTTACGAGGGGGGGGTCAGGGGGATACATCCCCCACTTGTAACTTGGAAAATTAAAATTTATATCCTGAAATCAAGCTTATGCCTTTTGATTAAAAATAAATGATGTTACCGAAATACGTGCAATATCTCCAAAGTATCTTATTTATATACATATTAAGAATATTGTTCGCTTACAATAAATAGTAGCAGATGAAGTATCCGCACCGGCACCGGCACGCGGCACGGTATTTGCGCGCCACAAGTGGGACGTCGAGTCACCCCCATACACCTCTATGGTCACCCCAGGACCCCAGTCACCCGTCACCGAACAGTCTACCCTCACCCCCTAGTGGCCACCTGACCTTGACCTTGACGTGTAGACGGTCTTAGTGATGTGCCTAACTTTCGGTTGCCATATCAGATTTGCAATTTAATAAACTTCATCCTTATTTCCAGCGTTCTAGAACGGCAAATATATGTAAAAGACAACGATATTTCCCGACGAAATAAAGCCAAAGAGTAACAAATAATAGAGGTTAGAGTGAACAGGGAAACGAGGGTTTAGCTTATTTGGCAATCGTTGCATGACGATGAAGAGTTGCCAACGTAAGTACATTTTCGTTCACAGATAGGATTTCAGCACAAAATTTGCATTATTCAACGCATTTTTTAGAAAATTGTTGTAAAAAAGATTTTCAATTTTTCATGGAACTTCCCCGGCGTTTTAAGGTAAAAATATAACTCCTAACTATGACTTGGCAACCCTAGCTTAACGATTACTTTCCAATAGGGCTACTGGTTACAACTGATACAAGTACTTTCTAGTCCTGGTTACAAATACTGATTACTTTGTATCAATGGTTTATGTCTTGGATGTGTAGGCCTATCAGTAATTATGAATGTAAAGGATAATGGTGTCTTCAATTATGTATACTGTGATCAGCTCTCACGAACACAGTTTTTTGTTTTTGTATTCCCTAATGAGACATCCCCCCCCTTGACAAATGTCTATCCACGCCACTGCATACGCGGACGCGATGTGTGGTGCGTGTGTTTAGTTCATTGATCTGAATGTGGTGGTGGAATGTCGCGTGTGAAAATTGAATTGTCGTAAGTTGAGCTACATTATGTAGAATGAGCGTTTTTTTAATTAAGTTTAAATGTTCGTTTATGAGTTTTTACTACAAGAGACTTTCAACTGAATTCGGATTGTATTCCAAACATTAAGGTTAACTTGAAAAGATACAGCGGAAAAATGACAAGAAATATTGTAATTATGTTGTAAATGATTTTAAAGCGCAATACTGTACATCAACTGTCAAGTACGATAGAGTGGACTGAGAGTCACCACGGAGTGTCATAATGCAGTTGACTGAATTAGTTTTGCTTGAGCGGTTGGCACAGATTGAAATTAATCTAGCAGACAAACAGCCGCCCACGCCCCCGCACTGTGACGCGACTCACAACAAAACCTGAGCCAGGAACGCGTATTAGTATTGGGAGCACAAACTCAGAAATAATCCGGACACCCCCACCACCACCAGGGGTCCCGTCATGTCCACAGGTACCTGAAGACGTAATAGGACTCCTGATTCTGAAATTTGTCTATCTAATCAGTATGGGTAAAGTCCACTTCATTCAAGAATAATGATGTCAACTGTTTTCTTTGGATTTCACCGCGTGAAAATGCGACACTTCGAAAGGAAAGATAAACGTTTTTGACATACAGGTGGGTACTCACCCACTCTATCTCCTGCAAAGTGTAGAACCAACTGCAGTAAAAACCAACCCACAAACCCTGTGTCCCACCATAGAGTTCTATGTTCTATGGGTCCGAACCACCCTGTGTCTGTCTACCAAACAAGTGTAGAGCGTACTGTAAGGACCTACCACCCTCACTGTCTATCTGCAAACTAAACCTAGAACTACTGTAAGGGCCTACCCATACCCTGTCTGCCGGCGAACCTAATGTAGAACGCACAGCAAGGACCTGTTCCATGGCCGGGCGCTGCGTTACAGCAATCACATACCAGACAACCCAGCCAAGCCAGGCGGTAGGCGCGATCGGGAGTTCGTCATTGATTTTTCATTCGGAAGAAAGATAGATGTAGGCTTCTTCAGGTTGTGGAGGCTGTTTGGATCCATTCTAGCGAAATAACTCACGTCTGTTGTAAGTTGTACATGAACCTCATAGAGAGTAACAAATTAGGACCGCCGAACACCGGGTAGCAGGCAAAGTCAGGTCTACCCGTGTTAGCAACATTACGATTTTTAGGCCACATCTGAAACAAAATGTAGAATATAACTGCCGGTTTTTGGCTCATTTTGCTTTATTCAAAGGCTGGTTCGAATAATATTCTACAAATTTATACTTTGCGTTTATATTATGCACGTTTCTTTTTAATTTCTAACAGCAGCTGATGATAATAACAATAATACCCCCGTAGCAGCAAACCTGCATACTCAGCGAATTTCCATTGGAGATATAAATTTCTTAATACTACATAACGCCACTTACCAAGTTTCATAAAAATATATTCACAAATAAGCGATATATACAATTTTAATTATTCTCCATAAGAATAACATTGGGGCTGAGTACGCAGGTTTGCTGCATCAAGGAACACAAAACATGGATTGTTATGCTTATATCAATACAACTCAACTAGGTGAAGTAATATACCAGTTTTTATTACTTTATGTTCATAATTAAGGGAGACAGCAATTAATTATTATCCATAAGATTAACATAAGGCTGAATACGCAGGTTTGCTGCTACGGGAGCCTTTGGCAAAAAAACTGGTTTTTTTTTTAGCAAATATCAATGAACCACAACCATATGAAGCCGTATACCAAATTTCGTCAGTTTATGTTCATGAATAAGCGAGATATAAAATTTGTCTTTTCCTCCATAAGAATAACATTAGACAACGTACTGTGTTTAGCATTTTGATATCTCGGTAACCAATTGACGTAGAGAAATTATTAAAATACCAAATTGTGTGTTTTTTAATGCTGAATTCAATGGTAAAAACTAAAATTTGACTATTTCAAAAATTATATGTACAAAATAAAAAAAAAACATTTTTGGGGTACAAAAGCCCCCCAAAATACCCCTTCGGATAGAGCGATCTGGCTGGTTTTTGAACTTTAAGTCATAAATGTTGCTTTACACGTTTTTACCAAATTTAATCAAAATCGAATAATTTTTACGAGAGTTATCGTGCTCACGGACACACACACACATATACATATATATATATATATATATATAGTATCGCGCTTTTAAAGTTAAAGTTTCCTTGACTGCGTTTTCTTATTTCTTTCCTGTCCCACTTCCAACTCGAACGACCTCAGGCCGAACACCTGAATAGGGAGGGATAAAAATCCCTTCGTGTGGCAAACTTGCGATTTCTCCACACACGCTGGCGGGGTCATTGACTCTCTGCAGGCCAGACGGTACCAACCTTACCGCGCTGAATATCCCGGGTTTACCGTTACGTCCCTCAGACAGGTTCGATAAATTACAAAACGCGCCGCGCCTTCCGTCAATGAACTTCTATGCTGTTTCTGTTTCTATAGGCCGTGTAAAACGTGTCGGGAGATTTGAGTACGGGTAATTACAATGCTCCCGTCGCAGCAATCCTGCAAACTCAACGAATTTCCAGTGCATAATATACGTGTAACTGAAATTTGACTTCCAAGAAAAATTATATATAAAAAACCCTAAAACACCATTTCGGGGTACAACCACCCCCCTCCCTTCAAAAAGCTCCTTTGATAGTGCGATTCGTCTGGTTTTCGAACTGGCACCTCCGTACCAAATTTCATAAAAAACATACCTTTGTAACGAGAGCTATCGTGCTAACGGACATATATATAAATACATATTATAATAATTATATGTACTATGTAACAATTTGAACGAACGGTGTTTTTAGCATCTGTGGGCCTCAAACGAAACGTTATAATTTTCCCAGGCATTTTACCATGCACCAACGCTAATAGCTTCCTCCCTAAAGGGAAATTCGCCAATTTTCTTTTTGTTTTGAATATTTGACGTATTCTGCCGTGGGGAGAAACTATAATCAGTAGTAACATTTTGTGGAGAAGATAATAAATAAAAACTATCTAAAATATAAGCGGATGTAGACCATATAAGCGACATGATATAAATTGAAAATTTAAAAGACGCAACGAGTGAGGTAGCGAGCTCCTGAAGTAGCACCTCACACTCGGGAGGTCTCGGGTTTCATCCCATGCCGCCATTCTGTGATGAGTTTGTACGGTTTCTCACCTCACTTGGCTAATGCCGAAATGGTTCCGAAAAAGGGCTAGGGGAAACATGACTCATCTTACCTGGTTACAAAACTTTAACACAAAAAATTGTTTAAATCCAATCAGAATCCAATACACCGTTAACATTATCATGGAATAAATAATTATATATTCTATTAGTACAACAATTAGCCTAATTTCCGAATTTGTATCTAACACAATTTCATTAATATTTAGTACATAATATGATGACTTGTTTACAATATAGTTGTCTGTGTAGGCCTATGTGTAGCATTTATACGCCCATTCTTTAAAGAGATTATACGATTATCCGAACATGAGCCTTAAATATGAAATTAGTATATTGAGCAATAAGGAAGGGGAATAGTTGTTGTCAAATAGTTTTCTAGTAGATTCCTGTTTTGTTCCTATCCCCGTAATTCAACCGAGAACTCGAAGCCAAATTGGAAATTCAAAAAAGATTATCACTATAAAATGTAATCGAATTATTCTGGCAGAAAATCCGAGTAAACCTGCATGTCCTGGAGTAAACCTGCATTTCCTGAACTAACCCTGCTTATCCTCGAGTAAACCTGCATGTCCTGGAGTAAACCTCTGTCCTGGAGTAAACCTGCATGTCCTGGAGTAAACCTGCATGTCCTGGGGTAAACCTGCGTGTCCTGGAGTAAACCTGCTTGTCCTGGAGTAAACCTGCATGTCCTGGAGTAAACCTGAATTTCCTGGAGTAAACTTGCTTATCCTCGAGTAAACCTGCATGTCCTGGAGTAAACCTGCATGTCCTGGAGTAAACCTGCTTTTCCTGGAGTAAACCTGCTTGTCCTGGAGTAAACCTGCATGTCCTGGAGTAAACCTGCGTGTCCTGGAGTAAACTTGCGTGTCCTGGAGTAAACCTGCATGTCCTGGAGTAAACCTGCGTGTCCTGGAGTAAACCTGCGTGTCCTGGAGTAAACCTGCGTGTCCTGCAGTAAACCGGCTTGTCCTGGAGTAAACCTGCTTGTCCTGGAGTAAACCTGCTTTTCCTGGAGTAAACCTGCTTGTCCTGGAGTAAACCTGCGTGTCCTGGAGTAAACCGGCGTGTCCTGGAGTAAACCTGCTTGTCCTGGAGTAAACCTGCTTTTCCTGGAGTAAACCTGCTTGTCCTGCAGTAAACCTGCGTGTCCTGGAGTAAACCTGCGTGTCCTGGAGTAAACCTGCATGTCCTGGAGTAAACCTGCATGTCCTGGAGTAAACCTGCTTGTCCTGGAGTAAACCTGCGTGTCCTGGAGTAAACCTTTGTCGCATTTTTTGTCCGATTAACTTCAAATTTGGTAGGGACGTTCCTTTCTGAAATCAGTTGTACAAGTTCGTTGGGCAAAAGAATCGTAAAACTCCAAACCCATTTTTTTGGGGATTAATCTTTCAAATTTCGAGTGTTTGGGCCCAAAAAGGGTCTTACTTAAAAGCCCCAAATGTAAAATTAATGCATGTAAAAAGATGGAAATTAGTGAGTCGAAAGTTGTAAGCCCTCTCTCGTCATTCTAGCATAAATATTTACCGAGTTATTAAAGAAAATGTGTATTGACTAAACACAGTACGTTGTCTTAGGGGGTTTTACACTAGAAAAGCCTGCTACTCCTTTGTTAGAGTACTTTTATCATCCCCAGCAACCTCACGCCTACTTTCAAGCCTGACTGGACCTTCTCCTAACATTATAATGCACAAAATTGTATTCCCAGCTTTGCAGGTAAATAAAACCAGGAGCATCAGATCAGCCAAAAAATCAATGTTTTCAGATTTCAATAAAAATTGGAATACAAGTATGTTTTTACACTAATTTTAAGTTTTAAAAGTTTTCATGTCTGTGGAAATTCACTTCCCTCACGTCAGCGTGCGTGCTGCGTGCGAACTCGTTTCCCTCAACATGTAAAAGAGTGAAAAATCAGATAATGCAGAGTATGGAGCACCGTTATTGGCTCCTTGAAGCCACTAGTGACATCTGATTTAACTGCTAGATGTTATCACAGCTGATTGTTGAACACTGTTACGTTCCATTGATAGTTTCTTGTACTTTGTCACTTCCCCTCGCCCAGCCCTACCGTGCGGATCGTGTAATCAGTCTGTACAATGAGTTGTGCCCAATCACCAGCCTCCTGTGTTATCTGCCGCCGCTGGAACCTCGTCTGTTTGTCAGCTGAGGTCTCAGTAGGTCAATAAGGTGGTTGAGGCCAGATTCCACTTTAATATGTTTGTTGTTTCTAATTAGGGAAACAGTTTAGTTTGTTTGTTGGTTTTATCAGAATTGTTGGGTTTCGGGGACGGGTCAGTTGTGTCAACGGCCGGCTTGATTGCTCTACACCATGCCGGTAACCGGTAGGGGGGAGCCCGGGCAAATTTGGTTGTACATTCTGCTCGGAATCATCTTAATGTGCTGGTAGAGCATGACGCTCGAAATAAAGCTGATTGCTGATAATACGTTCTGCTCGAAATCGAGCTAACGTGATGTTAGAGGCTGCTGCTAGAAATCGAGCAGACTTTCTCTAGAATTTTTGAACATATTTGTGACGTATTCTGTGTACTGCGTTGTCATTTCAGTATTACTTTTATCCCGTCTGCAACATATGTTCTTGCTGTTGTGCCGCGTTGTGTTAACAACTTGAGAATATAAACCTTATTAGAGCTTATTGTTACTACTTTAAAGTGTTTGATATTTTATATTCTCGCAGGCGGCAAACATACGGGTGTTAAATTAAAAAGTATGTTAATTTCAACGTGCCTTGTTGTAAGTAGGTGTCTAATTGCTCCTTTGTTTCATGAAGGTAGCGAGGATCGTGTTGAATATGCCAGACATAATAATCGCCACAGTCATAAACCCACCTGGTTACAATGTCTCGGCTCGGTGGGCGAGGCGGCAGACCGAAAATCCGCGAAATTAAAACTCCGTCAACCTTAAATTTGCGTAACTTCTGGCAACACTCCGGCAACGAAATGTTGACGCTCGTGTGACGCCGTGTGCCGGTCGGGGGTAATCGGGTGGTTTCGGGTATTTTCGGAGCTGCTCGGGGGAATTTGTCAGTAGCGGAACATGTCCGAAGTCCGAGTAGAGGTCGGCGCAGGGCGCAGTAGACTGGGCGACGCTACACACTACTACCACAGTCTTACAGTAGCGATGTTTAAATATTGGCTTTTACTAAAAAGCAATAACTTTACATAGATTCATTAGGTTCTTAACAACACTTCTATGGACTTTGAATCGGCCAATCTATCTATATATATATTTATACGCTTAATATTAATATATTAATAGTACGGGGTTTTTTCTTCACAGTCATAACTTGATAACGGCTGGACGGATTTTAACACTTGAGGTGTCAAATTAAAAGTATTTTTACGTAGATTTATTTGCCAATACGTCCAAGAATTTTAAGAAAGGGTATCACTTAAATACAGTAAAGGGCTGAATTTTCGGAACAGTGGCGCTATCTGACGGCGGAAGTAACTACGTGTTGATTTAAAGTACGTTGTTGTCATCATTCATTAGATTATAAGAAGTACCTGGGGGCCGAGCTGGTTCATTAGTAACTAAACTAATGTTTTAAGTAAGTAAGTAAACTTTTTAATTTGGAGTTTCGTTCGCGTAACATGAGCGGTGCTGCATGTAAACTCGTTTGTATTCGTATAATAAGGTATTTAGTTATCGGTTATTCCTCTATTCAAAATGTTAAGCAATCTAATCGAATTTAAACTGGTGTTATAAGGGAAGCAGAATTTACCTTCCCTACTGGTAGAAAACCTACAGGTTCTGTGACATTTTCTTTGGTCAAAGAAAATCCAAACTAATTAATTTATAGCTAATCGTGATTTCTCTGTTATCTATCGAACAATCGAACAATTCGCCCGACTGGATGCCGATCGAAGGCCACAATATCCGGCGTTTCCAGCTGATCGCACCAGATAATTGCGGAAACGGAAAGACGTCGCCCGAACAGCGGGTTGAAATCAGCTGTTGCTAGGTGGCATATCGGCTGGTGATGGCGAATCAGCTGTGAAAAGCGCCGTTTTGACAGTTATCTTGCGGTTAACAAGTGTTTGAAAGAAGTTAACTGTTCAGTCTTGTATAAATGGTGAACCGGGTAACAATTTTGTAAATCTACATACGCAAATGCGACTTTTGTATTTAAAACTGAACCGTTATTTGTGAACCGATTTAGGCAACCCTAAAGCATTACCTGGCAGTGAGAAATTTATGCGCTTCGACCGCACATGAACAACCCGCGTAGCCTTAATTAAACCGCCATTCCGTCACAATTGCATGAACACCAGTTCGGAACCCTTCAACCCCTCTACATCATGTGGTGGGGGAGGGCGTTAAAACACAAACAGCAACACTTGGGGTCAAGGGTCAAGGTTAATTAGGCACAAGATAAACGTGCGAAGTTATTTTTAGAATTGATCTTCCCCCTACCACTACTGACCTGGCGCACGGGGGTGGTTGTACCGTGGGGGTGAAAAGGGGGGTGCCTGGGGACTTTTGCAGTGTGCAGCCCTGTCAACCCCCCCACCCCCTACCCCTTCGTTAGCGGAACCCTGGACGTCTTTGTTTACTATTTTGGAAATCGCCACCCGCCACTTACTGCGACTCAAGCGGTCGATTGTATTTATTTTGCAAAGTTACACTTGTGGTCGAAAAGTAAAGAAATATCTAGACATTTTTGGGGATGTTTAGGAAGCGCCTCTCGCGATTTTTCAAAAAGGAGAAACGGCCCGTTAGTTCCGCCTGTTTAGAACCGCCGTTCGACAGGAAAAAGGTCTCCAATTTCAGGCGTAATCGGCGCGTGGAATCCGTTTTTTCTTATTTCACCCGGGATTTTGATTTTCTTTGTAGAGGTCTCATATTTACTGGGTATGCGTTATTCTCTCGGGTAATACATTTGTTGGCATTTAATATCGTTAGCGTTCGTCAAATTTATGACCAATTGTGGTGAGCAGTTTTGTGCAAGGTGACTTTTTAGCTCCCATTTGTTGACAACCGTGTGCAGTGCGAGCAATTTTGTAATTTTGTTTCTAATTGGGATAATTAGGACATTGTTAATTAAAATATTGGAATGGAGTACTGACGAATACACCGTTAGTTTTAGGTGATTCCACACGCTGATACTTAAAGCAAATGAGTTAATTAATTCCATTTAAAATGTTCATATTTGCAAAATTATGTTTTTGCCCGATTTATTGTTACGAATAACAATTATGTACTGCATATATTGAGCGTAAAATTTAACATGAGCTTATAACAGTAGCTTATAAATGACTGTAAACAAACTGCGTAGTTCAATTAGGTGTTGCTTTGATAAATAATTCAGAATGAAAACACGACTAGTATTGTTGGCGTCCAAGGGACTGGAAGAAGTCAGTTCGGCCTGGGCCAAAATAACCCCACCCGCCCCCCTTGCGTAGGTGGGGAGTATGAGCAGAGGGCACACCAGCCCGTATGAATCCAACGCCACGTTCCGATCAATATACCAGCCTCCTTCAAGGTAATAACAGATTTTTTTGGTAATAATCTGTTCAATAACATATATTTAGGCTCTAAAATAATAATCTGCATATATTTAGGGAAATGACAACGGTTTTCGTGTTTTTGTTTAGACTTTTTAGCGATAAAATTAATATACACAGGAGCAGCGTTTGGAAAGCGGGGAGTAGGAACACTGACGGGAACAGCCGAGCAGACAAGTCGCGGATAGGACGATGTCCTATGAGACGGGACAACTCCGATCTGGCTTCTACGTTCAGCCATCAAGAGTTGTAAGTGATAATCCCCTGTTTTCGTCGGAGGTGTTCAATATGTAAAATTTTGTGCCATATCTATAGAGTTTTCTCCACAATTAGTTCTCAGCAAAGTGCAATTCTTTCTTGTGTTCGTGAACTGGTAATTCTGGCTGTGTTTGTTATTGTAGGTGAAATTCATAGTGTAGGCAGTAGCCTAAATTAAGTGCGTTTCAGTTTCGCAATCTCTCAGTAAATTGCTGTGACTATGTTGTATAAACTCTCCAACATAAACTCATCTTCTCTCTAATTGAGGTATTTACGATTATTGAGTTCAGTTTTCTGCTGTTGTGGTGTTTTGGTGCCCGACATTACGTTTCCCCCTCCACTGCAAGAAATATTTTTTATTTTCAATAGTTTTCTAGTTGCTTTTAGCGTTTTTTAGTTGGACATACCTATTGTTTAGTCCGCAATTGTGACTTTATGTTATTTGTATAATTGTATACCCATATTTAAGTATTTTTTAAAAACTAATTTAGTCTCTCGGATGACTTTCGTAGTGAGGAGCGCTGAACGTGTTGGTTGGAACAGTCCATTTCATCAACACCAAGTGTCTTTTCTAGTCTCGTTCTACTTACGACGCATTTTGAGTTTTTTTGTGATATCTGATTTATTATACTGTTTGATGCCAAAATTTACTGTTGCATGTTTTTTTATAAAAGGTTTGTAAGGGTTAAAATTTTTTCCATCCGATAGAGTATAGTTCATAAATACATTTAAAATTAGGGAGTTTTAACTTAGTCCGCTGGGCCTTGTTTCAAGCCTTCCGTATGAGGAAAAACATTAGATATAATGTAGTTTTAATGTAGGCTATTCCTGTAACTTATTAATTATTTAGGCATAACTAAGTTACCATTCTGTTATTTTTACTAAAGACTTATAAAATGCAGTTCATTTCTTATTTCTCGCTCTTATATTTTGCTCAAATTTGACCAACAAACGGCCTCATACAAATCTTAACAAACCTAACCTTGTTAGCATAGGGAACACAACAAGGGGGAATCTCAGGATATTGCATAAGGTACTTAATCCATATATCTGGTTACAATTAATCTATACAGTACTAATTTTTGTATAGGCCTAGGCCTAATTTCAGGTGAGAAATCTAAAAGGTAGGCTAACTCATTTTCTCTGATAGTCCGACCTTTTTGGTGTTATGACCATGCTGTTGGTGACGGATTATCAGATTTAACCCAAGTGTCTTTAATAATGGTCTTAATGTTTGCCTATTTTTGGTGATTTTGCAGTGTTGTATTCAAATAAATGTAAAAGACTCAAAAACACTCCAAACTGCATTAAGCTTATTGTATAGTTCTTCTTGTTCAGAAAATCATGGGCTTCAATATTATGTAGGCTATATAACATCTCAAACAAATTATAATAGAAAAATTATGTGATGCTAAAATAAATAAATAAAAATAAATAGGCCTAAAAAATGTTTAAGTTTGTGCTCTATCAAATTATAAACTTATCTAGAATATACAAATTTCAAAATAGCCAATTTGTTTTAAATTTTATAAGGATACTAAATATATAAACAAATAATCAGGTAAAGCAGCAAATAAAAAAGTTTTAGGAAATAATCTGTTGTTGCGTGCTATAGCAAGTGAGCAAAATGGCCTTGGCAACGTTATAGTTCGGAAGGATAATTTACCTCGATATCACTGCCGATATCCTATTATTGATGTTCCTATTTCTCCAGGAACATCAACCAACCCTTCATCATCACTAAGCTTATCTTCTAAAGCCCCACGTATGTCAATACTGTCCATTTTTACAAATAAAAACAATGAAAAAGTCGTAAAACAACCCATTCCCGAAGTTGGGTTAACGACGCACAACAAACATTCATACTTCAGCTGTCTGTTGAAATACGACTGGCACGAATGTAAAAAGCATGTGCAGACAGACATCGGGAGAAAGCTTAGAATCTGCCGTAAACGGTGATACCAATTTCGATCCGGTTCATTAAGATTCAATGTGCCCCAGAGCCTATTCCGTAAACGCTGTTTGACTGTCGATGCAGCGACAGTAAACACCCCAGCGGATGTTTTGTGTCGCTATAGCGACAACACTTGGAGGGTTAAGCCTATATACTGTAGGCCTAAGTTATTTAGAAATTATATATCGGTTTTATAATTTTCGAGTCACATAAGATAGTCAATAACCCTGTGGAAAGCAAGCAAATCCTAAACAGGAATTTTACAATTCAAAAGAGATAAAATTGAAGTCGGAGCAATTTAAAAAATGTCAAGTAAACTTGTAGCTAAACATATTTTTAAGGGGCTTGATATCTGAACGGTGGCAAAATGACATAGGTGTGTATAAGCCTATTTTCAAAACTTCCCTTTAGGCCTGTGTTGAAAGCTGTGTTCTGATTGTTTCCTACACCCACACATTTTTTACTAGGAATAGATTAAGCTACATAATTCCATAGTTCAACATTGACTCAAACTGTTTGAAACTAAACCAATGTATAAGGGACTAAAACAACTTAATGATGTGGACAGGACATTTATAGCTTAAATTGGCACTTTCCTGGACATGGGATGTAAATTTTTCAAAGCTTTGCCATCTACTCTTACAAGAAATGAATGACAACAAATTTAAAGCTAGGCTAGACTTAAACATTCTTGGATGGCTGTTGCTATTAAGGCCTACCCTTATAAGTTAGTCCTTTTCCCTCCTTAAGAGGTCAGAAGATGATTTGTGATCTCATTTATACCTCAAAAAGGTCCTAGCACCAATTTGCTGATATGATATTTGACCGACGACGTGGTTGCAACAAAGTGATATATTTACATTACGTATATCAGTAGGCTAGTTGTTGCTGATGCTTATACACCGTTTGGTTATTACTCCTATCTCAGAAGGAATAACTTATTGAGGTATGATCTAATGAATTTTGCAACAATAATTTGTGCAAGTTATCTGGCTTACTTAGGGCCTACTTGATTTAACTTAAAATTATATTTTTTTATATTAAGTCTGTGGTAACATTCTTCCCTTTCCTCAGCGAGGATTAGAATCGTCCTTATACTATATCGGGACATTTTTAATGCTCAAAGCAATGTTTCTGGCAAAAATGAGTGTCATTCAAGGTATTACTAGGTAAAAAATGTATCACCGTAAAACCTGCTAATCCTGGACAGGGGGGGTATTCCCAGACGCTGTGTACACTTTTGTAAACATAAATATTTCCAAACTAACCTGTAAAGTTGTGACGTCGATCGTTATCCCTTCGTATAGAGCAGAAGATGCTCTACACAGCTTTTATAGGTTGGAACTGTGTACAACCTTTTTTTATTTGTTTGCAGGATTACCAACTTATGGCTTAAATACAATATAATAAAAAATGTATGTCTAACTAAGACATGTAATTTTCGGCAAGTTTCTCCTATTTTTTTCGCAAAGGCATATTTTTATTTGAAATTGAAGAGCGCATAATGCCATGCTATTTAAAGCTATAACTTATACAACATAGGCTATATTTTTAAGAAATATATCACATTTATGTAGCCTATTCCATTGTAATCCCAGACACTTTAATAATACTCCGTGGATGTGACTGTTGGGCCAGCTGTTGCGACTTGCGCCTGCCGTTACTGATGTAAAAAGCAGGTAAAAAGCACATTTCTCGCCGTAACTAATAACAACATTGTGGTGTTTAGCCCTGATACGGTACCTAACTGTGTTTGTTATTAAAATTTGTGCTTTTAATTTATGAAAAATTGATTGTACAGTCTCCTCCAAGATGAACTAAAATAAATCGAGAGCCAAGATGTTAGCTTTATAGGCAATAAAGGAGGAAAGTCAATGTCATGATTGTGATCAATGATCATGTCTGTGGTAACTATAATGGGCCCCATGGAAAGCAAACAGTTTTCAGCCCACAGAAGAAAATATCATCGCTGATCATATTGAACAAATATATGGTACTTTGGTATTATACGGATGTCACCCTTATACAGCGCGCTGCGGCAGTTATGTTAGGATGGGTTATCATAAAAATGATTGTAGGACTTTCCTTGTTTCGTTAAATATCGAATGATACCTGATGAGTCATACTTCCGGCCGCCAAACCCCCTCCAAATAGGCCAAGGTCAGGTCGTTGACCGGAGCGCGCGCATCACCTGTCACCGCCTGTACCTGGGTCAGTGTCATGAGTGATTTATTGCCGTGCACTACGTTACATTTGTTTTCATAATGAGTTACGTTCTTTTGTGTGGGATTTACCTCGAAATGAAGAGGAAACCGTACGTATTTTTATGATAACCCATCCTAACATAACTGCCGCAGCGCGCTGTATATTTTGCGGAGTACATGTGGCGATCGGGTGTGGCTGCTAGCGGCGGCGACGCATTCAACACGATCCTAGCGGACATCGCTGCCTTTTGGGAGGCACAACACAAAGACCGCTCATCAGAATGATGTAAAATTTTTACAGTAAGTCAATAAAAGTACGTTTTTTTCGAATTATGTAGTTATCCTTTGTATCCGGTAAAAATTAACCTCCAAAAATAGTGGCATCCGTATAATACCAAAGTACCAAATATATATATATATATAGGCCTAAGTAGTATTACTCTTTGTTTCAAACTGTATTTTAAACGCCTTTTCCCCTTGCGGTTCTTTGTTAGTTTAATTTTAGTTGCAAAGAATAAACAGCTGAAAACGTGACGTAAGAATACTCTTTATTCATCCCCAAACCATTAACATTTTTTAAATTTCATTTTTAAGCCTTTGACTGGTGCAAAGGCATCTGCAGACCTCAAAACAGCGTCCTACTATGGACAGCAGAAGTTAGTTTAGGCGTTATAATGATATTTAGGTCAGTGTCCGGGATGAGAACGTTTGCGGAAATTAAGCCGGACACTTATTTATTTTTATTTTATTTTGTCATCTAAGTACACATAGAACGGTGCAGGGATATAGTAAATGATGCACTGGTATGGTTTTAAGTGGTGACATTGTTGTTTGAAAGGCACTTTAACCTAAAAAACATAAAGTAGCCGGTTTTACGGTAAATAGCCTTATGAGCAGAGTTACTTGATGTAGTTATATATTCTACTTTATCTAAGAGTCAGTCAGTCGTTGTGACAAATATTCAGCTTTTAACTTAGGCCACTAAATTGTACACATCTTGTTAATAAGACGTCTGCATGAAAGGGTTGGCTAAGTTAAATATTTGTCAGTAGTAGGTAGACATCTGATTCTAGAAGGTTAGCCTCGGCCAATAAAATTTAACGATCATAAGTTATTTTTACTAAAATGCCTTTTTCTAACTAAGTCATGGTGTCCACGTTGCTATAGTTGCGTGTCTAAATGTCGGGGAATTGGGCAAAAAGTAAAGAAAATTATGGATTTGAGGGGACTTTTCTTGCCATAACCCTGTCGTAGCATTTTTTTAAGTTTCTTCATCTTCAGACAGAAACTAAATAGGCCTACCGTTGCTTACAATGTTGTATCTTAACTAAGTTTAAATATTTTTTCTACGATGCTGATTGTAGTGGTCTTAGTAGCCTGTTGAAACATGAACTAATGCGTATAGGCTACTCAGTTTCCTCCCGATCTTAATTCATTTTCACGTTTGTTTTCTCTGCATCTTTAATTTGAATTACATTCACATTGGCCTACATAATTCAAACTTCCTTTAGTTTGAAATAAATTGACTGTCCCCCGAGTTTTGAATACCGGTAAGTGAAGTTCTACTGTATTTAGCAAACAAATTTATTTGTTCCAACTTCATACATCCAGCACCTAGTAATTTACTTTAAATAGGCCCATTGGCTAGTATTAATTATTACAAAACAATTATACAAATATTACAGGCAGGTACATCTCAAAAATATGTTTTAAAGACTTCCAGTATCTAATAAAAATAATTTATTATTCCAGCTGCTGCAAAGCAGTCGAGGGTTTTTTGTGTTGTTACTGGGAAAATATATGAATTCTTGTGGTGATGAAGCATGTGCTGCGATTAACTGCAAGTCAATTCTCAGGATTTCCATAACCCTCCGACTGCCCAATGTGAATTGCTCAGTGCCCCTGTCATTTTGCAGGCGTTATTTCAAGAGTTTGCCGTAAACGGTAGAATGGACGAAACCTATCAATAGCCTATATGCTATTCAATTTGTTTGTAAAAGAGAATTTTAAAATGGTAAAACCAATAAAATCAGTATTAATAAAATTTATTAATGTCGTACCAGGTTTTTTTTTAGAGAAAAATTGGAAAAGATTTTGACGGAAATTTCAAAAGTATAAGTAGTACTTTACTAACTTATAAGTAGACAAAACCATTTTTATGTAGAGGAAAATTATAAATTTACAAAGTGTTGGCAATTGATTCCCAATGTAGAAATATATAGCCTAACAATAATAGAAAAACAAATTGCAAGTTAGGTACAATGTACGAATTAATACAAAAGTATGAAATAAGTATAAACTGTCACTTTTTACGTAATCGCTTTGAAATGATGGTAAAACCTATAAAACAATTGACACAACATACTAACTAATATTTCCTTGAAGTTAAAGTTATGAACAAAATAAAGTACATAAGCAGGCTCCTAATAACAGTAGAAAAACACATTTACCGTACAATTATCATAATGATATAGGTAGTGAATTTTCCCCAAAAAATTGTTGTATTCAAAGATATATAGGTTTTCAAAAACACCTGTTACTGTGATAGTAATGCATGGACAATGCTGTCTAGCCAACCATTTCAAGCCATTTCAGCCATTTCTACAGAGAACTTCTGTCTCCCCAACTACACCAAAATTGACCCACAAAGCTTGTCGCCATTTAGTAACCAAATAAGGCAGAAACGACTTTGCGGTATATTTTCATTAAAGCGTTACTACTAATTAAATTGATCGATTGCTGCTAGAAGCAGCAATCATATAAGAAATATTCACGTTTCTTTTCAATGCTTTATTAAGTTGTACCTAATCTGTTTATTAAAAATTTGACAATTTCTATCAAATCTTTAACGGTGAACCAACTTGAAACGAGATCGCACGCAGCACGCTGACGTGAGGGAAGTGAATTTCCGCATTAAAACCTTAAGAAGATCAAATAAAGGGTTCAAACCAACTCTGGTTACATTTTTTTTTTTTAAATTGGCAATTTTTATTTTTTGGCTGTTTTGATGCTCCTGGTTATATTTAAATTCACTAATATGATGCCAATGTTGTACATTACAAAGTTAGAAGAGGTATTGTCGGTATAACAAGTTGGTATAGGGGTATGGGGGGTGAGAAAAGGATATTAAGATATGAAAAACAGCCTTTTTCAGTGTAAAATCCTTATAAGACAACGTTCTGTATTTTGAAAATAACATTTTCTTTAGTAACTCGTTAAGTAATTTTGCTAGAATGATGAGGGAGGATCTTTGGCTTTTTACGTAAAATAAATTAATGTGCAATAAGTGTACATTTGGGGCTTTTCTGACCCTTTTTAGGCTCAAAAACTAAAAATTTGAAAACTTAAAAACCCCAAAAAAGGGGGGTTAGAGTTTTCCGATTGTTTTGCCCAACGAACTTGTCCAACTGATTATAAAAAGGATTGTCTACCGAATTTGAAGTTAATCGGACAAAAATTGTGACCGCTAGAGTGCGAACATATACACATATATATGTCTGTATATATATATGTGTGTATATATATATGTATATATATATATTATATATATAAAGTTTTTAGAGACCTCTCAAAACGTGTTCAGGGGGTCACGTTAGGAACTTCTATGGTGGTCCCGGGCTTAAGTCTCACCGTGCAGGTCATGCTAATAGTTCACTTTTCCATAAGAAATTCTCTAATGACAATTAACGCCATAGGGGCGCTCGGGAGGGTTTATTTTCTATATTTTAGTGATCCTGTTTGAAAGTCAGGTTCTATAGTTTTGAGCCGGTGTAGTCTATAGAGGGGAGGGTTCTTGTCAAACACACTTGTAACTGATGGTCTGACGTGTGCTTCTGTTGAAGTAAACTGTTATTTTCTGTTTCAGATAAAGGTTTCTATGCATCACCTGCCAAAGAAGTATTGAAATCCAATGTTTCCAAACGAATCTAGTTCAGTCGAGTTCACTTCTAAAACTAATGCCTTTGTACAAAAGATTAAGGTAAGTTAAATTTTGTTTAAAAATTATTACAATATCCTTTATTAGTAATAAATATCATAACGATTCAGATGTTTGAAATTGTAATTGTAAATTTTTTAATACTCACTAGGTGATATTTCCTGTTCTACACTCGGGAATCTAGCAGACGTAGAGCCATATGTTTTGTAAAGTTTATATTGATGAAGCTGACTACCCAAATAAAATATAACTCCGTAAGATTAAATGGAACTTTGAAGGCATGTGGGGCGAAGCCCTGAACGTGGATGTTTTTCAAATAGGTGAATTTCAAATCTGTACTTATTCCAATTTATAAAATACATTTTAAAGGTTTGTATAAATAATCTAGTTTAAATAACAGGTTTTATTTATTTTTTCCTTTGAAGTGTGCTTGCAAAAATTGGAATACAGTAGAACATCGATAACTCGAACCTCAATAAGTCGAATTCCTTGATAACTCAAATTTTTATTATTCCCCTTGAACCTACCTAATGCTATATTATTTTACCTCTATAAGTTGGAGGGTAAGCAGGAAACACCTCGATAACTCAAATTTGTTCAGTATTCTTAGCCTGTCACCGCACCTCTATAAGTCGGAAGTTTTAGTTGTAGAACCTCTATAATATGTACAATCGCCATACCTCTATAAGGCGAAGTTGTTCATTCAACAAACCTCCAGTGACTTTTCAGCCGGAAATTCCAACCCTCCCTCTTCACTACATTTCTTTCCCGGGTGCTCCTGGTGTCGGTAAAACAACAGTCAAATTTATGTTGATGAGCAACGCGCATATCAAACAATCGCACAGGTTACACCTATGTGAGGATTTCATTTCATAAATAAGGAACAGTCTCATATTGTTGTAAATTATGTATTTTTTTTTAATAATATGTTTTTGGTTTTATTATATTTGTGTCTGGTGTGTCGTTAGTCAGTGCCAGTTTTACAGATTCTGGATGTAGTGCGTGAAACGTAGTTTTTAGAGATTATTGCAGACATTTTCTATCACTGATTAGTAAAAACAAGATTCACTACTAATCAGTGATGGAAAATGTCCGCAATAATCTCTTAAACAACATAAACTCACCATCACCAACAATGGATTTTAAACAAAGAAGTAGTTTTCAGGTTGTGTTTTTACTAAGTGTTTGCAGTTTAGCAAAACGTGTTGGCAAAACTCTACCCTATGAGGAAAGGGGAAGATTAAGTTATTTGAGGCTGTTGACACAGGAAATAAAAAAATTGACATCGGGAAGCAGTTTCGAACATCAGTGAACACTCTTTCGACAATTTTAAAACAAAAATAAGTATCGTTTTGCTTCACCCAAATTTCAACAATGCTCTGACAATTTTAACTGTCATGACAATTTTAAAACAAAAATAAGTATCGTTTTGCTTCACCCAAATTCCAACAATGCTCTGACAATTTTAACTGTCATCATGTCCCTTTTAGTTTTGCAAATTATTTGAATAGCCTACAGTACATTGATGTTCAGCTAAATTGTAATTGATACATAGTTGGTCAGAACTGAGTTCCGTAAGGGGGAGGGATTTGTTTGGGGCAGTTGATAAGCGAGCAAAAAGCAGCTATAAATAGACAGGAAGTGGTCGAACGGGAAAAACATCATCAAAATACCGAACTATGAGTCATTATTTGTTTACTTTCCTACTTAACAATATTTTCACTGAAGGAAGTGTTTTGAAGTATTTCATCCTCTACTACATTAACCAAAGAAACTTAACAAAATATTTCCGGGTTTATTAGTGAATTTCCTGTGGAAAGTGATATATTAGCATGACCCGCACGGTGAAACTTAAGCCCGGGACCAACATAGAAGTTCCTATCGTGATCCCCTGAATACGTTTTGGAGCGTCGTTCAAGATTTTATATATTTATATATATGTGTGTGTGTGTGTGTGTGTGTGTGTGTGTGTGTGTGTGTGTGTGTGTGTGTGTGTGTGTGTGTGCACTCTAGCGATCACATTTTTTGTCCGATTTACTTCAAATTTGGTAGGGACGTTCCTTTCTATAATCAGTTGGACAAGTTCGTTTGGCAAAACAATCAGAAAACTCTAAACCCTTTTTCTGGGGATTAATCTTTCAAATTTTGAGTTTTTGGGCCCAATAAGGGTCCGAAAAGCCCCGGATGTGAAATTAACGAATGTAAACGGATGGGAATTAGTGTGGCGAAACTGTTAAGCCCTCTCTCGTCATTCTAGCATACATATTTACTGAGTTATTAAAGAAAATGTGTATTGACCAAACACAGTATGTTGTCTTATGGGGTTTTACATTAGAAAAGCCTGTTTATTCATTTGTTGGTGTACATTTATCATCCCCAACAACCTCACGCCTACTTTAAAGCCTGACTGGACCTTATCCTAACCTAATAATGTGCAAAATTGTATTCCTAGCATTGCAGGTAAATAGAACTAGGATCAGAACAGCCAAAAAATCAATATTTTCATATTTTAATAGAAATTGGAATAATTGTATATTTTTAACTGATTTTGAGTTTTTGTTTCTTATGTGGAAATTCACTTCCCTCACGTCAGCGTGCTGCGTGCGAACTCGTTTTATACATTAAAATTGTTCAAATCCTTTTTAATTTTAATAATAATTATTATCCGGTATGATTATTTATGATAAAAAGCACGAAGTGATGTAAGGATTCTACCCTTCCATGATCCATCTATTGCCGTGACCCTCAATTAGTCGAAGTCTGTGGAGAATCACCTTGATAAGTCGAACCTCAATATTTCAAAATATTCGATAACTCAAATTTTTCCCGTTCCCCCTGAGGTTCGAGTTATCGAGGTTCCACTGTATTAAGATTAGTGATGTAAATAAAATACTGGGTATTTAAAACTCTGGGTACATACCCAAAATTCATAAATACCCGGCTATTTTGGGCTTTTATGATAGTTTACATAAAAACGCGCCAATGCAATTCACATCTACCCTTACTACCCTTGTTATTCAATGTGTCAATTGAAACATTAAAAATTGTTTACTTTCCTATATTAACTCTCTTCCAAAGCCCAAAAAAGCATTATTAGAGTTATGTTAGGGGTAAATTTTAGAATGTTAGTTTTTGTTCATTTAAATGTCAACCTTTTTTTCATAGTTTAAAGCACAACACTCGTATAATAACCGCAATATTCATATTTTCAAGTACCCGATTCACAATTTGATGCTGTTTGAAAAAAGTCTTATTTATATAGGTAAACGACTGTATAATAAAATTCCAGATTCCTTTAAATATTTTACACCCTATAAATTTAAGACGTATTCAAGATATTTTGATCAGTAAGTTTTATTACACAATTGATAATTTTTTTAAATGATAACATAGCTATTTGACCTCTGAACAGAGCATTCATATGCATGATGTTTTAATCCTGAGCATATTTGAAACCATACATTTTGTATTAAGATAATTTAGTTTAGTAAATAGATAATTTTAAGTTGGACGATGCACCTGTTTGATATTACTGATTGTAATGTACACAAATGTTTATGTGCAAATAAAGTACTTATGACTTATTATCAATGCATAACATGTGATGATATTTTATTAATTACATTTATTAATTATTTTGCCTATAAATAAATAATAAGATGGCAATTTTTGTAAAAAGATCTGTCAAGCGACTGCCAAACTATGAAGGAACTGGTTAAATACAAGACATTCTATACAAATTTACATACATACAATTTTATAATTGGACGAATACAGAACATAATTACTATAAAATTTAATTTAAATTATTTTCCTGCAATGTTTTAAATTTATGAAACACTTCAAAAGACCATCAAAGTAGTCAATACCCAGTCCTGGGTATTTATCTCGATCTTGTTCAGAAGTTAAATGTTTGTGGTAACCATGTTATACTCTTCAAAACAGTTTTTATGATAATTTTATAATCCTTACAGCATGGGAATTTCAATGAACCCTGTAAAAATCCCCTAAATGTTATAACAATCATAAATACTCATGTTTTGGGTAAATACCCATTTTTTATTTACCTACCCACTGGGTATTTACCCGGCCCACATCACTAGTTAAGATTTGATTATTAGTTGTTCTGTAGAGCAAACCTTTTTAATACTGTAGCACAAACGTTTCTTTTCCTTGTTAAAGTATAAATTTATATTTTTCAGGAGGTGCAGCCTAACAATCCTACCGACCAAGTGCCTGAATTGAGGGTAAGATTTGTTTAGTTTTGTATCTAATTAACTGATTAATACATCTTTTAGGTAGGCCTACTAGAATATTTATAAACACAACTACGGTATTGAGATAAAAAGCGGTAACGTTTGTGATTCAACATTCGGGAGTTCCTGGGTTCAAATCCCAGCCTAGAGTTCACAGAGTTCTATAGTTTCTCATCTCGCCCAGACAAATGCCGGGATCGGTCCCCAAGGATCCCGCCGGGTTAGGTGGAGAGAGCTGAACCTAACCTCAGCTGATGAAACAAAACAAATATCTCAAAATTTAAGGCTAACTTAAGCATACAGCTACCGGTACTCAAGAACTGTCTTACTCAAGAACTTTGTTAATTTTTAGAAATTAATCTTGTAACACTATGTCATTCATTACAAAAATTGTTTGGAAGTGATTCTATCAATTGATTTTATAGGTCCTAGTAAACCTTTCATTTGTTTGTAATGTTAATTTCAGTGTGTTAGCCTATTTGTAGTAAGTCAACTTATAAATTCATAGTAATAATTGATGTACAATGTTATATTGCAATGTGTTGTTTTTGTGAGCAAACCACTGTTGCACTCTGTAAATAAAATCCTATATAGGAAGTTATTTTGTGTCGTGTTGGCAGGACACAATCGACTGCAGAGCAGATAATGCGATGAAGACTGCACCAACACTCATCTTCCCGACTTCGCACAACGGTTAGTATATGATAATTTTAATTTAATTAAAAACGATGTAAATTTAACAGTTCAATACAAATGAATCTTCTTTTTTTTATGAAATGATTTAAAAAAAACACATCCTGGCAGAATTTAGGCTATAGTGTTTGATTTAAGTATCCAATACATAACAAGAATCAAAGCCCGTCAACACAGTTAAACTTGATCAGTGAAATTTTCTTACTTATGCAGAGATGTTTCACTTTTAAAAATGTTTGGCCTCAATTGTATTTCAGTAATGGAGCCTGGTATAAAACACATGTGTTAATGTGTTAACACAATTACGTAGTTTCAACCTTGGCTATTAAATACTATTCTATAGCTATAGTAACACATGTTAACTATTCATTTATACTTGCATGTGTTACAATAATGATTAAAGATGATTTGAATTGAATGTTGCAATTGTTAGATGAGGCCTTTATAACATTAATAATATTTAAACTGATAGCAGTGAGTATTGATATCTGTTCCAGTGTGATTTAAGGTGGCCATGCATTGGTCACTACATTGATTGACTACATAGATGACTGGTAGCGTTATATTGATCAACATGATATTTGTTCCATTTACGGCTTCTTTGATAAACTGTTAAGATCATTGATTTATATTTATAATCATTGATATATTTTACCTTTGATGAGGAATTTTTGTAAGGAGAAGTTTTTTCTGTAAATGCTACTTAGACCTAATGACCTCCAATAGAGAAAAGTTTCTTGATAGAGTACCAACTTGCACACAGTGTGCTGCAACGGTCAAGACAGGTTACATTACTGTTGAATAACAAAACCTAATGTAACTCAACTAATCCTGCACAGCATGCTTTTTTACGGGTAGTTGGTTGCTGTAGTGTGATTTGCTGAGATTACGGGAAATATTTTCCCCTGTGAAAATTACTCTCGTGGTTCATAAAGAAAAATGAAACCTGATGGTTATCATGGTTGACACTTTCTGGAAAGTCAGGGAATCTGAAGAAAGTCGGGGAGAAATTTTGAAAAATGCCGAAAGTCAGGGTTAATACTTAATATTTTATGCAAGGCAGAGAAAATGAATTAAATCAAATTGCAAAAAATGTATTGGACAACAATTAAATATAAAATACCCCCGTAGCAGCAAACCTGCGTACTCAGCGAATTTCCAATAGATATGAATGTCTTAATACTACATAAAGCCACTTACCAAGTTTCTTAAAAATATATTCACAAATAAGCGATATATACAATTTTAATTATTCTCCATAAGAATAACATTGGGGCTGACGCAGGTTTGCTGCAACAAGGAACACAAAAAATGGATTTTTATGCTAATATCAATATAACTCAACTAGGTGAAGTCATATACCAGATTTGATTAATTTATGTTCATAATTAAGGGAGACATGGCATTTAATTATTATCCATAAGAATAACATGGGGCTGAGTATGCAGGTTTGCTGCTTCGGGTGCCTTTGGCAAAAAATAATTTGTTGGAGCAAATATCAATATACCACAACCAGATGAAGCCATATACCAAGTTTCGTCAGTATACGTTCATAAATAAGCGAGATATAAAATTTTTCTTTTCCTCCATAAGAATAACATTAGACAACATACTGTGTTTAGCACTTTCAATATCTCGGTAACCAATTGACGTAGAGAAATGATGAAAATAGCAAATTGTGTGTTTTTTTAAGCTAAATCCAATGATAAAAACTAAAATTTGATTTTTTCAAAAATTACGTGTAAAAAATTCAAAAAAAACCATTTTTGGGGTACAAACCCTCCCCAAAATACAATCCAAAATACAGGTGTCGCTTCGGACAGAGCGATCTGGCTGGTTTTCGAACTTAAAGTCATAAATGTTGCTTTACACGTTTATACCAAATTTCATCAAAATCGGATCATTTTTATAAGAGTTATCGTGCTCACGGACACATATATATATATATATATATACAGTTTCGAACGAATGGTGTTTTTGGGGTCTGGGGACCTCAAAATGAAAAGTTATCATGGTCCCGGGCCTAGGTCTTACCATGCCGACTACGGTAATAGCTTCTTCCCTATAGGGGAAATTCGCTAAAACACAGGAGATCGTTGGACAGCTATGGGAAATGTTGAGTCCGATAACTATTTTATATATATATATATTACGCGGTGTATAAAACTCACATTCCGAGTCAAATAGTCAGGGCGAGGGAAATTAACTTTTTGGTCTGGGAAAGTCAGGGAAGTCATTAACCAAATGAAAGTGGGAACCATAGTTAATAACACCTTTTGGGATACTGTACTCGGAACAATTGCACTTTTCTGCATGTAAACCTATTTTTCACCGCAGTAATTGTCGTTGTCTGTCGCAGGCTGTGAGCCGTGCGGCGAGTGTCGGGCCGGGAGAGAGGGGGGCGGAGCTGGCCCCCCCCTCGCCCCTCCCTCTCTGTCTGTGATATCCAGCTCGCCCCTACAGGAGCCTACCCCTCCGTCCGTTACACAGGTGAAGAAGAATCACAGTTCTGGAATTAACAGAGACTAATAGTTCAACCGTAGTTGAAGTAACTTCTGGAGCTGAACCAATCAAATTGTAGTTCAAATTATGCATATGTTAATTTACCATTACTACCATCTTGAGCCAACCTCGGGGGATGCAGTTTTGAAAACATGTTTGAGAATATTTATTACAGACAGGATTGTAATTTTAGTGGAAGGTTATTATGAAGGGTTTGTTATCCTAAAAATAATATTTTGACATCTTTTTATACTGTATAAATTTACGCTTGTAAACAAAATTTTACTGTAAACTTTATCCGTGGGTGACTGATTAAGTGTTTCTGTCAGTTTTCTTAAAACAAGCCCAAGAGGAAATGTTTGACTACACAGTTTTAAAATAATCCTGATTTTTTATGTGGCGTGCCAACATATGCTGTCGCTGAGGTGGTTAGATCAAGTTATTTACGGTAACCCTAACCTAACCGCTTGGAACACTTAAGGAGGGGCTTTCTGAATTATAATTGGTTCTTGACCTTTGTTTAAAAAAATTGTACTCACAATGGCTTTGTGATTTATAAAAAAATAATTTTTTAATACTACGATATGTTACATAGCTAAGATTGTACAAAATATATACCGGTACATTATAACAATCACAGCAAATAAATAAATGAAAAACCATCAGTAAATAAATCTCAAATTTACATAGCCCAAAGCTCCGTATTCAGTTGTAAATATATTTGATTTGTAAGTTTCATTTTGTTGTCTTGCCACTGTCTTACTCTACCTGTTGTTGTTTTCTAACCCCATGTGTTGTTTGTCCGCAGAGCTCTGAATCAAGTGTTGTCGGCCTGATCGACGGTGCTCTAGCTCTCCCTCGTAATATTAAGGTTAGCTGTAAGTCCTCGTCGGGGAGTCTGACTCCCCTCTACATTCCAGAACATTCGTACGCGGTGGCCTCCTACAAGGTGAGTCAAAGACGATATTCGCGGTAGTTGGTAGAAACGGTTTCACGAACGAGTGACTTAAATACCGGTATTGACAGTAATCCAGTGGTTCTATTTGTGTAGACTCCTTGCCTGGCCTGATGATGGTTTCATAAAAATAGAAACTAGTCGCTGTAGCAATCGATGGATTACAGTCAACTCCTGATTATCCGGGAGCGGGTTAATCGGGTTGCTGTTTAACCGGGGTCACAAAAGGTTTATTTTTATTATTTTTATTTATCCCCTTCTAAACATAAGTAGAGCAATAACAATAATTTATTTTGATAAATTATCTCTAGAATCGTATTTAATTTACTTTGTCTATCAGAATAAATACCATACAAACAATTTAGTAAACACAACATAATCTGAGAGTCTGTCATCTTGCTAGTGAGCCGTGGGCGTGTGATGGGGAGCGATGACCTTGACACTGCTGTAGCCACTGCGCCTGGCTGGGAACGTCTAAAAATAGAAATATCTAAAACAATCACCCTTCCCACCGCTGTTCACCCTCAGTGACGGACGGACGGTCAGATGTGGACGTCTAAAACTAGAAACATCTCAAAACAATCACCCTTCCCGCCGTTGTTCACCCTCATGGGGTTTTCCCCAGTGCGGAATTAATTAGCATACTGTTCGGTGTTGAGAGATCTTTAACCTATTTAATATCATTCATCGTTTTGGGTAGTATTTAATGGTATCAACCATTGCTAGTATTAACTATTATTATCTTGATTAGTTGTAGGTGTTATCACAATTTAAAGATTTTCAAAAGATTTAATTTACTTAAATGGCATTAAAACACAATATTGTAGTATAACAATTTTGATAAACCTTTATTGTGTTCGTAATGTTCGAGTTATTGATTCCCTTTGTTTTAACCGTGGTTTTGGGTTATCCGTGACCCTCCAACCGGTCATTACCCCGGATAATCGGGAGTTGACTGTACTTTGAATGCGGGGATTTAAACCACTTCTCAGGATCCGGAGGGATGCTCAACAACTTTTAAAATAGTTTTGGATGTAAGCAGTAATATATCAGTATTGTGGTCTGGTACACTAGAGGACAAGATTTTGCATTCTAAAACAACTTTCTAAACACTCGTGTGTGGCACTTTACTTCTTGGGGCAAAATGCAATAGAATGTGGCACTTCTAGAAGCACGCTAACTTGTGTGTTAATGTGTTTGTCCCCAGTCTTCCACTGGTTCCCCAATATCAGGCGTTGATACAGCAGTCTCATCTGTGTAAGGCCATGAACTTTTAACACGTTCACTGCGTTACAGCAAATTTGTATGTGATTACGGTGGTGCGTTACGAGACCTATGGTTCTCGTTTGGTGTGATTACGGCTGTCCGATACGAGACCTTGACATCTTGTAGCGCAGATGATCTTTTACGCATCATAACTTTGAAACGAATAGAAACAGAGCACTCTGTGGTGTATTTTGTGAACTAGCACATTGTTGCCAACCTACAGCCTGCTCAGGATTTGAATATGACACAATAGTACGAGGCACCGAGATCTCGTACTGCACATTTACGAGAAAAAACCACCAAAACACACCACAAATCAATTTAGGTTATTGCAATAACAACAAACAACTTTTGGCGCAATGTTGTGAACGGAACCTATTCAAGAGCTCTAAGCGGCGCTCTGAGCAACTAAGCTTCGTTGCGGGGGTCTCGTGTCGTATAAAAGTAATGATTTATCACTTTAGTGCGTTGCGAGATCTATAAATCTCGTTTGTTGTCATGGTTACCAATCGATCCAGCATCCAACATGCTTTATGGACAATATATATCTTATTTCTCTATATTCTCTATGTCAATTTATATAGAATTATCGACACTGTACCTGAAGGAAGAATATATTATTATGCAACCGCATCAAATATAAGTTATGGTACGAGACCTCGAGACCTTGTGATGCAGTGAACGTGTTAAGCCTCAAAAAGTTATATTCCTCTTCCAGTCGTTCTTTCATGGAGACTTGGTAAAATTGCTTCTCCTTTTTATTGGTGTGGGTGGGTACTAGATGTAAGAGAACAGCTATGGTCCGCAAGCTGGGTTAGATCCCCAGAATACAAGGTTGATTGCCTCTAGGTTTTCTGAACTTCTTCAGAATTAGAATTTCAGTTTAAATGTTTTCATTGTTTTCTAGCATTAACTGTTGTACCGTGTTGTTGCCGGGAGACATTGTAATGTTATTGTGGCAGGCTCGGTGGGGCATCGCCCGGCCACTGCGATTGGCCGGCGGCGGTGAAACAGCCACGGCCACTCCCGGATGGAACAACAACAACGCCAACAACAGCAACTCGGGGTTCAACAACGCAGCGACCAGCGGCAACGGGCCGGCGCCTTCCGCGGGCGGGCCTCAGTGGAACAACAACAACGGGAACAACACCAGCCCCCAGCAGAACAATGCCACCGGTAAACATAATACATTTCATCTTTTAAAACTTCAGTTATTTGAATAATCGATTTTATACTTTCACAATATTTCACTATCACAAGGCTGAATGTGCTGTAGTTATAACCGAGTGCTCATTCATAGAGTTCTACAAAAAAATCACTTTGAATCATATTGAAATTGAAACCAAGGGCTCAAAAGATCCTTCGTTGAGCTGACTCCGTAGAAGAGCAATTCAAAAATTCTAGAATCATGACAATTTATTATTCATTTATTTTATAGTTAACCATATTTTTGAATATAAATTGGATCAACTGCCAAAATTAAATATTTATCATCAGTATAAAACAAGGAAAGGTAACCAACTGGCATACAATAGGTATAACTAGGGATGAATCGATAACGAAATTTATCGATTCTCGATACCGATACCATCGATACCTACGATTATTCAGTACCTATAGTTGTTCAAACTATTGTTAAAAACCGTTACAAATTTATAATACCATTTAAAATTATTAAGTAGTATTTTGTACGTAATTATCAAACCAATTTTTTTATGAATTTTTGTACATAATTTAATGTTAATTTCACTATTATGCTATAGTAATGTAGAAAAACAAAAACTATTTATTATAAATTTATAATAGGGAAAAACTTGGTTGTAAGATAATGACTCTAAGAAATAATGTTGGTCAGCCGACTGGTTTATTGCTTTCAACCAGACCCCTCTTCCTTCCTTATCTCCAAGGTAGGATTTTTACCGCCGACCCAAACACTCCTCCTGCCTTTTGTAGAGCGGGTAAACGGCGGGAGTATCTCTTCCCGTGCACTTTGTAGCGCAGGTAAACGGCGGGGGTATAGATGGTATCAACATTGAACGAATGAATCTTGATACCGATACCAATGTTCAAGAATCAGTGGTATCGAGAATCGACTCCTCCCTAGGCATAACTAATCTATTTACATAAAGAAACCCTCATATAGAGGAGTACAGTTTTTTTTTTTATAATTTGCCAAAAACTATAAAGGAAACAACAGATCTCAAAAGGTTAACCAAGTAAAATGTTTCTCATAAATTATCCACAAATAGATGACTTGTTTACATGTCTCAAATGAATGGACATATAATCATGAATGAAGAGATCTGTAACGTTTAGTTATTCAATTTTGTACATTCTCAAACAGTTTGTAATATCATGTATTAATTAACTAGCTTGTCCAACAGACGTTGTCCTGTCCTATTGACAGTGAATTTATTTTATGTCAAATACTCGGTTCATTTTCAATATGAGCTCGTTCGCTTCGCTTGCCTATCGCAAAAAGAGTTTGAGTTGCCATTCAAGTATTTTTTTTTATTTCCATAATACATAACATATATCCATAACATATTTCCATAACATATATTTATGCCTTTCAAGTATGTTTAGATTACTCCTAATAAACACATGTTCCCATAAGTAACATTTAAACTTTAAAAGTTTTTTTTTACAAAACAGCTGTTAATTAAAAACAGATAATGAAACACGTGTTCCCATGAGGAATAACATGTAAACTTTAACAACCAAAGGGGCAGAGCCCTTCACATTTTCCGGGGTAAAAAGTATCCTAAGTGTTAATCCAGGTAATAAACTATCTGTGTGCAAAATGTCATTTAAATCCGTTCAGCCGTTCTTAAAACTTTGTTTTATATATTAAGATTAGGCCCACTTCTAATTTATTTAAATGGCACTGTTCTGTACTACTTATTTGCTTCATGAATAGTTATTTTGATTAATTGATGGTGTTTTAATAGACATCCTGAATGTCGAGACACTACTAACATCTGCCATAATGAAATGCAGAAAAAGTAAGAGACTCGCAGGATGTGCCGGTTTGAAATAGAAATACCCCCGTTGCAGCAAACCTGCATACTCAGCGAATTTCCAATGAATATATAACATAACACATTAAAACACTTAACAGGATTCATAAGAAATGTATTCACAAACAATCGATATTTAAAATATTAATTATTCTCCATTAGAATAACATTGGGGATGAGTACGCAGGTTTGCTGCAACAAGGCACACGAAATAATGGGTTTTTATGAAAATATCAATAGAACTCATCTTAGTGAAGACACATACCAAGTTTCATCCATATACATTCATAAATAAGCGATATATAACATTTTAAGTATTTTCCATAAGAATAACATGGGGACCAAGTACCTAGGTTTGCTGCTACAGGAAACATTGGCGAAAAATTGTTTTTTTGTGCAAACAACAATAAACCACAACCAGATCAAGCCATATACCAAATTTTGCCAGTTTATATTCATAAATAAGCAAGATATACAATTTTTCTTTTTCTCCATAAGAATAACATTAGACAACGTACTGTGTTTAGGACTTTCAATATCTCGGTAACCAATTGACGTAGAGCAATGATCAAAATACCAAATTGTTTGTTTTTTTAAGCTGAATTCAATGGTATAAATTAAAATTTGATTTAAATTAAAATTACATGTAAAAACCCCAAAAAACACATTTTTGGGGTACAAAACCCCCCTTCGGATGGTGCGATTCATCTGGTTTTCGAACTCGTTCAAATAAATGGTACTTTACACATTTGTACCAAATTTCATTAAGATCGGACCTTTTTTACGAGAGTTATCGTGCTTACGGACACATATATATATATATATATATATATATATATATATACATATATAAAAATTTGAACGAATGGTGTTTTTGGCATCTGGGGACCTCAAAATGAAAAGTTATCATGGTCTCGGGCTTAAGTCTTACCATGAGACCTACGGTAATAGCTTCGTCCCTATAGGGGAAATTCGCTAAAAACCTATGCAATGCTAGTATTTTATACGGCAAAGTAATCTTGACTTATCTACAGGAAATCCAGGTTTGAAACAGCCAACGAACTCGACGCCATGCAGCCAGGCGGCGCCAACATCACAGCCGGCCACCTCGACACAGCAGACTACGCCGGCGACGACCAACAGCCAGGCACAACAGCCGGCGACCTCCGGAAGCCAGGCGCAGAACGGCAACGGCGGCGGGACGTGGGCCCAGGCCGCGGGCAAGGTGGGTGACGATGTAAGACCGACAACACACCTGGTAGTAGTGCAGTAGTTGATGGTTCACACTTTCTGGAAAGTCAGCCTAATAATGTTGTTAAAACGCCAAACGTAAGGGAAAATGCTTAATATTTTATACAAGAAAGGACAACTTTTGATTCAATCGTAAACTCAAAGCACGATTGGGCAAAGATCAAAACTTAACAAGATTTTTTTAATCGCTTTTTATGGTGCAAGGAAAAGGGAAGTAATAAATGATCTGAACAACAACAAACTGTAAACATTCAAATAAACATAAAAACGCTGACAGACACGGGGAGGGGGATGAAGGCCGGTGAAAAATAATGAAATAATGTTGTTAATTATTACCTATTGGGAAAAAATCGTGCATTCCGAGCCGTGAGTCTGGAAAAATTACCTTTTTTATAAAGAAAGTCAGGGGAAATTAACTTTTTTGGTAAGGAAAATCATTGACCAAATTAAAGTGTGAACCATGGAATAGTTAAGGAATTGTAAGGTTAGGGTTTGATGGCAAAAGACCTGGGCTTAGACATTTCAGAGAAGGAAAGAGATAGGATACAGCTAACTCACCGTGTGAAAAAATGGTGAATAGAACACTTAAAACATACAAAAATCAAGTAATATTTCGGCTAGCTGTGTAGCCTTTTTCAAACTTCAGAAAAGAGTGTCAAGGAATTATAACACATTTGGGACATTCCTTGTTGAGTCGTTAAGCATGATCATACATATTTCCCCCCTTTGATTTTCACCAATTGATTTTACACAACTACTAACAAATAGGCCCTATAACAACTTGAACTTACATTTTTTTACAAATTTCTTACATTTTTATGTACAACCACTTTTTGTATAGTGCATTTTGAACTATATTGTTGAGTAGCAACACACCATCACATTGACTTTTTCGTGAAGTAAATTTAACACAACATTAGCACATAGTAATGTGAATATACATATTCAATGAAGTTAAATTATGTTTTTATTCACTCAATTAACTTGCTTGATCGCTACCGCTTCCCTAACCACAATAAAAGCCGGTCAAATTTCAAGATAAACCTTGTTAACGTGTCTGGATGTTACCAAATATTGCGCAACTGTAACGTGCCCTGTGTCGCAGGGTCTGCCGCCCACAGCCGCTACCGCTGCCACGGCCGCGCCGGCCTCCCAGTCAACCAAGCAGCAGCTGGAGCAGCTCAACAACATGCGGGAGGCACTGTTCAGCCAGGACGGCTGGGGCGCGGTGAGTGTGTGGACTTACGACTGTTGCAATAGATAATGTCGATACGTTACTACTAGCTCGCAGAGTGGCCTATTAACAGGACAGTAACACAAATTTATGAACAGACAATCACAAAATCTAACTAATTATTTTAAAACTGAACATTTAGAAAGTAATTAATAACTTACAAAAAAGATTTGTTTTATACCGGGCAAGCAGATACCTTGAGAAGGTATTAGTAGTAGACAAATGATGAAAATTGAAAGGAAATTTGTTACATTGAAACCTAAAAGAGTGTGGTAATTCCAACGAGTTAAAATATATCTGGAGGTCTCAGGGAGGGGGCACTACGTCACCCAACACATGCGACTGGTAGCGATGATAATTATAATCAACCAGTAAACCGTCAATGACTGATTCACTCATGTAGTTAAAGTTTACGAGTTAAATGTATCTAGAGGTCTCGTCTGGGGTATCAAAATAAAGCCTATATGCTGACCGCGATTTACCTCAGGTAACCAATCAAAATCCTCTCTTCACAAGTTAAATGTTTGTCAGCTTGATAACTAAATGATTGGTTACCTGAGGTTTAATGTCGGTCAGGATGTAGGCTTCTTTTTCTACCCCAGACAAGACCAATAGATATATTTAACTCGTTGATTTGAACCGCATGAGTGAATCGCTCATTGTCAGTTCACTGATTGATTATAACTCTCATCTCTACCGGTCTCTTGTCGTTGGGTGACGTAGTGCCCCCTTCCTGACCTGTTTGTCTTTATCAGGCCCTTTTGACCTTTGGCCACCTCTGCCTTCTATTTTCATTGCTTTAGTGTAAGTTATATATAATTAAAAACAGAGCTTGTCTTTAATAAATTATGGGGGTTATTTTTGGATGAGGAGTGAATTTAAAGTTCTTTGATGGTGTTCATGTAATTGCCCTGTCTGTAAAGGTGAAGAACTTCTAAATTGTCATTTAAACCTTTTTTCACTAATAGAAGGAGATCCAGAGGCTAATCCACAATATATTACTTAATTAATTTTCTAAAACAGTCCCACCTAAAAAAAGTTTATCAAGTTGGAAAGCCGTAACTGACATGCATGGTGTGGTGTGTTGCAGCATGTGAACCAGGACAGTGGGTGGGACATTCCCTCCAGCCCTGAGCCTGGACAGAAGGACAGCACGGGCGCACCACTGCCACCGGTGTGGAAGCCCAATGTCAACAACGGTCAGTGACACTGTTGATAACAATATGATAAATCATAATATTTCATACAAAAGCAAATGTTGTGTCACGCTAACATCCATGTACCACTGGCCCTATTTTTATGACTGAAGTGTCTATGGAAAGGTCTCGATGCGCAAGTTTGTAGATAATCATTAAAATTTACATCGGCCCTCAGGTCTACGCCCCACAGGCCTTTATAGTTGCAATGTTAATCTGATGGAAAAAGAGTAATCATTAAAATTGAGTATTTAAGAGCTGTTAACTACAAGGCTACAATAATCAATACAAAAGCAAGTTCAGTTGCTTTAAGCCAACATCTGGAATGGCATCACAATTTAAACTAACAGAACCGTGTATTCGCGTAATTTCTAGCAGCTGGATTTGCTAGTGTGATGGAATTGTCTTGCTAAGGGGGAAGAAATATAGGGAGTAAGTACGCCAATAAGTGAAAAAGTACGATCCAACCAAAATACCAAAATATACTCCCTATCAACCAATTTGCGAACTAATCTGTTTGTTTAAACCCAAAGATTATAAGCTGACTCAATTATGCAGTACAGCACTTAATTATAAACTGTATAAGTTTTGGGTAGGGCTTTTTGCCAGTTTATCAGGGAATTATGAATCGGGCAAGCAGGCTTACCGTGGAAAGTATAGGCATCCTACTGATAGCATAGTAGTGTTAGTGTGCTATCAGTTGGAAGCCCATACTTTCCAAGGTAAGCATGCTTTTCCTATCCATATTTTTCCTGATAATATTAGTTCACAATATTTAAACACTCAAGGGTAAAAAGCGATATTTCATTGCAAATTGAGGGACAGGGTGGAAACACTGCTCATGAGTGTGAATAACCGAGTGTCTGGCATTAGGCACTGACCTGTGGGAGCAGAACCTGCGTAACGGAGGCCAGCCACCACCACGCGTGGAAAAGACGACGCCGTGGGGCTCGCACACTCCGGCCAGCAACATCGGCGGCACCTGGGGCGTGGATGACGACTGTGCTGAGAACGCCAACATGTGGAACCCTCAGGCCCAGTGGCCCGGACCCGCACAGCCGCTCTGGCCCGGTCAGTACTACACCCAGTCCTCTGCGTCCACCTGCTACTCCCATAAGACCAATGTTAACTTTCAAAGTCGTTCCCTCCTCAATGGACTATCCGAGATTGATGATTTATGGTTCACTTTCAAGACAAAAAATTACTGGTGGTTCCAGTGACCAAAATGTTAACATCACAAATAAGTCCACCCATTAAAAAATCATAAATATTGAATTTTTAGGAATTTTGTCATCGATTATAATTTGTGATGCCAAAATTTTGCTCACTGAAATTGCGAGGAATTATTTTGCTCTTTAAAACAAGCCATCAGTACAATGAGTGGGCTTTGAAAGTGAACATTGTCTTTATGGGGGAAGCAGGCAGAAATATTAAAAATGTTGTAGCTGGAGCACCCGCTTAACGCTCTCTAAGGCGTTTGTTTTTCCAGCTGATTATGTGATTTAGTTTTGAGGAGTGTAAACCAAAACAGCTGATTTCATGAATTGTTGCATTTAAATTATTAACAAAACATAAAATAGCGTTTTTGCCAGTTTTGTCTGAAAACTATCCCAATAGCGCCAGCGCCACAAGGGTTAACATTTTGGTCTGTATTCTTGTTATTTCTAATGTGCTATTTTACAAATGCTTTAAATAGAGGTTCGGTTTTTAGGAAAAATCAAAAGGCTTGGACATTTCAGTAGTAGAACAAAATAGAATTCAGCCAACAGCTCAACTACTTGTCCTTACTGATACACATAATATAAATTCAAAAGGATTCAGCTAAGAGCTCAACTTACTGAAGGACTGATGAGCGAAAGAACACAAATTAAAAAACCTGTAGTATTTTAGCTTTACTTTGTAGCCTTTACGAAACTTAGAGATTGAGTTATCTTCAAAGTAGGGATGAGTCGATTCTCGATACCACCAATTCTTGGACATTGGTATCAGTATCGAGATTCATTCGTTCAATGTCGGTACCGATACCATCGATACTCCCGCCGTTTACCCGCGCGTTATAAAAGGCATGGGTAGTCTTTGGGTCAGCGGCAAAAATCTTACCTTGGAGATGAGGAAGGAAGAGTGATGGTAGGGGAGGGGTGGGGTCCGGTTGAAAGCAATAAATCAGTCGACTGACCAACACTATTTCTTTGAGTCATTATCTTCCAACCAAGTTTTTCCCCCATTATGAATTTATAATAAATAGTTTTTGTTTTTCTACATGACTACTGTATAGCATTCTAGTAAAATTAAGATTAAATTATGTAGAAAATTACATACAAAAATTTGTTTGATAATTAACTGCAAAATACTACTAAATAATTTTAAATAGTATCATAAGTTTTTAACTGTTTTTAACAATAGTTTTAACAACTATAGGTACTGAAAAATCGTAGGTATCGATGGTATCTGTATCGAGAATCGATAAATTTTTGTATCGACTCATCCCTACTTCAAAGTTTTGTAAAATGCAAAAAAAAGGATCATTTGTAAACCCCGACTTTTTAATGATGCTCGCTACAAGGTAATAAAATTGCCCTACGGCTCTAATGAAGTTACACTTGGGCTGATGAAATTGGTCTTTAGGCAGTAATATATGATTCATGATATTGAAGTTATATTTAGTTTACCTACTCAAAAACACGACCTAAATATTTTTCGCTTAGTATCCAGTATAGCACATACTGTATAGTATGTAACCAACTGTGACTTGTTGACATGTTACAGCAGGAGCAGGAGGCCCCAAGAAGGAGGGAGAGTGGGGCGGCGGCGGCGCGGCCACTGGCTCCAACTGGGGGGGAGGAGACCCCATGAGGGCGTCGATGGACCCCAGAGACCCCATGGCCCGGGACCCACGGGGCTCCATGGTGGACCAGCGGGACCCCATGCGCGGAGTTATGGACCAGCACAGGTGCGTGTAACACCAGGACCAGTGGAAGTTGTTGAAACATGTAGTCTTGCGGAAGCTCTGCTGCAATTCGGGAGCAAGATTTATCATCAAAAAGTTGCTTTAGATATTTCTTATTTTTCCTATTGTTAAGATGGGTTACATGCCTGACGTTAGCAAAATAAAGTGGCGCTACGCCTGTTGGGTTTTTTTACAATCATTCTTGTTCAGGCACCACGGACATATTCAAGTATCGCTTGTACATATTCTTTTACAATTTACTGTTATTGGAAAAATATGAAATATACTGCCAATTCACATGAAGAAAATGAGAACAGCTTAATTAGTTGAGATTAGTGATGTGTCAAAACCAAAACTTGAATCTCAAAACCACCAAAACTTTGGAAAAGTTTCGGTTTCGAGATTCGATCGGTGAGTTTCGAGAATCAAAACTCGAAACTGCTGAGATTTTTTGTGTCTTTATTGTTGTTTTCTTAACAGAAATCACGCCCGTGTTTCGATCAATAATGCAAAGGTCAAAAGCCTAGTGTCATCGGTCGTCTACCTTCACCTTTTTTGGATTATTGATTTTTTATTTCTGAAAGATCAACTCTAACCAAAATATATAATTAGTTTTAATTAATTTTTCTGGATTTATTTTTCATAATCATACCCAGGCAAGTAAATAGGGTTTCGCGATTTGAGTTTCGAGATTCGATTTTGTAAGTTTCGGTTTCGGTTTCGAGATTCGAAATTTCTGGTTTTGACCATCACTAGTTGAGATTTTGTTCCCGTTGGGCTCCTCATACCTAACACTGGCCATGTTGTTTTACCTGATATTACCTGATGTTGTTAACAATTTCCTATAACCCGCTGTTACTGTTTTTCATTAGTTTTCCATTAGTTTTTATACCGTAATTAAAAAATTAAACATGGTAACCTTCGCTTTCTTTGTTATCTCTTCATCCCATACTAGCTGTTTATACTTTGGTGCCCTTTTTCGTAGTCTGCTTAGTCGCAAATAAATAACTTCAACTGTTTGTTATTGCAGAGGAATGGTGGGAGGCGACATGGTGATGAGGAGCGACCCAGTGATGCGTGGCGGCGGGATAACCGGGCGGTTGAACGGGGGCGCGACGGAGGGCATGTGGGGCCCGGGGGGTCCGGGCCCGCACCACCTGCCCCCCGCCAAGCCGTGGCCCGCGGGGCCCCCGCCCAGCAAGGACAAGCCCAACGGCTGGGAGGAGCCTAGTCCGCCACAGCAACGACGCAACATCCCCAACTACGACGACGGCACGAGCCTGTGGGGCAGTCAGCAACAGCGGGCCGCAATGCAGGGTCAGTACAGATACAGAGTAATCATAATAAAGGTAGATAAACTTGTAAAAGTAATAGGTTCATTGCTCCAAAATATTCATTAAGCGAATAATAACATTTCTTAATCAATAAAACTTGTAATTTATTTTTAGGTTCGTTTGGAAAAGCTCTAGGCTGTGTAGTTTTGGTAAATTGGAAAAAGGATAGACAGCTAGCTTACCTGAAGAGAATAAAAACATTTGTAGCACAGGAGACACATAACAAAGAAAGAAATCACTTGATATTTTGTCCCTCTTGGGGATTTCATCAGAAGAGAAGAGACTGAAGTAGAAAATGGCTGCTTGTACACTGATTCTTTTCAAGTCCCACATGAGAACGACCTGATGAAGTCCCCAAGAGGGACGAAATATCAAGTTTTTTTTTTTCATGTGTCTCCTGTGCTACACCGTTTTTATTCTCTTCAAGTAAGCTAGCTGTCTATCCTTTTCCCAATTTACTAAATCTTACAGTTTTTAACTCCAAGAACTCCAAATTATGTCTCTGGATAGCTTTATAGTTTTTATGTTATAATTATGATTTATCTCTAATTTTGGCAATTTATATTTAGAAGTTGTTACACTTGTAATAGTCTGCAAGATCTATAATTCCTAAACAGTAACAGTACTTTTTTTTCAAAAAATGATGTTTACAGATTTGATGTTACCTAAATTTAAGGTTATTCGTATAGTTGGTTATTGAAAGATTAAAATACTTTAGTAAATGGCTGTGTTTTCAATGTAATTTATATGTGGTTCTTTGAAGAATTCCGTCGGTAAAAACAAGGGTACAGCCAAAATGACCCAATAGTGCTTTTAGTGGTAACGCGGAGTAAACTGAAAAGGGGACAACCTCACACGCAATGAATGTGTGAACGTACTTCACTAGTTCCACTCAATAAAATATGGTGTAAACATTTCAGAAAGTCTGGGCATAATAATACTGATTGTATTGTCTCTAGCAATGGAATCACCTATTCTAAACTAAGTGCACCTTTACAACATCAAATCCCCAACAACTCTGTATTTTCTGATCTTTCAGTATGCAAGTCAGCCTTTTAGTCCCAATTACCTCAAATTATAAGTAGTCTACTGTAAACAAATAATGAACAAAATCTCCAACTGCTAATTGTAAGGTTATTCGTTTCTCTCTCGGATCCGCTCTTACCGTGTAGTGACATTGTCTGTTGTTTGCCCACAGCCGCTGCCGGGCCTAAGAACCCAGTGTCCCACTGGAAGGAGCTGCCACCCACAGGGATGGGGAGGGGAATGCCCCCGGGGATGCCCCAGAACCGGGGGATGCCCAACGAGATCAAGACTAACAACCCGCTGTGGCCGCACCCCGCCAGGTAGGGGCTAGTCAGTAGTGGTTACTACGAGAAATTAAATAACAATTATTTGTCGTCATTCTGCTTCAAAAACAGCTGTTTCCAACACTTGCTTAGAGATGGTAAAGTTGTTCTTATTATTCCTTTGATAATATATGTTTTTGATGATATTTTTCGTCCTAAAAAGAAAAACATCTATAATGACATTTTGATCAAGGTCATCAGCTGTTAAATATGAGTTGAACTGATTATTCAACTTGTAAACGATTAAAACCCGTTTAACAGCTGTATATTAGAGTAGCAAGATCAATATAGTAGCAAGCTTCTGAAGGCAGACAGTAACACAGTTTAGTTTTTGTGAAATTGTTATCTTAATATTGTTTGCAGTATGATGGGAAAAGTATCGTTCAGGAAATCATTTTTACATGACCTTCCGTTTTGGAACTTTGTGCTGTTTTTGATATCTTTGGCAGGACTTTTTGTTTTATGACTAACTTATAGGAAAAATGAACGATATTTCGAAGATTTTTGTTCACGTGATTGGTGTGATGAATTTAGAGCACATGCGCGTCATCTGAAGACGTTCCGTGGGACTGTGATCCAGTGTTCTACTGGGTCATAGTTGCAGTGTTGTCTGAATGATCATGATCGTGCTTCTGACCAATTCTAGTTTGTCTAATTATGTTTGGGACCGAGAAAACTGAAAAAAACAGGCTTTCACAAGCTGCAATATTAAACTAATAGTCTATTTCTTCCAATCATCTAGCTTTTCATGATAATTATTATTAGAGTACAAACAAACCTGATAAAAGAACGATTTATGTGAAAATTAACCAGATTGCTAAGATTGACCTTCAGGACATGATTGGTATGATGAATTTAGAGCACATGCGCGTCATCTGAAGACATTCCGTGCGACTGTGATTCAGTGTTCTACTGGGTCATAGTTGCAGTGTTGTCTGAATGATCATGATCGTGCTTCTGACCAACGCTATTGTTACTTCAGTTTTGTGGATTTTTGGAACCCAGATTTAATGCAATCTCCTTTATAAGAACTTTAAGCCTTTATACATGATTATTGGCTATTAGAGTAACAAAACTGATGAATTGATTAGTAATGTAAAAATGAACCAGATTAACTAACTGTTAGGATAAAAATTAACTAGATTGCTAAAGTTTTCCTTCAGGACATGATTGGTGTGATGAATTTAGAGCACATGCGCGTCATCTGAAGACATTCCGTGCGACTGTGATTCAGTGTTCTACTGGGTCATAGTCGCAGTGTTGTCTGAATGATCATGATCGTGCTTCTGACCAATTCTAGTTAGTCTAATTTTGTGAATGATCGGGACCTACCACTAGGATGCAAAAACATTGCTGCGTTTTTTCATTGAGAAGTGATACGGAGCTATATTTTGTTTGCTGTTTAACATTCCCCGTCAATGTATTTGTCGTTCCATAGCTTTTAAGGTTCAGTTGTCTTTCTCATGCAGTATACTCACCCTCTAGACTGCTCAAGCATCAGAAGAGAACAGCGACTAACAAAAAATATCAGCTGTTTTTTCAGAGTGTATTTTAAGTTTTTGAAATTAGAAAAATCACTTTCAGATCAAAATAATAATAATGCTTGGCACTGAAAAGGTTAAATTAAGATTTGAATAATAAACTTAGTATAAATGTTAAATTTAACACTTCTTAAATACCTGGTTCTTCTTTGTTAAAAACACTAACACATTCACAAGTAAGTGTGTATTGAAAGTTCTAATCTTGTTTGGAGTGATGAATCACAAGCACATGCGCGTCATCTGATTGCAGAGTTTGTGTCATTTTCTAGTGTTCTACTGGACTTGACACAATCAATGCTAATTCAATGATAATAACTGTGCTTCTGACCAAAAATACTGTAAAACTAGAAGGAATTTTAAACGTTTTTATTGAGTTCAAAATATTTGCTGATTTTAAATTCTATTATTTCAATTCTTTGCTTAAAACATCTTAATTTGACCCTTCACATTAATTTGTCCATAAAACTCCTTATTCAGAAGGAGAGAATGTTTTCACCCTTTATGTATGAATGTAAAATCCTTTAATGATTAGCAGTTTGCTACGCTGTTTATCGTCCTACAAAGTTCCTTATTTTTCTAGTTCTTACTCAAGGAACTTCGGGATCAAATTCGCTGTTCACTAGAACATTTTAGCAAAACCCTACAGGAATGATTGCCTTTAACATAGCCTGTAACTATTACTTTTGGCAACCCGATACCAGTTCCGTCCGCACCTGTGACTATCGTGTATCTGTTCCACAGGAGCCTTTAACATAGCAGCCCGCTGCAGTAACTAGTTCCAACCCAATACCAGTTCCGTCCTTACCCGTGACTAACGTGCATCTGTTCAACAGGAACGGGTCGTGGGAGGGCGACTGGCCCGCCGCCCCTTTTAGCAACCCGCTCCAGTAACTAGTTCCAAACCGATACCAGTTCCGTCAGCACCTGTGACTAACGTGTATCTGTTCCACAGGAACGGGTCGTGGGAGGGCGGGCACGAGGCGACCGGCCCGTGGCCCGACGAGAAGGTGGGCGTGGCCTGGAACGATCCGTCGCTGCTGTCCGGCCCCAAGTACAAGGGGATGGGGGTGGGCGGAGAGTGGGACGTCAACCCCATGAACCCTGGATGGGACCACCAGCCCAAACAGGTAACACACATCGTCTTGTGGTCACTATCACTGTGATTAAAGAAATATATTTTGTGATATACTGCTAATGTGAAGGAGCTACAGTAGACACTCTTATCCATCGTCTCTTCAACCTATGTGACCTATAGTGGTTTATTTATCGTGTAGGGCGGTGGGAAAAGTATAGTTCCTCACTTTTTTCAGTCTTTGGACTGAATGTGTCATTCTGCACCTAGCTTAAAGGTTGTCGTGCTTATATACCGTCCTACAAAAACCAGATTCTTCACACAGGATGGCCTTATGGCTCTGCCTGGCTTTGCGGATCTGTACATTTTATTGTTTTATACTTAAATTTGATCATATGTTTCATTATCAGTCATTGTTGGGTTGTCATTTGGTTTATGCCATTGTGGAACCTCACTGTTTTGACGTCGCTGTCAGGCTTCAATTCAAACTTATTTCAAAAACATAGTTGTTATACATTTTACCATTCCCCAATTGCCCAAGTGCGGTCTTTAACCCTAAAACCTGTGTCAAAAATTTTCTTTTACCCACTAAGAGGCTTGTGGTGGCTCATAGTGTTGGCAGTTGGGGAAAGTGTCCAGAACCTCACTCTCGCAGTCTTAGGTCTGAACGTTTCATGCTGCACCTTGCCCAGTTGTGGTTGTACTTTCATCCCGTCCTACAATAACCAGATTCTTCACCTAGAATGGCCTTTTGGCTCTTCCTGGCTTTGCGGATCTGTACATGTAATTTTATTATTTTAAATTTGTTTACTTTTTCTTGAACAGTCACCATATGCTTGCAAATCCAAACCCTGCAGTATTTTGCTGGCCTTCAGACCTCTGCCAGTCTTATTGGGCCATGGTGTCAGGCAAGGGTTTAAAAATAATAACTTACAGGACCACAGGTTTTTCTGTTGATGTTTGTGGACAGAATGTTTTGAGTTGCACCCTGTCTAAAGGCTGTTGTGCTTTTATTCTGTCCTACACAAACCAGATTCTTCACCTAGGATGGCCTTTTGGTTCTGCCTGGCTTTGCGGATCTGTACATTTTAGAATGTGGTTTTATTATTTTAAATTTAGTTTTTGTTGTGAGACTTCATTGGCAGTCGCCCTTTGCTCGTCCATTGGCTTATGCCACTGCGGACCTCAGTCTTGCGGCTGCTGTCAGGCTTGTGGTTACTTATATTGTGGGCAGGTGAGAGACAAATCAAACTGAAATCATATTTTAGAGCCTAACATTTTCTTTTACTCTTTGGTCAGAATGTTTCGTTCTGCAACTTGCTTAAAGGTTGACGTACTTTTATTCCGTCCTACAACCAACCAACCAAATTCTCCACACAGGATTGCCTTTTGGCTCTATCTGGTTTTGCGGATCTGTACATATACTGTCATTTTAGCGAATTTCCCCTATAGGGAAGAAGCTATTACCGTAGGTCTCATGGTAAGACTTAAGCCCGAGACCATGATAACTTTTCATTTTGAGGTCCCCAGATGCCAAAAACACCATTCGTTCAAATTTTTATATATGTATATATATATCTATATATATATTCAGTTCATTTAATAGGGCTACTATAATTATAATTCTAAATAGATTTAAAATACCTGAGTACCCTTTTAATTTCATTTTATTCTGCTGACACGTGTTTCAGAAAGTATATAAGAAAGTTAAGACGCTGTGAACATGGCATTATAGCCGAAACACGTGTCAGCAGAATAAAATGAAATTAAAAGGGTACTCAGGTATTTTAAATCTATTTAGAATTATATATATATATATATGTGTGTGTCCGTAAGCACGATAACTCTCGTAAAAAAGGTCCGATCTTAATGAAATTTGGTACAAATGTATAAAGTACCATTTATTTGAACGAGTTCGAAAACCAGATGAATCGCACCATCCGAAGGGGGGTTTTGGGGGGGTTTTGTACCCCAAAAATGTGTTTTTTGGGGTTTTCACATGTAATTTTAATTTAAATCAAATTTTAATTTATACCATTGAATTCAGCTTAAAAAAACAAACAATTTGATATTTTGATCATTGCTCTACGTCAATTGGTTACAGAGATATTGAAAGTGCTAAACACAGTACGTTGTCTAATGTTATTCTTATGGAGGAAAAGAAAAATTGTATATCTCGCTTATTTATGAACATAAACTGACGAAATTTGGTATATGGCTTCATCTGGTTGTGGTTTATTGTTGTTTGCACAAAAAAACAATTTTTCGCCTATGGGTCCCGTAGCAGCAAACCTAGGTACTCGGTCCCCATGTTATTCTTATGAAAAATAATTAAAATGTTATATATCGCTTATTTATGAATGTATATGGATGAAACTTGGCATGTGACTTTACTTAGCTGAGTTCTATTGATATTTGCATAAAAACCCATTATTTTGTGTTCCTTGTTGCAGCAAACCTGCGTACTCATCCCCAATGTTATTCTTATCGAGAATAATTAATATTTTAAATATCGCTAGTTTGTGAATATATTTCTTATGAATCCCTGTTAAGTGGCTTAATGTGTTATGTTATAATTCATTGGAAATTCGCTGAGTATGCAGGTTTGCTGCGACGGGGGTATTATTATTTTACGTCGGAATTTCATATTTGTTCATACTATCACCGTCGGCTTACCTATCTAAACTCTGTTGGCCTAGTATTCTTGCTTGCCTTTAGACCACTCCCAGTCTTATTGAGCCTTGGTGTCAGGCAAGGGTTTAAAAATAATAACATATAGAACCACACAATTTCTGTCGGATGTTCGTGGACAGAATGTTGCATTCCGCATTCACCTTTGTAGTGGTCGTGCTTTTATTCTGTCGTACAAAAACCAGATTCTTCACACAGGATGGCCTTTTGGCTCTGCCTGGCTTTGCGGATCTGAACATTTATAGCAATTTTGTATGTTCTTGATCAGTCACCGCTAACTTACCAGTCTAAAGTTACAGTATTTTGCTTGCCTTTAGATTTCTGTTGAGCTTATCAGCCCATAGTGTCGGGCAGTTTAAAAAATAGCTTATAAAACCACACGATTTCTGTCGGATGTTCGTGGACAGAATGTTTCGTTCTGCATTCTGCCTTATGGTGGTTATGCTTTTGTTCTGTCCTATAAAAACCAGATTCTTCACCTAGGATGGCCTTATGGCTCTGCCTGGCTTTGCGGATCTGTACATGTAACCCTTCCCCAAGCGGTGATGGGAAGAAGCCCTACTTCACTACAGTAAAACTTTATTGCTGTCAAATGGATCTTTTATTTTCTATTTAATTGTGTTCTCTCAGGACATATCACAGGATCTTCTTCTCAGTGAATCACATCTCATAATTGAGAGTAATTACTAGTACAGGAAATGTTGTCTTAATTTTCTTAAGTTTCTTAAGTTTTCAGCTTTGTTCAACAGTTGTCTAATCTTCTTCTTCTGTTGCAGCCTCAGAAGCCTTTGTCAAAAGACCTTGTTTGGGCGAGCAAGCAGTTCCGAATTCTTTCCGAAATGGGCTTTAAAGTAAGTAATAAAGCTTAAATTAAACTTAAAAAAATTATTATTGGGTGTCAAATAAAATATTCTAGTAAACGATCTAGAGTCCTTTGAAAATGTAATTTTTTAAGCAAGAGTACTTTTACAAGATTTTGTTGTAGGTCCGTAGTTGAATTATAACTAGTGTACAGCGTCAGTAAATGCCGTTTAGAGGAAAGATGGGAAGAACAAGATTGTCCTTAAAGAAATGGCGACAGATGGGAAATAAACACTAACACTGAGGATAGAATATTTCGTGACAACTGGCCAGTTTGACACATCACACATAGAAATGTTTTTTTTAATTTTGCTATGAATGAGTTGTCAGGTACTGTGAAATAGTTTAATTTAGCGAGTTTACCAATTTTAAATGTTCTATTTCATTGGGTGGAGTAATCTCCACTTGGACAAAGCCGATAGTCTGCTCTCCTTGTCTCCTTAAGTTTTAACGCTCTCATTATGTAACAACTGATTTACTGCACAGTGACCAATGACAATCCCCAGATGCAATCTTGTTTAACCTCACTTATTCACCCAGTGTTAAAATTACCTCGTATTTATTTCTCGTGGTGTCGCGCATTCATTGGGGTACATTCCTCAAAAACTCGGGGAATCATACTCACGTGTATAAATCAGTGAATAGCCTGAGGTCTTTGACAAATCTTGAGAAAGACTGGGAATTTTAAAAAAACTCCTAAAATACTGCGTTCCCCTAAACTAAATGCTAATATATTTAAAATGGCGTCTCAGGTGAGGAATTTGTAACGTTACAGAGCAAAATTCAATCAATGTGAAGTCAGAATTGTTGCTATTTAGAAAACTTAAAAATTAACTGAAACATTTTTCAGTGTAAAGATTCAATGAAATAAAATTCAAAATTTGTTTATAAAACTACTGGAAACCCTTGGAACTTCATGGAATTGTGCTTGGAAGCTTTAGTATACACTAAGCTTTGGCTGATTGAAAAGTTGTTCACCAACTGCATTCTAATGTAGAAAACTTATCTTATTAATTTTAAAATCCTCGTATCAATTTATCAACGTCGAGGTATGTTTGAACATAGGTTGGTAGCTTCCATAAAATGTTTCTTAATGATTCTTCAGTTTTTAAAATCGTGAAGTTTATATAAGTACTTGTAAAATCCAGCCAAGAATTGATGGCTTTTAACATAACTTGGTTTCCTTTTGGGAAATTATGATTTCCTCAGACCTGAAATCGAAATGGATCGCTAATGTTTTTGATTGTTAAGCTAAGCTTAGAAGTACGGTAATATACTTTTTTCAATTTTAAAAACGTAATTCCTCGTTGAACAGAAAGAGGAGATAGAGACGGCGCTGCGCAACTCCAACATGAACATCGAGGATGCGCTGGAGTTGCTGAACATGTCGGGCAACTGGCGCGGTCGCCACTCGGAGCTGGAGCAGCCGTTCGACCACCCGCAGCGCTTCAACCCCCAGCAGCTGCCCTTCGCACCCCCTGTGAGTACCCCCCACCGCTCTGCTACTTTCTACTTTGTGGGATTGTGTTTGCGTTATGTTTTTGGTTTTTCCTTGGGTTTTTCCTCCTCCTACTTAATTGTCTTTCCGAGTTTTTCTTGTTTTCCATTTCCTCCATCTCATTTTTTCACGAGGGCAACTTTCACTAACGCTAATTATACTAGTTCGAAAGCGTTTTTGAGTTGAAGTTCTCCGTCGAGGTTTTAATCAGTTTCTTTTGCAGAAGAAAATTATTGTTAAAATTTGTCGGCGAACTCAAGCTATGTGTCTCCGAATATTTCAATTACAGTGGAACCTCTATTAACCTGCACCTTCAACACTGGGACTGGGAACCAGGTGTACAGTAACTAAATTTAAATTAATTTGGGAGAGAAATTAAAATAAAACCGTGTAATAACAACATAATAGCTCTACAGACGCTTAGACACTGCTGTATGTTGCAAATGACCAAGGCTAATAAATCTTAAAATTCTCATAGACAGACGACGGATTATATAGAGTTGATCGAGGTTTTACTACAGTTTTGGTATAGGGTATTAATTTAAATACTTCAATCAAAACCTTTTTTTATTTGAAGGTTGCTCAAAATTTAAATTGTCTTTACTCCTATAGTGGAATGCTACAAATGTTTGAGAGAGCACACCGTGTTGATAAATTAATGTTTGCTTTTTAATAACTCAAATACTACTTTCAATTTAAGACTCAAAACAGTTAAAAATATGTTTACAAATAAGCCTTAACTTTTTCCTACTTAATATGATTTACTTTCAGCTGGTGGTTTGGTTGCTTTTTTCTTTCACTTTCTCTAAACTCACTAACTCATAAATCGAGTTATTATTTTATTGTTTATTGACTGGTCTTGAACGAAGATCTTGGTCGTTCAAAGGCCACTCTTTTTTTAATTTTCCCACATTGACATTGACTTTAACGAAATAAATCTCATGTTCCTATTGGTTTTTTTTCACGTAACTTTATTATAAATGAAGGAATTGATGATCTAGCCGTTAAGGATGCAGAGCGATATCTAGTTGTTCAATTGCAGTGTGTTAAATAAGTTTTTCCTCTACATCACTTTATACAATTTTTGCAGACTTGAGTAACTTGCATAAGTATTTCTAATACATTTTGAGAATTTTAAAAAAATCTGCTGTCATTTCTTGTTATTTTGACAATTTGAAAATCATTGATGTATGTTTTTTTTTCATGACTATTTTAACCAAACGGTTGCAACCAACTTTGGGGTACTCCAAGAGTGCGTATTAAAATTCCTTTTGATTCTTGTCGTAAAAATGAATAGAACGATGGTCAGTTTGTAACGACAGATTGTCCTCAAGTCGGTCAGGTCAGTGTCAATGTGTGAGGCTCGCTTTTGTTGTTCAGGGTTCGAGCGGGAACGGTCCCAACTCTGGCGGCCAGCTCGGCAACATGAGTCCGGCGATTGTCCAGAAGATCATGACGCAGCAGCCGCCCCCGGCACAGACGCCTAGCCAGCCCCCCACCCCCTTCACACAGGTAGCCCCAGCATCCCCTAGCATGCCCCCCTCACAGACTAACCCGCGTGGGAGTTATGCATGCCCAGTCCGGTCTGGGTTGTGACTGGTTAGACGTAAGGAGTTGCATGACGGTTGTGGTGGGGAAGAGCGGATGTTCTTGTTATCAGGTAGTGCCGGCAACGGGCGGTGAACCCACTACGTTCCCGCAGATCTGGCCGGCTTACTCAGCACTCGTAACTGCGTAGTTTTTATTTACCTTTAGGGCAAGATTAGTGGGTGAAATGTCAGACTGAGCCTTACTTCCCGCTTTGCATCTTACTTCCTCTGTTTGCGGGATTGACAGTAAATATGACAAAACTATTCTAATTTATATTACGAATGTCAGATCCTGCAAATTCACTTTGCGAGTCGCTGGTGTAGTGGTCAGCAGTACGTCTAGCTGTTACTCTAGCGGCTTACCCCTCTCTTTGCTTGATAGGTTCCACGCACCCGCCCAAGGCCCATGTGGTCGGGGAAAATAGAGGGAAAAAGAGATGGTCAACCTCTTTGTAAGGGGAAAATATCAAAAAATAACTCTTTTCAAAACCCTGAATATCATAAATTTAATGTTATTTAGGTTCAATTCAATTCTTTAAATCTCAGGATTTGAATATTATTTGTAATGATTCACCAATAAATTGTTATCAGTTAGTTTATGAGTAAGTTACGACTAGATGTAGTGAGAGGTTGTAGAAACAATAGGAGTCTGAAATGGGTGATGGTTTCAATAACATAATTAAAATGCATTTTAGAAGCATTTCAAACTGTGTAAGCGATTAAAAACTGAATTCACTACTTTATAATGTGTTTTCCTTACTTCTTCTTTAAAAGTGTTTTAGAATTTAAAACGGTTATCATAATTTTAATTATAAGAAATTTTAAATGTATGCATGAGCTGGTCTTAGGGGTTATTGAATTGATATTGTAATTCTGTTATGTAAGACCTACATTTGTTTTAAATGAAACTTGTAATAGCTACATTAGTTTTCTTACATATGTTGAATATTTGCCAGGAAATAAAAATTGCATTAGACTGAAACAAAAAAAATATGGAGGCGTGGAAAAATTAGTGGTGGTTTTATTTTAAGATTACAATTTATAAAAAAACTAGCTGTTACCCGCCGCGAATTATTTATAAAAACTGATAGTTTTGTGTGCTGCATTCTGTGGTTAGCCTGTGGAACTACTACGAATCAAGATCAGCTGTTTGTATTTTCATCAGCTCAAACAAAATTGAATATCCATAGGGAAAACATGGGAACCCCCGAGGAGTTTGAACCCCTAGTGGAGTTTCAAAATAAAAATAGGCCCATGTCCATCTCTGGTATATTGGCTCTATTCTTGCAAAATTTCAGCTCAATCGGTCCAGTAGTTTTCACGTGATGGAACTTCAGAGTTACGCACAAACATCCATACTTTCACATTTATAATATTAGTTTGATATTTTAAATGTGAAAATAAATTAAATTTAAGAAATATCTAACATTACATTTTTACAAGTTGATGTAAATTTTGTTTAGAAATTTTTTTAGGAATTTTTGTTAAGGAAATTCATTGTAAGCATCTAATTCTGTGTCAGTCCTGCAAATATTTTAGAGAGTACTGCTTAAATCCTGCTTTTAGAGTATTTTTGACTGGTAGATACCCTGTTTGTGTTTTTTTATTATATCAGATGGTATTGAGCTACTGGGAAGTAGTTGAAAGAAATTGCTTATCATGTAGGGAATTTTCACACTCTATGTAAACACTCAAAACTAATAGCACTCTAGAAAAGGTATTTGTTTACAATTTATTCCGAGCAGCAAAGTAGTGCATTTCAAACAATCAACTGGAACACCTTGTCACGCACGTGCAAACAATTGTTTATACATTTCCAAACGGCACTTTTTAGAATTAAATGATGTAACATAGGGCCTACTAAAAGTTTATGAAAATTGCTAGTATTTAATCTTGTACTCTAGCTAGTTGCCCTGTTAAAAAATCACCTTACACAACTAGTTCACAGTAAAGATGGCTTTGAATTCAAACAGTTTATCGTACGTTTTACATCAGACAGTTTAAAGTTATTTAATTAATCTTAAATTACTGTCAGAGAGTTAGTTTGATTGACCATGGTTCACACTTTCTGGGATGTCAGGGAATTTGAAAGAAGTCAGGGAAGAAGTTGGAAAAATACCAAAAGTCTGGGAAAATGCTTGATATCTTGTACTAGTCTGGGAAAGGTTTTAATTTAATTTTAAATTCAAAATCAATGTGTTTGAAAACAAAACTTATTAGATTTTTGTTAAATTTGTTTTTATGGTGTGCACCGCAGAGGAAGTGGGCCGTAACTGGAAAGAGAACAAATTTATTGGTCAACCACAAACTGTCAACATTAAAATAATAAACAGGAGAGCAATTAAAATAGCTATGGGGAAGGTAGAATCTAATACTTTCTTATATTAACATTTTTATAATAAATTGCACATTCTGAGTTCTCGACTTAATGAAATTAACTATTTTGCATAGGGAAAGTCAAGGACAATTCACTTTTTTGGTCATGGAAATCATAAACCAAATAAAAGTGTGAACCATGTAGAAACTACTGTCTTCAAACTGACAATGTAACTGACTGACCCGTTGGTTGTTCCGCAGACGGCGCGGCCGCAGCAGGCCAACCAGCCCTCGGCCCACCAGCTGCGGATGCTGGTGCAGCAGATACAGATGGCAGTGCAGGCCGGCTACCTCAACCACCAGGTACTCCCTTGGACTTTTGGTTTTGTGATCTTTAAAATTTGGTTATGGCACTTCAGTGAAAAGTTTGACCAGCTACTACCATTTCTGACACTGTGACCTTCTAGTTTATACCCACTAGATTAACATATCTAGAGGTCGCTTCTTGTATTAAAAAAGTGCAGCCTACATGGTCGACCGCCATTTGCTGCCTCTCTATCAACTCTACTCTAAACATGGTAACCAATCAGATTCTCTCTTCACGAGTTATGTCAGGAAGCTGACAAACTTTAACTCAAGAAGAGAGGATTTGATTGGTTACCCGAGGAAAATGGCAGTCAGCATGTAGGCCTCACTTTTTTATCGCAGACGAGACCTCTAGGTATTTTAACCATGTTGGTGTAACCCACACAAGTTGCCTTATTGTACTGAGCCACTTCACTGGCAAACACCCGCCACAGTATAGACTCCTGGGCTGGCCACATCTGTGGGTCGACCACAGCAGTTGCCAGGCCTAATCTTAACAGTATTTATAACCTTTCACAACCAGATCAAACAACGTCCAAGGAAAGACTGAAGAGTCAAGACAAGGCTAGTGACAGAACGGTGGTGCTGATCAGTGGCCCAATATAATAAGGTTCATAGCAGACAATAGTCCGCTACCACAGCCACAGTCGTTTAGAGTTGCCACAAGAAGCGAGGGTAGGCGTCTGAAGTGGCCAGCTCACGCGACAGACGCCACCCCCAGTCCAGCGTAATAAGCTCCAAGCTCCATATGATTGCATGTATCGCTTGGAGTGGCTTGTTTGGACGTCTTAAAGCTGTAGTGGGCTTTTGCCACTGAAGTGGCTCTGTATTAGGCCCTAAGGTATCGATACACAATTGAAGTAATAAACTGATAAATGTATTTTAGCAATGTATCATAGACTTCCGTCTGTGCTGTATCTGAAGCCTACATTACGAGACCTGTAGATGTATTTAACCTGGTTGGTCGTGGTGTCGCAGATCCTGAACCAGCCGCTGGCGCCGCAGACGCTGATCCTGCTCAACCAGCTGCTGCAGCACATCAAGGTGCTTCAGAACCTGATGCAGCAGCAGCAGATGATGCAGCTCCAGGGCGCCAAGGCCAGCAACAGCCAGGCCATGCTGCACAACGCCGTGCAGATCACCAAGACCAAGCAGCAGATCACCAACCTCCAGGTGAGCTATAGCCTACTGTACAGCAGGGCTATTGTTAAACAAAGTAATAGGCCTACCTTGGAAAAATCTTTTCATCACACTGAGTCGAAAGTAGCTATTTCCTAGTTGAACTGCGATTACCTAAAGTGATGCTTTACCATCCTAGTGGCGTAAAAGCAGCTGGTGATTTTTGCCGCACTGTTATTAGTTATTCTGACACCAGTAGCGCTAGTAGCTTGCTGCGTCTACCCGATAGCAGTGTTGCATTCTAAATCAGCTGTTCTTTTCATTTAGTTAGCGGTGTCAACAGCTGTGCCAATTCAAAATCAGATGTTCTTATTAATTTAATACTAGATTAATGTAAACATTATTGTTGTCATTATGTTGTGAGAAACTCAGCAAACCTGATAAAAATGACTGAAAAAGAGGTTTTATTATTATTTAGAGTGATGAAACATTTGTTCATAACACATATCTAAAGTGTTTTTTCGGTACTTGATCTAATTTCCACACTCGGCCTATCACCTCACATAGAAAACGCAATGGTGTACTGGAAAACAACACTTTCGGCACTAGTAATAAAAGGTATTTTGTTTTGTTGCGTTCAGGGTTGTGCGAGTAGTGATTTTTTTAATCGAGCCGAGTCGAGTAGTGCCAATTATTTTTGAGTTTCGAGTATGTTCGAGCGAGTATTTGTATTAGTTGGTAGTTTAAAATAGTGTAATGGGATTTGGATACCACCCTAGATTTGTTAATCTAAACATGATTTCTAACTAATACATGAGTAGCAATTCAAAATTTTTGGCCAGGCAAATCAATCTGAATTACGTATTGACAAACAAATCATGGTTTGACATTCGTTTCTGGCCTATAAAACAAGGTCCGGATGTCATTTGGCTAATATCACCTGGTCTAGACATCGTTTGTAATCAATATTAGATGTCGAAGTCGTTAATTAAGGCCGATATTAAGTGGCCTGGTCGCCACATTTGCCGATATTATGCTTTCCGTCATCATTTACGACCGAAATTACGCAGTCCGATCGTCATTTTCGGCCGACTTTACGTGATCCGATCGCCTGGAAATAGGCGGGAAGTACTCGTTCGAACTTTCGAGTATTTTTCAAAACTTCGAGTCAAGTTGGAGTGTTAAAATACCCTGCCGAAAACTCAAAATTTTGAGTACTCGCACACCCCTAGTTGCGTTACATGTTTGCAAAACTGCCACATTTCAGCAACGGTGACATGTGATTCTTAAAGGATGAGAGGAACACAAACCGTTTTAAAAGTTAGTTTAGCAATTTGGTGTCAGATATAGTATCAGATACACTATAGTCTCCTAAATGGTTTAAGCGGCCTTGACACTGAGTTTCTGTTTCAACTTGAAAGCTATTTTATTTGTAACGCATTTTGGACAGAATGTTTCGTTCTGCACCCAGCCTAATGGTTGTCGTGCTTTTGTTCTGCCCTACAAAAACCAGATTCTTCACCCGGGATGGCCTTTTGGCTCTGCCTGGCTTTGCGGATTTGTACATTTTATATTTCAGTTATTAAGCTTTTATTAAAAATTAGTGATTAGGCTGAAATTTTGCACAAAGTTATCTATGTGGGCAATGTATAATCAAATTTACATTATAACACGTTCACTGTGGGCCGCTCTGTTGGGAGTATCTGCTCCTTCAACGCAGTCAGTGACTCAGTTTGGGGCAACACTGCAGGAAGAACGGGTAACAAAACATAGTACAGTGTAACTGCCATTTATTAGCTGGGAATTTAAATTTCTCCTCGCCCGGCGAATCGGTTCCTACATGGGGGAACGCCCACCTCCTGGCACCACAGCTAACGAGTGAAAAATCCATTATGGTCTTCCTGAACGTACCAAGTTTCAATTTTGTTGCAGTATTTTTTGTTTTTTTTTTTGGTATATTTAATCTAATGATAACATAAAAGAGAAATTCATTATTTGGACTTGTTCAAAATATTTATCGCGTAATGCAACTCACACAATTATACACAGAATGCAGTACAGCAGAGTCTCATCAGCTCGACACTAAACACATTACAGTATTGTGTATGGTATTATAAAACACAAAAATTCCATAAACCTTACTTAAAACCACGATACAAACTGAGAAAATGCCAAGTTTTCCAAAAACTACCAAAATAATGAAAGCGCGTAAGGTACAGTCAAGAATCGGTTGTGTGTAAGATACGGTCAGGTGCCAGTTGCGCATTAGGTACATTTTGAGTGCCGGCCGTGCATGAGGTATGTATGGCAAAACAGACGTCGAGTTTGTGAGATTCTTCTGTATTCTGTAAGGGAAGCCCGAATGCAGCTGTCCTCTCATGAACTGTTCAAAAGTCTACTCGATAGGCACAAAATTAAAATGCACTATAGAACTTTTAATGCAGTCACTAATTACTTTTTCCTAAAACATCGCCTGAAGTTCTTCTTTACCATCTGAAAACGCTTGTAAAACACCTACTTCCTGTTCAGCACCTTACTTTTCTGCTCGCTGACAGCAAAAAAATAGCTGATTGATGTTTATAACCCCAAGTGGATGAAAGTGAACTTTTGGATGTTTGTGGTGTCCCAAATTGCAGTTGAAGGGAAAATTGTGTATGCAATTAGAGTGTTAAGTGCCTTTGAAGCTTTTGGAACAGTTTTCTCTCAAGCGGCAAAGACCTACTTGTTCTCGAGACAAATAATTATTTCAATCGCGAGTGAACGTTAAGTCACACACAAAACAAATCTGCTAATCAGTAGTTCGGAGGGAAAACTACTCCAAGTCGTATAAACAAACTGACTGGCCTTCCCCGAGCAAAGCTCCCCCCACCTAAAACAGTCGTTTGACCCACCGTGTTGTGTCTGCCCCAGAACCAGATCCAGGCCCAGCAGGCGATCTACGTCAAGCAGCACAATCAGCTGCCGCCGCAGTCCGCTGGCGACTTCTTCAAGAGCAACGTCCACGACCCGCTGGCCGCGCTGCCCTCCACCTTCAGCGAGCTGGCCATCAACAAGGAGCCCCAGGTAGACCACACACCACTTGCATTAGGGACAGGCGGAATTAGATGCGGTTTGTCCGGCACGAAAGATGATTGTTCCTATATATGCAGGTTTCGGTTGTATTTTGAACATTTGGTCAGTAAATCCATTGGCTATACACCGGTAGTAGACAGAAATTGTAATGGGTGGTTCTGTCAACAAAAATAGGCAGGACTCTCCACGTAGTTCCGACAGCACTGGATAGAAATCGCCACCATCGCACGGCAGCGAACGTAACTCTGGCTCATGCCGTTTGGTGCCCTCAACTCGGCCGTGGCAAGTTTTTAAAATCTCATTTTGCTAGTAAAACAACTGTCTCGCATTCCTCGTAACTCGGAAGTTTTCATACAGGTTTTAAACAAAGGCTGTAATAACTAAGGTTGTGTGAAATAAAAATAAAATTGTTGTCATTGTCGTAGCTGTCTTTCACCAGCGTCAATCAAACTTGTTTTGTCTGTCCGTCTGCCTCTGCGAATCCTAGTAGTTTGCGTAATGTCTACTAGGAGGAAGCACGTGCACTAGTCCCTGTTGCCGACCACGCCCAGTAGAGATTGTGCTGCTTTCTTTGTTAATGGATCCTATCATTGGGTTTACCGTCTACTACAGGTGTATCGTCAATTGTAAATCGTTTTGAAATAATAATTAAAATTGTTATGACATTTAACATGGGGTAAAATTTCACACCATTGGGCTGTCTGAAACTGCTACAAGACCGATTTTGCGGTTTGTACTAAATGAAAGTTTAATTTTCCTCTATTTGCAGATTTGACCTACTTTTATGATATTTCCCCAGTAAATTATAACAATCATATTTAAAAATCAATTTAAACATTTCCTTTTGTATTGTCTTAATCAGATGGTGGTTGCTTTATTGCATCACATGTTTATCTGTCATGTTTATATGTCCACACCATGTCATTTTGGTAAATCCTAATATTTCAAAGCAGGATATTTTAAAAGTGTGAGATCTAAGAAACAAACAAATTTTACGCTTAATGTGTCAATAAAAGAGGTCGTTGTGTAGATTCTATGAATTTCCTTTTTGATTTTTTTATTTGTCATTGAGGCCTGCTATGGAAGAATAGAAATAGGTTAAAACGTTTACTTGACATAGTTTGTTTTCTACCAGAGTTTAAATTAAGCCTAAGTTTTGCATTAACAAATGAAAGCTTGATAACTTCGTGGTCCTTGGCTTAGTGGTCAAGGCGACGGAATCTGGAACCATGGCAGCGGGCTGTCGTGGGTTTGAATCCCAGTCCTGGCTTGCAAATTTAATTAGTACTGTAACTCGTACGTAATCAACTCGCCCTTTGCTTTCTCGGATGTGTTCCGTGCAAAGATCTCACGTCTATGTGGTCGGGCAAAAAGAGGCTGCTAACCTTCTAACAAAAATGTTTTACGATCCTGACTGTAGATGTCCTCTGTTTGGCAGCACACGTCGGCGTTCCAGTCGCAGCAGTCGCGGCTGACCCAGTGGAAGCTGCCGTCGCTGGACAAGGACGGAGACCTGGCCGGGTCGGAGTTCAGCCGCGCGCCCGGGTCCACGGCCAAGCCGGCCACAGGCAACTCCTCACCCAACCTCAACCCGCTGCTGGGCCAGGCCGACGGGTCAGTAGCCTAGATTGATTTATTAGTGAAATTCCTATGGAGAAGTGGGCCATTTTGGACGAGTTCGTTGGGCAAAATAATCGGAAACTAACATACTTTTTTGGAGATTTGATTTGTTCAAATTTTGAGTTTTTGGTTGCAAAAAAAGGATAGAAAAAGGTCTATTTATCAGCTAGGTGTTACTTTAACAAATATTAGCGCAATAGCAAGAACATAGGTTTGTGATGGATCGTTTAAAAACATGGGAATATCTGCTTGTTCAGCGGTCGTAATCGTTTATAGTAAAGGAAATCTGGCGTAGAAAAATATAGCCTGCCTTGTAATTATGGTGCAAGCTGGCAGGTCTCAATAAAGAAGTAATCCCTACATGTAGCAATGAAAACCATAATTTTGACTTACAAATTATTACAAATGGTAATGCTTTAGTAAGGGGGACTGGTAAAATGATTGGTAATTATTTTAAAGAGAGACTTTACACAAGGAAAGCCTTTACTTAAGTTTATTGTTCAAAACTGTTAAGAAATTGGAAGACAATTTTTTTCATTGCTCAGTGGGTCAGGCTTTGGCATTCCATGGTGTTCCAAAATGGCAGTCTCTAAAATATGAATTTTCATTTTTGAAGTTATTTTACCTTTAGTGGACAGAATGTTTCGTTCCGCACCCAGCCCAATGGTTGTTGTGCTTTTGTTCCGTCCTACAGAAACCAGATTCTTCACCCGGGATGGCCTTTTGGCTCTGCCTGGCTTTGCGGATTTGTACATGTTAATATTAACCTGTTCTATATTTTGAGTTATAGCTCAAGAGGTACATGTCTCATTGGCTTTTTGATCCTCGCTCATTTTCCAACTTAAGCTCATAATGAAAAGTGTCACTTTCGGTCCTAGTGATGACTTTATTTGGTGATCGTTTTATTGATAATTGCGTTATTTCTTTAAAACAATCGTAAAATGTAAATTATAGCATCCAGCAACAGTTTCATAATGAACTATGGGATCGTGATTGCAATTAGGCGTGCCAAAATAAACCCATACTCTAATATGAGTAGGTTTGCTTGATTGCTTGCAACTCTGATCTCAAAAACAATCCAACAATTTCCTCCAAATTTTGGAAATAACTAATTTCTGGGGAAAAAATAAGTTCTATAATAACGGACAAATAAATTGAAAGTTGGGCTGTAGCCAATAGAGAGCATGCTTGTAGGCTGTCACTGCTGTAATTTTGTCAATTTATTTGCAATGGTAATTTGTTTGTCTGTTATTATAGACAGGTGTCTCATCCCGAGGAAAAATCGAATAATGTAAAAAGAAATCAAGAATAGTTGAAAACTGTCAGCTGTTTACAACTAATCAGTAAACTGTCAAAAGTAGTTCTCGTGTAGTTGTATTAACACGTGGTTTCCTGAGAGCAGTGACTCGAACCATTGCATGAAGATTAATTATAGAGTGGACATCTCCAACTATTTTAAGCTGGAGTGACCGTAAAATAGCAGATCAGAGGCAAACGAGCAAAGCAGATCTGCTCGTCGGTACGTAGTGAAAAATTACAGTTGATGAAAATTAGTGTTCTTCCCTGAGCTAATCCTGGTCCCCAGGTACTAATTACACTGAACGAGTATTTGACCCGCTTTGATGATTGTTTTGTTTTTTAAACTCAATAAGCCCAATGTTAATTTTTTTTAACTTTTTTACATTATTCTACTTTCTTGGAAGTGAGACCTGTCAAGAACTTATTTTTAACTTAGGAATAAGTATTTTCCAACATTTTAAGGAAATCGTTGGAACCATTTTCGAGATGAGAGTTGCAAGCAAGCAAACCTCACTCATAATACTGTATGGTATTTGGTGTTGGAAATCGTAAATAGTGAAATTGTTGGCATCCAGTGACTAGGTGTGATGATATTGTGTTGTTGTGGTGGTACAGGACATGGAGCCGTAGCAACTCGGAGGGTGGGTGGCCGGACTCTGGCAGTGTGGCGGACGACAGCAAGGAGTGGCCCAACACCTCCCAGGCCAACAACCAGGCCTTCACTGACCTGGTGCCGGAGTTTGAGCCTGGCAAGCCCTGGAAGGTACGTGCGAAATGTCGAAACAGTCAAGAATTGAGACCTCTTGGTTCGGGTATCATCATCATTTGTGAATAAGTCATTTTGTCGCAAAATTGCTATCTAAAACTTTATCAAATGTCGGAACATGTCAAGTATTGAGGGATCTTGGATCTTGGTAGCAACAGTTTATAAAACAATTACTTCATCGTCTTATTTTGAACCACAGTAAAATATTACCGTGGTGTCATTAATATTATTTCCTTCCTATTTTAATATGTTTTTGACAAGTAATACTGGAATTTTGTCAAAAATTGTACTGGAAATGTACTGAAATTCCAAAATCAAACGTCAGTAGACACCCTGGTGCCTCAGCGCAAGGACAGATCAAGGAGTTGCGGTAGAAAGTTCCTTCAGATGATATTTCAACTTAGATTTGTGTAATCGTTAGAAATATTAGGTTATGAACTCACGGACAAAATCATAGTTCCCTACAATGTGGCCCAGTGGCTGTTGTGGTTTGTTTCTGTCCGAAAACAACCAGATTCTTCACCCAGGATGGCCAAGTGGCTCTGTCTGGTTTTGCGGATCTGAACAATATTTAGTATGTACAATTTGGGAACTTAAGATTTTTTATCCTTGTCTTATTGTGTATATTCGTAGCTACAATATGAAGCTAAATGAACATTGTACATTGAACATGGCATCTTTTTTTAAGCAAATCGTAATCATTTTTTATATGACCAAATGTTTCACTGTAAAACATAACTCGTCGTCAGACAGTAGGCTATCCTAGTCAGGTTAAATATATTACCTATAATATTAAAAGCATTTCTTGATATTCTTGCAGCAATTTAAAGCATCTTGAGTTATTACTTGGTGTACCTGTTTGGTATTAGTCAAAAGCTCTTACTCTCTAGATGTACCTTTTGTGGGTTTCAGGGCTCTGCTCCATAGGCGGGTTTTCAAAGTTCCAATGTTAACGCTCCCCCAGGCATCAAATAAGTGAAAACATTCAGCTAATGATGTTTAAAGATTGAGGTTTATGACTGACAGTCTATTCAGTCTGCAACTGTGATAAAATACCTTTTCTGATGGCAGAATGTGTTTAAAAGATGCAGGTAGTTGCAATATGTATGACCTTCATTTATTATACTTCTCGAGTATACACCTTGGCGATTCCCAAACACGTTTAATATTAGAGTGTGAAGTTCAAAGAGGTTTAGGTTATCTTGCACGGATATGTAATGGGAACTACGTGGTGATGGGTCAGTTCCAGAATTCATCGATTCAGATTGTATATTATTAAAATTACCAATATATTTTTAATGCATAGGCTAGCTGGCAATGGATACAGGTTAAATTTATTGGAAAATCTGACGTTAAATTCCACCTGTGCTAATTTTAGGCTGCTGAAAGACAATTAATGTAATCTATTCATATTTGAGAATTGCCCCTGAACTGGTGGTACGACTTATGAAAATAGTGGTTTTACCTTTCCGTCACCAGTTGTGTTGTAATCGTTTTTTCACGACCAGGTTTCGATACTAAGTTGTACCATGATCACGTGGAAGTCGTCCGAGAATCAAGCTGTGACTATGAAGCTGTTTAGTAGACTTTGTCGAAAGTTAAAAGAGAACAAATACACTCACCACGAAGAACACACGCACATTTTTAACATTTAAAACACGAAAAAATAAAATTTAATCAACGGACGGTCAGTGGCCACAATGTTCGTTTGTACACGCGTTAACCGGTACCGGCGCGGGGAGGGCACTGGCGACGATGGAAGCCGTATCTTGGTGACCTTTGTGTCCTCAGCCTTGGACTTGTCCTGCTGCGGGGGTTGTCACTTGTCTAAAGTAGACTCGTCCGTTGTGACTGATTTTCATGATTTTATTAAATATTAAATGTGAACTATAATTAAGTTTCTCATTTAACACCTTTCCGCTGTCAGATTTAAGGGCCTTGTAAATATGAAATTCTTCTAACCCTTTGAATAATAAAGAATAAACCCTTTGTTACAGACTTCAACTACATCTATGTTATTTTCAATTATTCCATAGCTATGATTTTCATCGATAAGGTGTTGTGCGTCAAAGGAACGTCCAAACGTGGGCCAAACTGGACCCAGTCAATAACAAGTGGTGCCATCATCCTAATGTTGTTGAGACAGGCTTGTATAATGAAATTACTGTCATTTCAGTTGCATACTCAAAATAACTGTTCTAAACGCCACTGTTCAAAACCATTCCATTGTCTTGATATCCCAGTCGGTTTGATATGCTAACTGTAACCATTATTCTAACTCATAAAAGCCCTCACGCACAACATATAAAAATTAATTAATACGTTCGCTGCTAAAAAATTATAATTTAACTTTCAGTGGAGCTGAAACATGACATATATAAAACCACTTACCTATGGCATATTGTAGTCTGAAAACACCTGCCAAAAAAATCCCAGAGGCGTCTGACGTAAATTGACGTCAAATATAAATGTCCTGATTCAGCACTGTCCAATAGCAAGTCGATTTTGGATTCGTTTTCTGGCTCATTATCATGTATAAATAAGTCACTATACATTATTAGTAATTAATTATATTCATCAAAACATGGTGTACAAGATTTTTCTTTGCTTTTTATGACATAAACTACATGTCCCGATTTCGGGGCAGTAGCACTAACCAACAGTTCTGCAAATTCAGAATTGATCAAAGCATCATCAGCAAGCACTGAACTAGCCATAATGCAATAAAAAGCTACTCATGAAAGAGGCACACTCATTCGCTGCGAGAGCCCACAGGCTACTGAAGCATGAATTAAAAAACCCACAAAAAATTGGCGCCCGCTCGGAACCGAAAACGGCGGGAACCACGCCTTGACTATACTAGCGGATGGCCTTGAATAACCTTCTTGGCCAACACTGCTCTCAGACGAGATTTTGTGATTGGTAACCATGTCCCAAAATCAGTCCATTAGAAAACCGTGCCCGGAACGCTTGTCCCGATTCCGGAACGCTTGTCCCGATTCCGGAACGCTTGTCCCGATTCCGGGACAGCCGCAGTGAACGTGTTAATAACATTCAGCTAATGATGTTTAAAAGATTGAGGTTTATGACTGACAGCCTATTCAGTCGGTAACTGTGATAAAATACCTTTTCTGATGGCAGAATGTGATTAACCCATTGGCTTACCTGAAATTTGCCACCTGACAAACCGTTCAGTTTCCTAAGAAAAATTACATAAATGTAGACTTTTACTAAAACTGTCACTATAGCAACAATTATTGCTCAATTTACTTAATTTTTGCACTAATCTTTAGAGAAATAAATTATCTACAAGAAGAAGATACTTTTGACAGCATTTATGTATGGTAAATATTATATATATATCATATATATATATATAGTTTATAAAAAACATAAATTTTAAAAGGAGTTACATGTAAATAACAAAAAAAAAAAATGTTTCAGCCCAACAACTATTATGTACTTGTGGGTTATTTATTTTTTTACGTGAAAATAAAAAATGTTAGTGATACATTTATATTTGACTTAAGTTATAACATATTTTCCAAAATCATATTTTTCCTAAATTTGACTGTTTCCCCAAGGATGGGCATATGCATAAAAAATACATTCAAACAAAATATGAAAACAAGTTAAAACAACAAATAAACAAAAAAGAAAAAAATTTATTTTATTTTTTTTTATTTTATTTTTTTTTTTTTTATAAAAAGTGCTATCCCGAGTATACTCGGGGTTGCACGTCCGGGCTACTTTCGGCGGCCACGAGTATACTCGGGGTTGTGAGCCAATGGGTTAAAATTATAATGGGAATATATATAATGTAGGTATCAATTATAGGCTAAATATGATCTAAACTGATTTTGTTGTACGAGAGTCCATCATAGCATGATTCCAAACACAGTTTTTTACTATTTGAAGGGTTATGCACATTTCAAGGTTTAGCTTATGTGTCAACACACATATTGTATCAATATTAATGGGAACTAGATAGCGATAGGTCGATACCGGTTTTAAAATTTGGGCTTCAGTTCTCAATTGTGGGTTGGATATCGATAAGTTTTATTCCAGAGTGGGGCGGATCTGTTTCCTAGGCCTGTCAGCTGCTTGGGTTTTTTGCGCTCCCCGTTAATAGTATATTTTGTTACTAGTGCCGTAAGTGGTCTTTTTCCAGGCACAATATTGTGTTTTCCATGCGAGGCGATAGCTGAGCCCAGAAATTTGATCAAGTGCCAGAAAAACACTTAATGTACGAGAAATGAACGATACTTTTTATCACACTGTAAATAATAATGATGAAACATCTTTTTCAAACATTTTTCATCAGGTTTGCTGATAGTATTCATCACAACATAAATACAACAATAGTGTTTACATTGTGTTTATGTCAATCTCGTAATAAGATTAAGAAGAACAGCTGATATCAAATGCTTCAAGGCTGATATCGGCCGAACTCCCAATGTTCGGAGTACTCGCTACAAGTGTGGGACAGGCTTAACTGAATGAATAAGATCAGCTGATTTTGAATGCAACACTGCTATTGGTGTACGTAGCAAGCTACTAGCGCTACTGGTGTCAGCTAAGAATGCAGCAAAAATCACCTGCTGTTTTACGGCACTGGGGTGGAAACATATCACTTTCGGTAGTCACAGCTGATTTTCGACACAGTATGATGAAATAGTAGTTTCAGATATGTAGAGAAGCAGGAGTGTGATACCATGACGTCGCTAACTGTGACCATTGTTCTGTTGTTGTAGGGCACGCAGATGAAGAGCATCGAGGATGACCCCAGCATCACGCCCGGCTCCGTCGTCCGCTCCCCTCTGTCCCTGGCCACCATCAAGGACACGGAGATCTTCAGCAGCTCGGCGGGTGGCAAGACGTCCCCGCCAGCCGGCGACACTATCCCCCCGCTAAGCCTGTCCTCCAGCACCTGGAGCTTCAACCCCCCCGCCTCCACGGCCAGCTCTAGCTTCACCAGGTAGGGGACCGAGCTTGGCTCAGGGAAGACCAGTCAGTTTATTCTTAAATTCATCTTTCTTCGTGTTAACAGTGCTCATAATAAACGCAAGTTAACCCTAGGAGTGCTGATCCGCCGGTTTCCGGCGGATTTTTGTGTCGCCTACTGTGCTGACCGCCGGTTTCCGGCGGATTTTGACCGAAAATTTTGCAACGTAAATAAACCTCTATTAATCAACTCAAAAGTGAATAATATATATATCATGCGAAAGATAATATTCTGAACTTTCATTTTATTACATAAACAAACCCTGTAGCAGGTATATAACAATGTCACCGCGATTAGAAATCAAATGAATTTTAGGCGCGACACGATACTTGCAGCCGACACTTGGGAAATGTCAAAACATGACTTTTTTGAAATTACCCACCTCGGGTAATTTTCGTCGCACGATGTTGCGGGTAGTACCAATGCACAGCCAAGGAGTTATATTTCATTTTGGTATGGAGTTTTAGATCGATATATTGATTTGACAGATAATATGATTTTATAAACACAGATGATTTTTGTTCTTCTGTAAAATGCTGAACCGCCGTAAACCGGCGGAATGCAAAATCGAATATATATCCAGTGTAATGTTATATTTGCATGACATATAATATCTTATTTGAAAGAAGAAAGAATGGCGAATAATTTGGTGTTGCGCGATGGCAGCACTGAATGTAGCCGCACTCGATAGAGTAAACGTTCCATTGTGTTATATTTGTTCTGTCAACAGCTTGTATCAGCCATTTTGAGTTTCGTTTTATGTGCGTTGTGATATTTCTATCCATGAGTTATTACTAAATAATTTAGTATTTTGGAGTTTTAGGGTTAGTGAAGTGTTTGTGTGTATATAACAGAAATCTTTATGCATTATATTATGCATAAATATTACTGAAGTTTGACAAATAGTGTTTATAAAGTGTTGTGTTTACTCCTACATAGGCCTAGTGAAATTTGCCAAATCCGTGACTGTTTAGTGCTACATAACACATATAAAAACAATAATTTACCCTAAGTGTTATACATTTTTATGTAGGTAATGGAATGTACTACAGCATGGTTATATTGGTTTGGGGGTAAAATATTTGGTAAAAAATTTATATACTAAAAACTGTGAAATTTTTTTTTTCCAAATACGCAAAAATTCCAAAACATTATTTTATTTACATGTATTTATAAGTGACAATAATTTTTTACCATAAACCTATGACTTTTTTGGATTCCTTACTTCATTAGCTATACAAATATATATATATCATTATTAGTATACATATATATTACATTACTTATTTACATCACAAACTAACACTGTACAGTTTACGCATTTTTCGGGTTTCTGTTTATTATTACATTATGCCCCAAAAAACTTATAAAAAAAATTCTTTCCCCAACATGTTATATATTTCTATGTAGGGAATTAGATTGTCTACAAAATGTATATAATGAATTTTCCATAAAAAATCTGTGGAAAAAATTTTACCCTGGCTGCTTTTGAAATTTCAAAAAAAAATATCAAAATTTTCTTATTCTTTTCACTTTACCGGAAAAAAAAGTCTAGATCTTTATTATTTTAATATCTCTAGAATCTCCTGTTCTTTCTGAACAAAATGAATTTAAAGCTAACTTGTTTACTCTAACGGTTGAATTTATATGGATTTTTAAAAAAAGGTCTGCAAAATCGCCAAATTTAGCTCGCCACACTACGCGTTAACATGGCGCCACTCCTAGGGTTAAACCACTTGTGGAGTGTTAACTTTAACGGTTCTCTGGTAGTTTTTGAACAGCTAGTACGATTCTTCTGTTTAATCTTAAGCTCCATAAGCTTGCTTATAAATTATATAATTTTCATATTTGGTACTTCTGACAAAAGGCTCTAGGTCATGTCGGGTGAATTAGGATTGATATGGAGGGCAGGCTTGCCTTAAAACAGATGAATCTGTTTTAAGGTTGTAGTTTTCAGATTTTTTTTTACAAGAGTTTGCCTGCACGTAAATCCTGCATTTACACACAACACGTCGTTTGGGCTAAAAACTATTTATACTTAACACATGGTGGCAATTTTAGAGATAATTGTACAAGCGATTGAAGTTGGTGAAGTTTCAATTTGACAGAAAGAGAGATGGTGTAATTAATTAATAAGAAAATAACAAATGATTATCGGTTGCTTTTTCCGTAATTGAACTGAACTGTGTATTTACCATTTCATTGGGTTTTTAAACGCCATTTTCCAGTTTAGTTTTCAACCATTAACATGTAGTCTTTTCTTTTTGTGAAGCCACTATTTTATGTAATACGCTAAATTTAGTTATAACCTTAAATTTTGATAACATGAAAAAAAACTTTAAAACTGAGTTATTTAGGTTTGGATGGAGAATTTTGTTTCATACACTGCTCAAAGGTGGTTCTGGTTTTCTCTTATCCTATAAAAACCAGATTCTTCACCTAGGATGGCCTTTTGGCTCTGCCTGTCTTTGCGGATCTGTACATTTTATCACGTTTTGTTAATTGTATGTAGAGTGTGCGCCATTTTTTTTTTTTTTACTTATACCTGTTTTTTTTCAGTCCTCTGGGTAAGCTGAGCGGATCCAAGAGCGCGTGGGGCGAGGCGGGCCCCGGCGGTGACCTGTGGGCCCCCAACAAGGCACGGGGCCCCCCACCGGGCTTGAGCAGCAACAAAGGCCCCGCTAGCAACGGCTGGGGCAGTCTGGGCGGCGGGGGCAGGTGGGGCCCGGGGCACAACACGCCCGCAACATGGGCCAGCCACCCCAACTCCACATGGCTACTACTCAAGAATCTTACACCCCAGGTGGGATACTTATCTCATGTATATTTGCCTTGGAAGCGTTTGTTAAAGATTACTTATAAGCTCATCCCTCCAAAGAACTAGTGGCATTGTTCTTTCTGTATAATTTACTTTGTAACTGCTATTTAGAAATAATTTGTCACATCACAACTATTTAAAATAAAATACCATATTAAAACGTGGTCCCCAAAGGGTTGATACTGCAATATGTAGATTCTGAGTTTATTTGCGAGTTATTATAATAAAAAAATAATAATGTGATAATGCAGAGAATTATCATAGATAAATAAATTCATGAGAATAGGTTCTCACATGCAGTGATGAAATATTTTCTAAAAAGTATTTCAGAACAAATTAGAAGTGAAAAAATCCCATTAACTCTTTAAACAACTGAAAGATTACCGTGACCACCGTGATTACCGTGATTTAATGTGACCGTTGACTCGGTAGAGGAATTTTTCCAACTCCCTCTAAAGTAGACTAAATCATGCCTAAAAGAACAATTGTTTAAAGTAGAAGCAAAATCCTTAATTAGCTCCTACCGTTCTTAATGAAGATGGTTATGTTACTGTTGAGCTGTTGTTCTGAGTTGTGTTAACCTCGTTTGTTGTGTTGTGGCCAGATCGATGGGTCGACCCTCAAGACGCTCTGTGTTCAACACGGACCTCTGCAGAACTTCCACTTGTACCTGAACCACGGAATCGCTCTGGCCAAATACTCCACCAGAGACGAAGCTAGCAAAGTGAGTACCGCCTACAGGCTCACCGCGAGTTGTTTCATGTTCAGTTTACCAACTTGAGTCCACAGTAGTTTATTTGTTTTTAAAGCATGTTTATTACCCCTACAATTAATTTCCTAATCACCTCAAGGTGTCTGCAAGTCCTCCAAAAGGACTCCTTTCAAATAAAAAATGCCACAAGTTTTTTCGCAGCACTTTAAATTTACTGCTACAAATTTTGTGTGATGCTACTACGTTTTGTAGTAGATGTGGTGAAGGGAGGACGTTTTCTCATGTAAGCTGTTTTAAATGTAAAATATATTTTTGTAATATTTTAGCGCCTGCCTATAATAGCAGCCAATTGAGGGTGTGATTTGCCCGGCTATCAACCAAGATCAGCCAATAGTAGGCGTGCTCTATTCGCCAAAACTCCACACCAGCTGATCGGAATAACACTCAAGTGATATTTTTCTATAGCAGTATGGCAACAGTGAAAGCGTTCAACCAAAATATTGGTTACAACCCAACTGTCAATTTAATTGTCCTCTATTTTGTACTTGAGTTCATATAAGTGTAAGAAATCCTGCTAGATCCTCCAAATGTCATTCAAGCTCCTCCAAAAGTCCTCTTTTTTGTTGCCTTTACCTTGGTAGACACTAGGGGTGTGCGAGTAGTAATATTTTTAATCGAATCAAGTCGAGTAGTGCCAATCATTTTTGAGTTTCGAGTTAGTTTTGAGTTGATTTTCGAGCTAGTATTTGCCATCAGTTGGTAGTTTAAAATAAGAGTGATGAGATTTGAATACCACCCTAGGTTTGTTAATCTAAACATGGTTTCTAAGTAATACATAAGTAGCAATACAAAGTTTTAGCCAGTACAATCAAACTGGATTACGTATTGACAGACAAAACACAGTTTGACATTCGTTTCCGGCCGATAAAATATGGTCCAGTTTCATTTGGCCAATATCACCTGGTCCATACATCTCCTAATCGACCGATATTAAGTGAACCGGTCGCCACTTTTGCCGATATTATGTTTTCCGTCGTCATTTACGGCCGAAATTACTCGATCCAATCGTCATTTTCGGCCGATTTTACGTGATGCGATTGCCTTTTGTGGCCGTTACTACGCGTTTTGGCCGGTCGCAATTGTTAGCGATCGTAATTTTCGGCCGATTTCAGGTGATGCGATCGCCTTTTGCGGCCATTACTATACGTTTTGGCCGGTCGCAATCGTTACCGATCGTCCGGAAATCGGTAGGAAATACTCGCTCAAACTTTCGAGTATTTTTCAAAACTTCGAGTATTAAAATACTCGGCCGAAAACTCGAAGTTTCGAGTACTCGCACACCCCTAGTAGACACCCTGCACTTTAACCCTTTGCACTCCGATGTCCAATATATCGGCCGTTCGCAAAATGTGTGAAAAACTCCAACGTCCGATTTTTCAGACATCCGCGAAAGCAATTTTCCTTGCTTTATACAATATCCAAATGCGCTATCTTTGTGATAAATGGAAGCCAGATAGTTGTGGAGGATCACATTGTAGTCAGTATTGATTTACTATATGCCGTTTTTTTGTTGTTGATATCATGCCCACCATATGTTTTGGTTTAATTGAGAATCAGATGTTTGTTGTTTACACTGACATATTTTGTTGTTATTTCAAGTTGTAGGTTATTTGTATATCCTATATTCAGTTTATATTTAGTCTAAAATGAATTGCAATGATATTTATTCTGAAGTAGGACTTTTAAGTCGTCGACTTGACGTTCACCTAACCTAGCTGACGAAGGCCTAGACTAGGATAAGCAGAGACTTAGTTATATTTGTTTACTTTTTGAAGTTTTATGACATTTAATGTTAAAAGTTAAGAGTTGCACAACAGAGTTGCAGAAGATTTTCTGGACAAAAAAGTTTATATTTATTTTTTGTAACATAAAAAGGCTAACATTTGTAGGACCACTTGTAAATCAGCCTAAGACAATTTTAATTTTTTCCTTTTACTTGCTGGTTTTTGAAATAAATGCATAAAATTTTGTGTGCATGTTTATAACTAAATGGGGAATCTGAAAATATCAATATAATGTGAGGGGACAATGGTTTATTTTTTAGCTATTACATCTCAAAGTTGTACGTACAATTTTTATTTTTATTTTAGTTACAACCATTTTGTTATTGTTCGAAAACTCATAAGGAATAAAACAAAAAAGAATTATAACTCTATCTGCTAAAACATAGAATTTATAGCTTTTTTCACAAGCCCTTGCAAAATTGAAAAAGGCCCGAAGTTTTTGGCTAGTACTTTCAGAAAAGTACCCGAAGTTTTTGGCAGTGACCAAAAAATTTTGTCCGGAGTGCAAAGGGTTAATATTGCTGAACATTTAAATTGCTTGCTAAATGAATTGTAGGCTATTGCAATTTATGTCTCGTGCTCTTCGAGCTCATCTTCGGATTATCAGCATACTTGTGTGTCCCTGACACTTGTTGAGTGGATGTAAGTAATATTTTTGTATTATAAATCTTTTAGATGTCGAGTAGGTGTATCATCAAATTTCTAGATTACTAAGTTAAAAAACTCTCACCAAACATAGTGTTTTGTAAATTTCAACCATTGGGAGATTTGAGGGGATTCACTGGCACGTTATCACCAGACTATATTGTTATTTGACTGGGACGTTGTCATCAGTAACCTCAGTTTAAGAGGTCACTTTATACATGTTTTGAACTTGTTAATGTTCTTTAATAATAGTGGGGAAAATTGTAACAAATTCAAAAGTATTTTGTATAGGATGTAAAGTGTAGAGGTGTGTTTGATAGTGGTGTTTTGCGCAGGCACAAGGGGCTCTGAACAACTGCGTGCTGAGCAACACGACCATCTACTCGGAGATGCTGGGAGAGTCAGAAGTACAGCAACTTCTGCAGCATCTGTCCGGCGGGGCCAGCGGTGGCGGGGGCGGCGGCTGGGGCCGGGGCGGGGGCAAGAGCAGCACCTGGGGCTCGGACTGGCCCCCCGCCACCGGCTCGCTGTGGGGGGGAGACGCCCCGCCCGACCCCCACCGCTCCACGCCGTCCTCTCTCAACTCCTTCCTTCCCGGAGACCTCCTCGGGCCCGGCGATAGCATGTAAGAAGCCGATCTCCGCAATCAGACTGTTCGTCGACAAAGTATTTAAGTAATAAATAATTTATATTGTAACTCGGATAATTTTATAACGGTGTAAATGTAACTTAAATTTTTATCAGTATGATAAAGTGCGACGGGGCGAGTCGCGTCGCACTGTTTAGGTGAACTGCGCTGTGAAAATTGTGTGGCTTTTTTAACTATATTTTATTACGGATAAAGGAATATTACCTCTATGTTGTTACGATTTCCTGTTTTCTTTTGTATTTTCCTCTTTCGTTTATCGAAGACTCTTTCTCAAACTGTTGTTCTCCGTAGATAATGAGAGATTAATATTATTATCGAAGCATAAATCTGTTAGTGTTAGTGTTACGTTTTCGACTATGGTGCAAATCGTGTATTAAATATTATATTATATAGATTTATAAGTGATTTCTAATTTATAATTTAACTGATAGGCCTTTGCGGCGTCGGGAGCGGCCGCTCGGTTATCGATGACAGGGATCAGATTGTGTTTAGTTCTCGGATTATAGTTTGTCTTCCAATACTTGCGAGGCAGCGAGTCGCGCCGCTCCCACTGACGCCGCGTCTCTCGTCTGATTAACCGAATGCCAATTTTAGTTTTAAGCCGAACTCTACTCAGTGTAGCGTATCGGGTGTAAATACTTTTTAATTTCCTTTGTTTTTAGAAGATAATAATCGATACGTGTGCTTAAAATTCTTCTCTATTGCCAATCTCGAACCAAATATTATATTATAGGGTAACTTATACGAACATAGTGTAATTATGTTTGTACCTCTAGGCGCACTAAGGGTAAGGTAGTGTAAAGTTTAGCGTGAGGAGGTGTAAAGACAGAAACTGAGGCCTCTTTGCTCACCCATCTCCTGTAAATGTGATATCGGTCAAGTGATACGTACGCAGATTTCTGGCTGTACACAGAATATATATATTGCTAACTCTAGTATTAAGACGATAAGCTTACACTTTTGTTCCTTCTCGGTTTAAGTGAAAACAGAGTTTCGGGGAGTCGCGCCGGCCGACAGTGCGTTCTAGTCCGTCTCCGAGGATGTTTCTTGTACCTGCGCGGCGCCGGTCGGCGCGACGTCGCCTCCGCGCGCGATATTCACCGTCCGAGGGATATCGCTCCGGCGTAGTTCCTGGTCACAACTGCCTCTCTGTTACCGTCGCCCCTCCGGACCTCGTGGCCGCCACGACAATGATTATTAGTTAAGATATTTTTGCACAAATTGGACACAGGGCATTGAGATATTAACGATATGCTGAAGTAATTACTCGATGTAATCATCGTGTTTAGATATAAATAAACTGTTATCGGGTAATTTTGATCAGCCGTAGATTAGATTCCCTGTGAAACTGGACGATCAGACAATCACCACTGCGGTTACCGTTTTGTATATCTACATCGCTTTTGACCCATTTTTAAATTCGGCGGCGACGTCGTTTTACGGTTTCCTTTTGGTTTTTATCGGCCCTGTAATTCGTTACTCGCTTTTTTAATTTTTTGGACCGTACTTTTTATTTGTCGTTCTCAGATTTTATTACATTTTTATAGTTTTGGAGACTGTCACTCGAGTGTCGATCGGGACCGTAAAGCGAGCGTCGGCCGATAGCTCTTGTCTGGTGCTAAATTGAGAATCAGCAAACGAACGTCTGGTCGTCTTCCCCCCTTATGTGATTCAAGTGCCACTTTTTGTTTGAGAATAATTATGATATTGATGTTGTACAATTGTTAAAATAAGAGTGTTGAAGAGTTTTAACTTAAAGTATTGAATAATAATAAAATAATAAAAAAAATGTAAAAAACAAAAAAAAAAGAGTCGTAGCGAATGGTGTGTGGATGCTGTGACACTAATGTAATGTAATGTAATATATTGTGATGTAAGGGGCGGGGGCGCTTACTGTGCCGCGGACCGATACATTGTCTCACCTCTCTTACCGGCGACATCGGAAACACCAATACAAGACTGTTTGCGTCGACCAAGCAATAATCTGTCTGTCGGTCCGCCGGCCAAGCCTGGCCGCTCCGTTTGTTTGTTCGTTTGTCCGTTTTCGGTCGGCGACAGTAAACGCCCCCGGCTCACCAGCCATATCAATAATATGTCAATATTATTATGTAGTTTTTTTAACAAATCACATGAGACTTATTAAAGCCAATAGAGGTTACACCAGTCACATTTCGTAGTCTATTCGTCGTTAGTCGAGTTTTTATTTTATAATTTCATATATAGTTTCTACCGAGAGAGAGCCGAAGTTCTAATTTTATTTGGAAGTAATATTTTTTTAGTTTTTCCGTCGGCGGTTTTTCTCGACCAATCGCGTTTCCTCGGAGACAGCCTTATATCGTCGTTTGTTTGTTTTAGATTAATCACTCGGGTTTGTGGGTTTTGTTTGCAGATGATTCTATACCATAGTTTGTAAGTTAGAAGTAAGATTAACGGTTATGGTTTAGTCGTCAGGGTTTTACGAGTATTCAGCGTTTTCAAACCGAACTAAGACTGAACGTCGGAGGTTCCAGAGATCTGTCGGGCGGTCCTCTGCCGACGTAACCGAACAAACAAACTTCCGTGCCTCGGGACGCAGGTTGATGTTCCCCACGCGGCCCACTCTAGTCTCCCCTAGCTTTCACTCACTTAGCATTTATCATGATTTACGTTGTGTGTACGTGCAATGGCTAGATTTCCTTCTTTCTCTAGACACACTCGCCGTTTTAAAATACTTGATCCGGTGTAAAAAAGTCGCAGGAGTTGCTGAGCTATTACCTTGTCAATATCGTGTTTGAAAATATTAAAATGTAATGTTGTTTTCGAGTGAGAATCAATTTAGAATTGTCGTTTCAAAAATGACTGTTTAATCTTAAGACGGTTTCTGTATCGAGCAACTGTCGTGAGGCAACTCTGCAGCGTCAGGATCTTATTTGTTGAAGAGTTACGTAACATTCCCGATCGGTGAGACATTGAAGGAAGGAACTCGCCGCACGGCCGTTTCTTGAGGGGTTTCTCGATGAAGTATTTTAAAACGCCCGCTCACGTGCAGGCCTCGTTCCCCCAAGTGCCTTTGGAGTCTGAGTGCAATTTAGTTATAATAATCTAGGCTAAGAATTAGCTTTGTGTTCAGCAGACTCGACTGTTAGCCGTAGTTTTAAGTTGGTTTAGTTTAGTTGCGTCTGCGGTGACGTCGCGGCCGGCCTCCCCCCTCCACATTCCACGGGGTAGGCCTCGGACCGGGGGGGGGACGCCGCCACCGGCAGCAGCTTTGTAACCGACTCTCGTACTTTGAACTTGCTCAGTTTTGTAAAACTCTTAACGGAATATCGGGATCCAGCATTTTTTCGTATGTAGTTCTGGGGGTTTTCGAATTCTAAAGACGAGTACACCAAAACAGTAGAGTTATAGGACTGCCATTGAAGACTGCGGACCCTGGAACGCACTAGTTAGTTTAGGTTAGGCGGTCGGCAGGATAAACAACTTTTTTGGTCATTCCTTTATCGACATTTCCGCAACTGTGAAAACGAACAAATTCCATGTAAGGGCTGACTCGTGGTCAAAGTTCCATGCTCTCCGTTCCAGTTTGACAGGTTTCGACTTAGTTTAGTTTTGCCGCGAGGAGAGCTTCCTTATTCATTTTGAATATTCGAGAGCTTTAGTGATTTTTAAACAGTGGAAAAACCTTTGTCCGGTTTAATCGTAAAGTCAGTCCGTTCGGAGTACGGATCGTGCTTAAAAAATTATCCGATACGAGTAATTTTGACTTATAGGGAGTGTACTGTGGACTAGGTAACTCAGTGTCTTAAATTATTGAATATCTATTTGTGATTAACTTCTTCGCTTTAATTTGTAGTTATTTAACACGGACGAATGTTTGTTACTTCTTGTTACCAGCTGTGATACTTGCAATTCAGCTTAGCTTAGTGTCAAAATCAAATATTTTTAAGTGATAAACTGTTTTTACAATTGTTTGTCGATTTAATATTGTTAACAATGAATAAGGAAGCAGTGTGTAACATAATTTTAAAATACAATAAGTCATCAAAAATTTCAAACTTCCATTTGCTGTTGCCGTCACGGTTCAAATTATCTTTCTTGTACATAATACTCTTAGTTTTTCTTTTATAGTGTGTACTGTATATAATTTTAAATAGTACCGAATGAAATATATCGCATGTTCTGAAAGCCTTTATAAGTAATAAGAGTAATTGTAAAAGAAAAGTTTACTGAACTATAAAAACATAAGCTCAAAAGAATACCTAAAGTTTTAACAGACAATGCAATCGAAATAGATGTCGTAGGGTAGCGGTTACTGTGGAATAATCAAACCGATATTTGTGATATCACCGGTCTCAGATCTCAGCACAGCTCACCATCGTTAAAACTATGACAAATTATTTATTTTTGTTTTCTGCTCGTTTTGTTTGTGTATATTTCGCATTTTAATTTTTAAGTGCCGTTATCTCTGTCCGTTTTCAGTTAATAGAAACCGACATGTTTATTAAGGCGTAGTGTGATATGTTTTTTTTATTATTATTAATACTCTAGAATTCAATGTAAGAGAAGCTTTATTCTTTGTTTGTAAGTGGTTAAATGTAGTTTTTTCAGTATGTAGTGCCAAAACCACGAATCGGACACGGGAAATTCGAAGAAAGTTTATTGAGTATTACGGGAGAACACATGTCGAACCACTGTTGTATTGAGTATTACGGGAAAACACATGTCGAACCACTGTTGTAAACGCTTAGTATGTAACCAAATTGTAGGTTCTCTCTACTCGTTGTTTAGTTTGTTAAGTGGATCGTCGGTTGTCAGTTAGTCTTAAGTTAGGTTAAGCCGCCGCAGCAGGGAACATCAACCCCGCGCCCGCTCGACCGCAGCTCGTCGCGCGCAGTCGCATCACAGCCCCCGACATCACGCGGACGACCAAGACCGCCGGGGAACTCGAGTCGTCGCCTTGCAATCGCGTTTTCCAAAATTAGCTTTAACGTTAGCGTAAGATGTTGACAGATAGTATTTTTATGACCGCGAACAGCGAGTGTCCCCGGCCGAGTGTTCGTCGTTCGCCCCCCCCCCCACCACCGGTCTAGGTGTGCACACGATGGCCTAACTTGGGTACGAGACGTAACAATATTTCCGTGACAATATCTCTGGTCGCGCGGCGCGTGACGCGGTCGAGGCAGCAGGTCGCGCAGTGTTGGGGAGGGACCTGCCTCTTACTCTATGTTAAGTGCTTTTAACAACTGTGTACCGTGAACGTGACTACCAGTCCCCTCAATGTATAGGACCAGCAGTATGCATTCAATAAAGGTTGTCCTAAGTGTCTGTATCTCACCGGTCTTTTTATTTCTGTTCCCAGATAACTCCAATGTTCCTCTCCGCCCCGTTCCCATTCCTCCGTTCCCGATCCTCTCCTCATCTCGTGATCCGACTGCATTTCTCTCTTGTAATTCTAAATTCCCCTTAGTCTACTCGACACCAGTAGTCGGTGTCCAATAGTTGTCGTGACTTCAACCAGAACAATTCTGAAAAAGTTTTTAGCAATTGAGCCTTATCTACATTTTATTTTATTTTTATTTTATTATCTTAAAAAATGTTTCATGATTGTAACGGATTTCGATGTCTAAGGCGATTTTCTCAAAGCCTCATATTAACTGTATTTTAATTTTATAAAGACTCTTGTAGAATTCTATTTATTAACATTTAATGACAGTTATTAATGATTTTATAGATAGTATTGTATTTTGCAATTTTAGTTGGTAAGACTGCTATTTAGTTTTCCCTTTTAAGTTCTGGAAGAATAATGGAGATATTATTTTTCTTCTATATGTATGTATTAATTTTGTATTTATTTGAAATATATGGTTTGTGTTCACTGAGTTATAAACATTTTTATTTGTTATTGCTCAGTTTTTTGTAACTAACTGTGATAAGGCTACTATTCAATTTCCCAAAAAAACCTTAATGTCAAAAACTGCTATGCAGGTAAAACGTAAAATCTTAACTGTAGATTTTTTATTTTTTATTGAGAAATAAAAGTAAAAACTGAAAGAATTTATAAAAAAGGCAAATGCAAGTAAAATAGCTCAGCTTGTAAAATGCATAAAGTAATATCACAATAAGGTTTCAATTTTTCTTCATTAAAAATTTGTTTTAATTTATTAAACTTTACGCTATCTGAGGTAATGGATTGAAGATAGATACATGAAGCCAATGATCAAAGTGATATTTCCCCTATTGTCTTCCATCTATTAGGGGACTCAAAAGAGGGTACCAGTCTGTGGCTTTACCTGCTCCCCCATGAGGTCAATGTTAACTTTCAAAGCCTGTCGCTCCTCACAAATTATTTGAAATCATGTGGGACAGACTTTGAAAGATAAGATTAGCTTTATGGGGGAAGCAAAAACATGAAATTTTTCTTGACTGGAACCCCCCTTAATTTGAAAAATTATTCAAAGAGAATCCAGATCTTTTCACAGTGTGTGATGTAGGGGTGGTAGTGAGAAGGAGGTGAATACCCCTACCCCGATTCCCCTCATCGCTTGGGTACAGTCAACTCCAACATTTGTATGGGCAGTGATGGTTTTGTTTATATCTGCTTTTATTTACTGGCTTCTTTATTTAGTCAATGTATAGGCTGGGTCACACTATACGCTGGTTAGTTGTTGGCTGCTAGTCAAGTCTAACCACAGCAAGTGTTGCTGGTTCAGCAAAACAGAGAGGTTTGAGTGGTCACACTAAGCTGGTTGCTAGTAGTGGCAAATTATTAATTATCAGGTGTTTTAGCTTATGTATTGATTTTTATATATTAGAGGATAAGTCTGTATGGTAAGTACACTGGTGGTTATTAGTACTCTGAGCAGAGTTAAGATGCCACTGGAGAGAGAAGGAAGAAGAAATTTTGAAACTAACTGACTTTAGTAAAGCAGGCCTAACTGACTCAATTTTTCATTATGACACTAGATTATGGGGTCATGCTTCCATGTTCAAGGAATTCTTTTAACTCAAAAGAAGGCCATAACAGTGATTTGACAATGAATATATTTTTCAATATCTTACAGTAATGAAAGCCGGAGAGGAGTCATTTATCCTGAATAACGATGTTCATTGACACAGTACCAGATGAGTAATACCATTATTCCCGTAAATATTCTCCTGGAATCAAATTGTTCTTTTCCTGTTTCAGGTATTACATTTGTTCAATCATTTGCCAATTCATGAAACCTGCCATCCCCTAAATTCTGTGGAGTTGTTAATAATTGGATCACAAGAAACCCCTTTTACATATTAAAAGAATTGTACCAAGCAGACCTCAGCACATTAGTATTTCCTTACACTGACATTGACCAATAAGTATATTAACCAGTGCATGCCTACACTGTCTACTAACACAGGTACCTTATTTATTGTTTGCATGGTTTTGACATTTGCCTTTTTTACTGATGTATATTGTTTTGGTTTTAACTGATGATTTTCTTTCCCGACAGTCAGTACGTATTGTATTGGCCAAATAACCACTTTAGTATTACTAGTTATACAATGACAGTAGCTGTCTTCTGTCAATTTGTTTATACCGACCACTACAACACTATAGACAACTGACATAAGTAGAGAAAATTAAAAAAAAAGGAGTTCACACGCTGACGTGAATTTCCACATAAGAAACATTAAAAACTCAAAATCAGTGTTAGAACATACATTTATTCCAATTTTGATGGAAATCTGGCAAAACATTGATTTTTTTGGCTGTTCTGATGCTCCTGGTTTCATTTACCTGCAATGCTGGGAATACGATTTTGCGCATTATAAGGTTAGAAGAAGGTCCAGTCAGGCTTTAAAGTAGGTGTGAGGTTGCTGGGGATGATAAAAGTACACCAACAAATGAATAACAGGCTTTTGCTAATGTAAATCCCCCATAAGACAACGTACTGAGTTTGGTTGATACACATTTTCTTTAATAACTTGGTAAATGTTTATGCTAGAATGACGAGAGAGGGCTTAAAAGTTTCGCCTCACTAACTTCCACCTTTTTACATGCATTAATGTTATATCTGGGGCTTTTCTGACCCTTTTTGGGCCAAAAAAAGGTCTTTAGAGTTTACGATTGTTTTGCCCAACTGATTATAGAAAGCAACGTCCCTAGCAAATTTGAAGTAAATCAGACAAAAAATGCGACCGCTAGAGTGCAAACGCATATATATATAATTTTGAACGACCCCCCAAAACGTGTTCAGGCGGTCATGTTAGTAACTTGTGTGGGATATGCTAATAGTTCACTTTCCTTAGGAAATTCACTAACAAGCTAGACAAGGATAGGTTAGCATCAGTTGACAGTAAAAAGTGCCGGCTGCACTCTAACCCTAGAAGTCGAACCGTAGTGGGGTTCTAGTGACACTCTAACCTTAGAAACCCGGCATTACAGAAGGTTGTGTACATGAACACAAAACTCTGTTTCTGACTTTGGTGAGTGAAAAGCCTGTTTGATCAGTTTTGCTGTTTTAATAAACCATTGGGATTCTCTAAAATGCAAAAAAGTAATAAATTTTAAAAAAATAAGGTCTTATTTTTTTGCATTATGTAAATGCACAGGATTAGTTTTACTACTGTTAGGATCTTATATATGACTAGTAGAATGTACCCGTTCTTCGCACGGTTAGAAAGGTAAGTTAGATTGAAACAGCTGTTCAGTTTATGAATGTTTACTTTATTCTTAAGTGTAAACACTGAAACTTGACGTTCACGGGGCGCAGCCGGAGGGATTTTAAGGAAGTGAATAAGTTTTTCTTTTAATTAAATTACTGAACCAAATTTAATTCAACTGTTTGTGGTCATAGGTTCTACCAACATAAAAATTATGGTGCAAGTCTCCCAGACAGTTCAAAAAGCGGCTATTTTAAATTGTCCACCTTAAATGGCTCGAAAACCAGCCATTTTACATAACATTTACAAGAATTACATCTTTTAGGAAATTATATGACAAAAAGCTTATGATATTGAAATCTTACAATAAATAACTTGAACTATCATAATTTTCGTAAGACTGGATATAGGTCATTTTTGGTTTCTCCACAATACAACAATGGAATGATAACAAGAATTGGTGCAGCCAGATTCCAATAATTTAAGTATCATTAGATTCATCGTATAATGTTCTAAAAGAAGTTAATATTGCAAAGGTTTTGGTAGATGGCTTGTTTTCGAGCCATTTAAGGTGGGAAATCTAAATTTCAAAGCTAATTATAATACCACAACTTTTGTGTTGATGGACCCATACCACAAGAAGTTGATTTAAGTTTGGTTGAATTGGGTTCTGTAGGTTATATATGAATTTTAAAGGGAAAACGCTGAAAGACAAACGGAAAACTAGGCATGGGAGGCACATGTTCATCCGGTAACGTGTTTTTCTTGACCTAAGGAATAATGTTATATACCTTTGTACAAACAGTTTAGGGACACCCTGAATATTGAATTAATCTGTTTTCAGGGGAAAAACAATTTGCCTGACGTGTAGTGAAATTACCTTTTAGAAAAGTTAAAAACGAGACTTTTTTGGAAAGTCAAGAAAACTGTTTGGAAAATCAAAAAAATTTAGAAGTGTCGACTTTAAAACATTCTGTATACACAAACAATAATAGTAGTTCTGCAATAATTGCAGTGAAGTAGTTAAATATGAAAAATTGTTTGTGCCATGCAAAAAACTATTCAGTTTAGTAAAGAGAAGCATGTTTTTGTGTCTGTCTACGCCAGCTGCATTTTTTTACGTTTTGATGGGGAACGGTCCAAACCCTGGATAAATAAAATTCTATATCTCGATTATTTATGAATGTATATTGATGAAACTTGGTATGTGGCTTCAACTAGTTGTGGTATATTGATATTAGCACAAAAAACAAGTTTTTTGTTGATAGTCCCCGTAGCAGCAAACCTGCATACACTCGGCCCCCATGTTATTCATATGGAGAATAAGTAAAGTTGTATATCTCCCTTAATTATGAACCTACATTAAGAGAACTTGGTATGTAGCTTCACCTGGTTCAGTTGAATTGATAATTTAAAAAAAAAAAACATTACTTATCTTCCTCGTTGCAGCAAACCTGCGTCGTCAACCCTAATGTTATTCTTATGGAGAATAAATAAAATGCTATATATCACTTATTTATTGATGTATTTTTGTGAAACTTGGTAAATAGCTCTATGTAGTAGTGAGTCACATATATATGCATTGGAAATTCGCTGAGTACACAGGTTTGCTGCGACGGGGGTATTTTATTTTTACCTAAAAGTTTTGATGCCACTTTGGACATCTTCATCGGTAGGAAGGTTATATAAACAAAACAAAAATTAAAAACACAGTGAATCATATGATAGCTTACTACTACATCTAATTTAAGTACATTAGTCAAACATTTAAATATATAAATATGGTGATCCATGGGGTGTATTTTAAATTTATTTCTTTTTTGAGAATTGGAAGCCAAGACTTAAAGAGCTTATATCCATCTTCCCTATTTATATTTTCCTTGTGTTTAATTATTTCTATGGATTCTCTAATTTTTCTTTTTAATTATTCTCCATAAGAATAACATAGGAGCTGAGTAAGCAGGTTTGCTGCAACAAGGAACTAAAAAATGGGTTTTTATGCAAATATCAATATAACTCAACAAGGTGAAGCCACATACCAAGTTTTATTAATTTATGTTTATAATTAAGGGAGTCATTACATTTTACTTATTCTCCATAAGAATAACATAGGGGCTGAGTACGCAGGTTCGCTGCTACGGGGATTATAAAGAAAAAATCAATTTTTTTTGCAAGGATCAATAAACCAGTACTTCGTGACGCCACATGCCAAGTTTCATCAATGTACATTCATTAATAATGGAGATATCAAATTTTATTTATTCTCCTTAAGGATAACATTGAACAATGTACTGTGTTTAGCACTTTGAATATCTCTGCAATGGTTGGACGTAGAATCACATTTTTAACACCAAAATGATTGTTTTGTGGAGCTGGGTTGATTGGTAAAAGCAAATGTGAAGTTTACATTAAAATTGACTTAAGAAAAGCCAAAAACCTTTTTCCCATAAGATTAACATAGGAGATTTTATGAGCAGGTTTTTTTTTATTTTCTCTGCAACCACTTAACCTAGCTTAATAATTCAAAATACCATATTATTTGTTTTTAAGCTCTATAACGTGGTCTAAACCAAAATTAAGTTTTAAAAATTTTAGGGTAAAAAATGAAAAAACTGATTTTTGGAAAATTTAAAACCCCCATAAACCCCCCTTTTCCCATGGTCCGATTTTCCTGGTTTTGGAACTTAGTCATAAATGTCGCTTTACACATTTGAGCCAAATTTCATCGAAATCGGACATTTTTTACTCAAGTTATCGCATTCACGGACACATATATATAGATCAAAACATTAAATTCACAGATTAGGGCTACTGATAAATATAATAAACAAAAAGTAAATAAACTTGAGTACCCTGGTAAAATCATTTTAAAATGATTCAAAAGTTGTCATGGTCTCGGGCTCAAGTCTTACCATGAGACCTACGGTAATAGCTTCTTCCCTATAGGGGAAATTCGCTAAAATGAAAGGGTGGGATGGGACAGGCAGCCAAATTGACCTTTCGCAGGGCCAACCCCCGTGCTCCAACTGGCCAACTCAACTGACAGGGACCACATTCTCAGGTTGGGGACCAAACCCGGAGTTTCCGTCCCCAGCCGTTGCAAATGGAGGTACCAAAGGTGAAAGGGAAGTTTTGTCATAATGGACAGCCAAGAGAGAGTTACCAAATATGTAATGACAACTTCATTTGCTGTGCACCCATTTTTGGGAGTAGTGACTCCTCATCTATTTTTGAGTTGGAGCAAGAAGTATACGAAATCTCAAAAACATCTGTGCTTGAAAACAATACAATGTAATGAAATTATGTTAAAAAATGTTAACCTCTCATTCGAATTTTATTCTCAATCGTGCCAATACTCTAAGATGGTTTTGTACGGTTTCTCGTCTGTATTTGAAAATGGTCTATTTTGTCGCGATTTTAGGCTTGTGAAACTAGTTTTTAGATGTTCCTTTTGGGGGTTTGGCAAACACCCATCCCTCTATATGGCTTGGCACAATGCGCTTCAAAATATCCAATAATATTAACATGGAGTTATTTTATTTAGTTAATACACTGATCAGTGTAATATTGTCAAAAGATTTTATATGCTAGCAAGTTCCTTGTAAAGGGGATGAATAAGGATGACGGGATACTGATTCTTTAATTAAATTCCGCTACGGTTATCTTCTAGGGTCGTACCCCGCCAGGAAGGGTTAGGGATCTAAATATAATTAACTTACCTCAAAACTTGCCAGAAACCGTCATCAGTAGTAATTGACGCGTGGATTTCAACAGAAATCCAGCGACCGATGTCAACTGCGGCCGCTGCAAACATTCACAGCTCTTAGTTTCTTCAAACTTTGTCCATGGGTAAGTGCGTGGTAAGTATATTCATTGGCTTTACACCCTCTACGTTAATGAGAGTAACCAAAGTTTGGTCGCAGAGTCCACTATGTTTGGTATTTGGTCCAAGACAGTTCGTTTAAAATATACTGAACAGTGAATAAGGTAAAAGAAAAGAAAATCCTTGGTTAAAATCAAATATATTTAGAATTAATAATAAAAAAGCAGATGTGTGTCATTGATTTATTATGAGTTCTCATAGTTAAGACACGTTTTGTTATTTGGTCTTAGGTAAAAATGCATAATTGGATCGCAGTTCTGTTAATAATGTTTTAAAGTGATTTTTATTTGTAGTTGACGTCAACTCTGAAGTTCTTAGAAATCAAACTTTTCTCTAATTTGTGATGTTTGCTTAGAACATTTTGATTGGTTTTAGAATTATTGCTATATGGTATAAATACACTATTTACTATACTCATTCAACGTACCCAATGCTGTTATTCGTACTCGCTGTACTTTTGATGCTGCCGTTGCCGCCAATTTTTTTACTCTTAGCTAACAGCGACAGTAGTGAGAGAGAACGCCTTGTGTTTTTAGTTTTTATTTATTTGGAATTTTTTAGATTGCAGTTTGTTTAGGTGTAGTACAATTATTTCAATAGTTTCCTCTCCCAAACTTATAATTATTTACACCTAGACCTACTAATTATAGTCGTCGCAATCTCTTAGTGGAAATACGAGACAATGGCTTGTTTTAATGGAAACGCCTTCGACTACCACAAAAAAGGACAGATTCAAGTGAGTAAAATGTATACTTATGTGCTTTTGATGCTAAGAATATTTGTTTAAATAGGCCCTAGTAGAATCATCAGTTATTTGTTTGAACTAATACCTTTTTTTAATTCTTCTTTAGAGGATTATAGGTTAAACTTGCATCCCGACAGTGCTATGTTGTATTTTTATATTTAACAGCTGATTAAAAAACTGTTTGCGGTAGGTTCAGTTGGAGCGAGTAGGTTCAGTTGGAGCGGACTCACTTTCTAATTAAATCTTTTTTGATGACGTGACGTAAACCCGATTGAATGTTGGATTTAATTCTTCAAGCTGTTTATGGACAGCTTGGGTCCATGTATCGCCTCCAATCCAATCCACTACCTGAAATGCAAAGCCGGCTTTTGCTGTACGTGGAATGTGTCTGTCAGAAGTCTTTGTTGGGATTGGGTTATGTAACTGTCTGCTAGGCTGGGTCTGAAGCTACAGTGGAATGGGTTACTTCTTATCATTCAGTTGTGCTGACAAAGTTTTCCTTTGTGAAGTGTTTTTTAAATAATGCATTGAATGAGTGATAAGTGTTGTTGAGGGTTAATTTTTCAGAAATTGTGTTTTATAGTGGTGTCTGCTAAAATGGAGTCTAATTATGATGAAGATTTGAATGAAAATATATTTTTTCAAGTTCTACAACAAAGCCACTTGGAGTTGTTTGAGAAGGCCACAGTGGATGGTTGGGTCATTTGTGTTCCCAGAGCCGGATCTCTACCTAAGTACGCGTTAAGCCATGAAGATTTTTTCAACCACGTTTTAATACCGAGCGATGAGTTGCCTGAAACACACTTTAGAACATTGAACGATAAAGATGTTAGAATTTCTAACAGAGTGGTAACAGTAGAACCAGGCAACAACTCTAGTCCATTTAGCACTCATGTCCTGTTTGAAGAAACGTTCTATACTGAAGATATGCTCAAGTACAAGGTGCTTTGTATCGATAGTCCCCTAGAGCAGTTTCCTAACAAGCTTAAGAGTGAAACAGACATAGTAACAATAGATACTCTGAGAGACTGTATCGACCTAATCTGGACCGAAAGTGGTAGTAAAGACATTTTAGAGAAAATGGACGAGACGATTGCGATGTTCTTGTCTAGAAATCGCCGGCTAGAATTTAAACCTTTGCAAATTCAGAAAGATCTAACAAGCAACTTGTATGTCCATTGCCTCCAAATGACGATGCAAGATAGTAGAATCAGAGAAAAGGCAAATATAAATCGTCATTTTTTGGACAATATTAAATTGAGTGTGGAGTCTTATGTTCATCATGGGATTTACAAAAAACTAATCAAAGGTATCACTGCTTGCACCGCCTATGAAGATAGTATGTTCAATAAAACTGTAAGAAACCTCTCAGACATCCAGCTGCGGGACCTCGACATTCGGAGTGATCTCGCTGACACAGTGCCTAAGGCGAGAAGCGAACTGGCCAGGGTAGACGGCTACAGTACTGTCCTCGGCAAGGTGGGCTGCCTCAAGCGTACCCTAGCAGCTATTTCCAGACAAGATTTGTCGAGTTCTAAGCAAGGCAATGTTGTCGCTGCAGATGATCTCCTTCCAATGCTTATTTTTCTAGTCATTAAATCAGGCCTGCCCAATTGGATCGCCCACCTCACGTACATGAGGCAGTTCAATTTCTCAGCCTCAAACGAGGTTCATGTGGACCAAGACAGTTTTCTTGTTACCTCTTTAGAAGCAGCTATAGAACATATCAAGTCTGGGCTCTTGGTGGGGCCGTCCTCTCCGGAATCGCAACTGATTTTTGAAGAAGGGAGTGAAACAGAGTCTTTGTCAGGAAATACGGCGATCGACACTGACGGAGGGAGCAGCTCTGACAACACTAGCGGCTCTCTGTGCCTCCTGTTCGATGCGGCTCGACTCGGCAGTGAGGAAGATGTGGAACGCATTTTGAAAGAGTTTATGAACCGAGTGAGCGACGTCGAGTCTAAACGTCTTTGTCATCCGTTGTGCTCTTGTGAGAACTGCGAAGCCGAGACGATTAAGACAAACATAAAGCTGTGCCATCCCCTGTGCTCCTGCGACAAGTGTGAGAGTCAAGTGTCGCAGATTATGAGGAACACCTCACCCACCATCCATTCGTGCGACGACCGTGGCTACACCGCTCTCCACATCGCGTGTATGTACGGTAGGCCCAAAGTCGTTGATGTGTTGCTCTCTTACGGCGCAGACGTTCACGCCACGGACTACTCGGGAGCCACGCCACTGCATTATGCTTCGTCCCGTGGACACCAGAACGCTCTGTTGCTCATTATCCACAGTGGCGCCGACATAAACTCGTGCGACAGCGATGGCAACACCCCGCTCCATTTCGCCGCGAGTAACGGACACGAAGGGTGTGTTAAAGCGATTGTTTATTTTTCTGAGCACAGTGGAACCGAATTGATCATCAACAAAAGAAACAATCAAGGGGATACTCCATTGCACAACGCGTCACGCTGGGGGTACGAAATGATCGTCAAGCTGCTCCTGAACTCCGGAGCGGACCCGAGCATCGAAAACAAACGGAAGTTAACCCCGATCGACTACGCTCACAATCTTCACATTGCAAGGCTCCTGAACACGAGACCGGCAGCTTCCAGAATGATGTTGATAGTTCCTAAATTTAAGAGCGAGAAACAAGACATGACGGTTGCCGCGGCTTCGAAAGTGAGGCTCGACTTCACCGACGAGCTTCAAAGAGGGAAGAGTCCCTCAAGCGGGGACTATCCTCGAACGACCGATGAGATCAAGAAGATCGAGCGAGTTCTCCGATGCATCTCCCAGGGCGACGGCCGGCTAGCCTGCTTCTACCTGGGGTTGGAAGACCATCCAGTATCCCCTAGGAAGAAGTGTCACCCTCTGTGTGACTGTAAACACACCTCGGTCCCGGACGAGCTCGGTGGGGTCATGCCGCGCGACGTGATCCACGTGAACACCTGTAACGTCGAGGGCCTCACGCCGCTCCATGTGGCGGCGACTCACGGCCGAGTCGAACTGGTCGAGAAGCTACTCGACGCTGGCGCCATTCCCGACGTCCAGTCAAAGCGGAGCGTGACGCCGATCCACCTCGCGTGTCAGCAGCAGCGGCTCAACGTGGTGAAGTTACTGCTCGACGCGCGGTGCGATCTGAACTGTCAGGACCAGAGTGGCAACACCCCGCTGCACTACGCTTGTCAGACAAACAACTCGCGGCTCGTGAAGCTGTTGATGGACCACAACCCCAGACTGGACCTGCGCAACACCAAAGGCAAGACCGCGCTCGATGAGGCCGAAGACAAAATGTCCATTTCAATTGCGAGAATGCTTTCTCAAAAGAGGGACTCAGGCTGTGATAGTTCTTGATATTATAACACGTGATAGTGCTGTGGAAATGTAGTTAGATTTATCTTTATGGTTAAAAGAGCATATAACTATGCCATGTTTATCTAAGTTGCTATACTAACAGATAGGTGAGTAAGTTTTATATTTTTAAAATTGTGAATATATTTTTTTTTCATAGGTATTCTTGTATGGTGCATATTTTAGGTGCGGGATTTTTATAGGCCTATTTTTAAATCAGCACTTGTATTTAACAATGCTGAAAGATGGCAAAATAAATTACAGTCGGTTGTACTATTCAAGTTGTAAACTCTACGTAAGCCATGCAAGCTAAATAAGGCCTAATCGATGTAATAAATAACTCAAGTTTATGAATCGTGTAATAGAAAATTGGAGGGTAGAGTTGAACTTTAGGCTAAATAGTGTAATTCCTATCGAAATGAACAACCCCTTGAGAAAGGAGCATGTTATTTTGTAGGCTATTTGGTTCAGTTCTGTAACTTCCTAGTGGTTAGAATAGACTTTTTTTACCAATATTCTAATTGATCTTATATCCATTACCTGCTTTAATTCTATGGTGCTAAGATCTTAACCTCCCAGTAAAATATTAAAAATAGGTATTTTATAATTTTATAGAATTAATAAGCCTTTTCATTTTTTTGTCTTGAGCTTAATTTGTTTACATAAGCTATCAGGTTAGATTAGGCCTAACGCAGTTTCATGCCAGCTGTAATGTCGTATGAGTAAAGCTTCTACTGCTTTTTGACTAAAATACATTACAATTAGAGGCTGCTATCCAGTTTATTGTGCAATTGGAAAATTTAACATGAATTAAACACACCGGATCAGAATACTTTAATGCATAGGGTGTGAAAGCATTTTCTTTATCGGTCCTTTTCAATGTAAATTGTCATAACAAGCGTACTGGCTAAGTTTAGAACTTTGTAAGGTACCGTACCCGGTACCTATATTACTTTGGTTTGTTATAGTTGATAGTTGTTCGCTCGACAATAAACCAGTAGCCTAACCGTCCTCACCAAACGAGGGCATTCCATTGTTAAGTACTGTTGGCACTCCTTTTATAGTTTTTTTTCAAAATAACGATTATTTACTTTTAATTCCCTAGTCGATCGAGACACAATACATCACATCGTCCAGTTCCCGGTAGCGCTAATTGAAAATTGTAGTTAATGGTTTAGCGATATTCACTGTTATTCTGTGATTAAAATTCTGCATTCCTAAAATCCACATTAAAATAGGATATGTTTTCATTTTTATTACTATTGGAATATTATAAAAAAATTATCATGTAGCATGGATATTAATAGAACCAGAACTAACGGAATTACCGGGGCCAAGCATCAGGCTACTCCAGCCTAAACCAGAGAATAAACATGAAGTTAAATCTAAATGCTAGGGGCCATACACACATTACGTACTTAAGAGGGAAAGGGGGTATGGCGTAGCGTTATGCTGCGTTATTTGTGGGGGGGGTTTGGCTTAACGTTATGTAACTCACACATATTAACCCTAACAGCTGGTGCACTCCTGTATATATTGATAATAATATAATTTTTTCATGATTAAAAAATAATAAAATTGATATCTAAATCAAGGTTACAGTTAGTTATATGAAAATACTACCGTCATACTATTTTAATAACAGTTAAACTAAAAATAAGTACATAACGTGTTTTAAGTAAGTTTTTTATTGCTATACAACTATGTTTTGTGTTGTTTTAGGGCAAAAATCATGACTTGATACAGCATTGCGCAATGCCACCCATATCTTTAGTATATAGTTGTTTTGTAGTTGCATTAGTTATAAATTAAATTTGTTTTGTTTTAGCTGAGATAGTTTATTTTGTTGTTTATATTATTAGTAACAGTCAAGTTTATTTGAATATATTTTGCTTTGAAATAAGTTATTAAAAAATGTTGTTAAAATAAAGTAATTTAAAGTTTAATGATTCATTGAAATCCATATTCCAAATTGCTAATAAAACGATGTTTAAAAGGTTTAAGCTTTTTTAAAGCCTACTACGATTGAGTTACGTAACACATAGGGGGGGGGTTATGGCCAAGCGTTATGGTGCGTTACATGGGGGAGAGGGGTCTGAAATGACGAAAAAATACGTGTTACATAATATGTGTATGGCCTCTTACCATCAGCAGAGTTTTAAACACAATCTTTTGTACAGTACAAGAAGTGCCCGAGTGAGGACTACTTCAGATATTATAATTTGCCAACTCTGTTTCTTAGGCAGCTATGCAATTGTAGAAGTTGTGTTGTTGTATAACTGTTATTAATATTTAACCTAGTGGTTCTTATAGTGATATTTTTAAAGTCCTATATTAAGTTAATGTAACCGAAATACTCCTATGGTACAACTAGGCCTAATGATTATTCTTTGCACTCTTTCATATGATAGTACGGTACGTCATTAGTTTAGTTTAGTTTTAAACTGTACTTCTATTGTTGTGCAAGTTAGTTAGACTGTGTAGCTTAAACTTTTGCCATTTTTGTTTTTTACAGTGTTGTTTCACATATTTTTTTTAGAACAAATATATATTTAGGTTACTCTGTTAACAGTAAATAAATTTCCTAAAATGATTTAAGGTTACATCTTTATCCATAAAAGGCAAAGTCCTGGCTGGCTGACTGACTCACTCATCACTAATTCTCCACCTTCCCATGTAGGTAGAGAGCTGAAATCTTGTACAATGATTCTTTATGCATAAAATGGGGAAAACTAAATGGTTTTCATCCTGATCTGACCTTAGGGCTCCGCCAGAGATCCCGACAAAGTTCCCATGTTTTCCCTATGGACATTCAATTTTGTTTGAGCTAATGTAAATACAAACAGCTGATCTTGATTCGTAGTAGTTCCACGGGCTAACCACAGAATGCAGCACACACAACTGTCACAGTTTTTATAAATTATCTGCGGGGTGAAGCCTGCGGGAACAGCTAGTTAAAGTATAATTTTCAGTTGTAATTTCACTAGCCTACTTAACAATTACTTAGTGTTTTCAGTACCATTGAGTTGTTCTGTGTTATTCTTAAATATCCTAATTAATTGTGTACACCATCAAAATCAGTAAGATGGTGGAGTAGATATTTCTGACACAAAAGGAAGAGTATTCTACATTTTCAAACTTTCCTTTTTCAAAAAATATTTTGTCTATTTGCGTTGATCCAATTTTTACGTTAACTAACTGCACCCCCTTATCTCCGATAGGGGGCCCCCTCAGGGTTTATGCCAGTTTGAGAACGGTCGTGAATCCTTTAACACTGTAAAAAGTTATTTGTAGTAAACCAAACTACTACCTTTTAACTAACATTAGAAACCGGATAAAATCATAAATATAAACATCAGGGCCTAATAGTATACCGGGTGTTCAAAAAGTCTGGATACCCTTGAATATTTTTATATAAATAAGCGCACGACAATGAAACTCAAGGATTACTTCTTAACTGATTTTACTACATGTCTGGTCAATTTAACAGCTATATTTTTGAAATTTTAAGCCCTCCCTCATCATTCTAGCACAATTATTTACTGAGTTATTAAAGGAAATGTTAATTGTCTTATCACAGTACCTACGTTGTCTTATAGGGATTTTACATTGGAAAAGGCTGTTTTTCATATCTTGATGTAGTTTTATCACCCCCAATACCCCTATACCAACTTGTTATCCTGACTATACCTCCTCCTAACCTTATAATGTACAACATTGCCATCCTAATAGTCAATTTAAATATAACCATGAGCATCAGAACAGCCAAAAAATAACATTTTAACATTTTTCAAAAAAATGTTAGCAGTGTTGTTTTAAACTCTTTGTTAGATTTTTTAAAGCGGTAATTCACTTCCCTCACGTCAGCGTGCTGCATGTGATCTCGTTTTTATTAAAAATCGAATAGGTAACCTGTCTAAAAATGAAAAATCTTCGTTAAATATGGAGTCAACCTTGTTCATTAATTGACAATACCGTGGTTGGTCAACTAAGGAATAAGTCAAGTGTACATAGGTTGAAGTGAAAGTGAGACAAGAATAATCTAATGCAAATGGCTATTGAGAAACCTCTTTTTACACAAATTTAAAATGTTCACGTTTTTACCCAACGAAAGAGATTAAATGCCCAAATCTTTCTTAGTTTTATAATTCAAGAAAGTTATTTATCTAATGGACCTTCAAAACTAGTATAAATGAATAGTAAGCATCTTGATTAGAGGGTTATTTACCATTTAACTTGTATTAAATATCAGTGAAACTTTGATAGGCTGCCATTTCCAAACAAATTGTCCTTTTTCAGTCCGGTTTGCGGCAATGTTTTTGTCTAGAAAAGACGTTTAAAATGAGGTATAATTCGACCAACGCTGACATGTAAGATTTTAGAGACTTCTTTCACAGGATGTCCCCCCCATGACAAAATATAGCTGGTAAATTGACCAGACAATTAGTAACAGCAGTGAAGAAGTAATCCAAGAGTTTCATTGTCGTAGGTTTAATTATAATAAAAATATTCTGGGGTGGGTATCCAGACTTGTTGGACACCCTGTATATGTGTGTGTCTAAAACAAGTACTGAAGTTTCAGTTTCTATTGAGGTTTATTCCAATTGTGACGACTTAAGGTTAGTGATGTAAAATACCCGATTATTTTGGGTATTTATGATATTTTATGTAAACATGCCAATGTAATTTACATTTACCCTTACTACCCTTGTCAATCAATGCCTATCAATGTGTAATAACATTTGAGGATATTTTACTGATAAAATTTATTAAATATTTTACTAATAAATAAATAATAACATGGTAATTTTCATAAAAAAGACCTATCAAGCGTACAAATTACACCAAGCTATGAAGGAAATGGTTAAAAATATAAAGCATTCTATAGCAATTTATAAATATATGTAATTTTGTAGTTTGACAAAGTACAGAACAAAATAACAATTTCATTGAATTTCAATTGTTTCCCTCCAACATTTAAATTTATTGAACACTTCAAAAGACCATCAAAGTAGTGAATACCCAGCCCTGGATATTTATCTCAATCTCGTTCTAATGTTAAATGCTTGTGGTAACCATGTTATACTCTTCAAAACAGTTTTTATGATCATTTTATAATCCTTACAGCATGGGAATTTCAATGAACCTAGTAAAAACCTCCTAGATGTTATACAAATCATAAATGCCCACGTTTTGTGTATTTACCCAGGGTATTTACCTACCCACTGGGTATTTACACGGGGTATTTACCTACCCACTGGGTATTTACACGGCCCACATCACTAGTTAAGGTATGGAATAGTACAAGACTTGTTTTATTGGTTTGAGAAGAGGTCATGATTTATATAAAAAAAATTTAGGATCTAACAAGATTTAATACTGAAAATTGTATTTTACATCACAATTCCAAGGCAGCCATGCTATGACTTTTATTGTATATTTTAATTTTAGTTTCAGTTTTTTTTCCTATCAGATAATTATTTTATATTAGAGTCTCTACATTATATTAACATAACATACTAATACAACAAAAAATATTTTGTAGTACGTGATGGTAACAGCGATTGATCGTGTCGACTGTGATATTTGTAAATAAAAAAAATTTCCATTTATCTTGTGCTTTTATTTGAGTCCTTTACAAATGCAATGATCATCTTTAGCTTTTCAAATATTGTGTTCTGATTGTAGATTTGATTTTTACAGTTGTATAACCGCAAAGAACAAGATTGAATTTGAAGTCAAACAAATTTTAAAAAAAGGAAGTAAATTTACCTCAATATTAAAATTCTCTTTGGCCCTATTTGATATAAACTGGATCAATTTAAATTTAGTCTGAATATAGCTACATACCTTTTTATATCTGTTGGCCACCTCCCTTAACTGTTTTCGTCTTGTTTCTTTTTTTTGCTAGAAGTGACGTGTTTGATCCTTGTGGTGCCCATGTGAGGTTTGTCAAATAACCTCTCCTTCCTCAAACAAATTTGCTCAGGGCCAGATTTAAGCATAGGGGCCGGGAGTGCCTACAGATCCTAAATATGGTCCCTGGACTACGTTACCATGTTCAAATGGTAGAGTTCTACCAGGTTGAAATGAGCCTCTCCCAAACCCGACATCGATTCCTTAAAGTTTTCCTAAAGGCCCATAAAGGCATTACGGATACACCATTAATACTCTTATTAGCTCAATCAAAACGTAACATTTATGTATGTTAACATTGTTCTAGCGTTGAACTGTAAGCTGGCATACATATTTCATTGCCTTTATGAAAATTCAATATTTTTGCAATACTCTTGACATTTACTAAAGGCTTATGTTGAATTATAACTTGTTTACTATCGGTGACCGTTTAAACGTTATTTTAGGTCTCTGTTGGGTTATTGATGAACGTGCAAAGTTGGAGTTCTGGTAACCGGGAGGTTAAATTATGAGTTGGAAAATTCCGCTGCAGGTTTTTCAAGGCCGCACCAACACGAGCTTGTCTTTGAGCCAGACCCTCGGGCCTGTATCAATACTATTTGCATCATAAGTAGTTTATAGTGCAAAGTTGCTTAATGGGAATTGACTGTCAGCAATTCCAAAGAACGTGAAGTCTCCTTTCTAAATAGCTCTTTGGCCTCGCTCATTGCATCTCTCATTCAAAGTGAATTGTAATGACATTTGACATAAATTGTGATAAAAATTACTAGAAAATAAGTTCACAATTAAGTTTTTGGATTTAGTTAGTTTTTCACCATTTATGATCTTGTAATCTTTAACTGTGCCAGTTTGGTTTGAGTTCTCTATTTATTTGCCATTGTTGTGTTCACAAAACCAAATTTTATTTTGATAATATTATTCAACAATAACCCAATATAGTATAACTAGTACTATAGTACTAGTCACGAAAGTGACCTATTTCGGGGCAAGATAGCATTTTACGCGCGAGGCGAAGCCGAGTAGTGAAGCCTTTTGTGACGAGTAGTGAACGATACTTTTCATCACTATTTAAATAACCACATTAAACTTCAACAAAATGATCTGATATTTCATAGTCTAGTAATTTTGCATAAGTAAACGCAACAGGTTTTACAATTCATGTTAGTGTTAAAGTCAGCTGATTGAACACAGAATCGTAAAAAATTACGAAATCACACTGGTGCTCCTGTTGAGTAAAACGGGAACTGCAATTGTTTAGGGCAGGAAAAGTTTTGTTGGGACAGGGAAAGTAATGTTTAGTATAGGCAAAGTCAGCTGGTCATTTTTTGTTTTGTTACAAGGAAATCGATAATTTTCGTTAACCTCAGTTGTATGGTTATGGATTATTTTCAAATTCAGAGTGATGAAAACATTGTAATTTTTGTAATTTCTGTTTAACATCGAATAAACATCTGATGATACTCAACAGTACACAACACAGAAATGAGAGGGTATTACTGTCATTGTTTACATAAATAAAATTGGTACTGGAATGACAACTGGTATGGGTATTAGTATTATTCTTTTGACGCAGCCAATCCAGAAATCCACTGGTTTCAAGCGAAGAAGGAGGTAAACAGGTAGTAAGAGAGGTGTTGTAAATTCTGAAGCATGTGAATAGTAGGTCCTACTAGCAGTATAAATGTTGTACTAAATCTTGTTGAACATATAATCAATAACAACAATTTTCAACTAGTAGGTGTTAAATTAGACCAAAACGTGTTATAGAAATTTTATATTAGAAGTCATTTAAACATTTGTTGCTACCAGATACTGAATTAAAGAGATTGTTTCATTTCTTGCATCTCAATCCTGCTATTCTTGCTTACTCACTATGCTTCATTACCGTACAGCCCAACATATCAGCTTACTGTCACTGAGCAGCTAGCCGTTATGGAATATTGCATCAGCAACTGAAGTAAATCAGTTGAAGCTTCTTAAAGATGAGGCATGACAAATGTTAAACCACTTTAGATATCCAATTTTGTTTTTACATACAAGATGGCAATGTATAAGTTTTTCTCAAAAGATTCACTGAATTTTATAACAAGAATATTTATATAAGTTTTAACTGTTCCATATAGAATTAATTCGAAAAAATGAAAATAAGATATCCTTTACAGTATTTTCAGTGGTGATAATCATGATGAAATTATTGCAAAATTGAGTTCACAAATGACACTGTAGTGTTTAAAGAAATAAACACGACTTTGGACTGCTGACTGAGGTAACTCAATACTGCAGTTTGGGAGGCTACAACATGGTGAATTTGTTTGGGGTTATTAGTACATCTTTATGGTTGTATTAAAGTTGCTAACAATAAAAATCAAAAGAACACCCATTTTGTACTACCTCAATGCCTATTTGTGTTACATTTGTACACTGTGCAATACCAATTAAATAAACAGATTTATAGGATGTGTTTGGTACGAGTTTATCACTTTTGTATACATTTTTCTAAACGGATGCAATTTTCTCCCGCTTCAGATCATCTTCGGCCCGATGTTCTCTGGCAAGACGACGGAGCTCATTCGCCGCCTCAAGAGGTACAGGTTCGCAGGTGAGGGGCGGCTAAGCTCGAGAATCACATTTTAAATTATTTATTATTTGATTGACTCTTTTAACTTCACTATCTCTTATGCATGAGGGAGTTGCAGTCATGATTTGGTGGTATACGCTTCCCCCGAAAGACCTGAGACAGTGAGCAGGATTTTTACGTTATAAATAAAAACTATCCAATCGATTTAAAAAAAAATTGAATTTGGGATGAATACATGTGCGAGGTTGTGTGTTTGGCTCTCTTGATCACCAGGTTCACAAGTCAGGTGTCTCTGCTACAAGAAGCAACTTATCACTTAATAAGTAATAATAATAATAATAAAACACATTTCTCCTTGACTAATCTACAAGTTCGATTTCAGCCAGTAGTTCTTTGCCTCACCATAAATGGCGGCGAACGACTCGCTATTTTCTTGATTCTGGTAGTGTTGTCTCCAGTATTACCAATAGTCCTGTTTGTGGCAAAGGTAAGTCTTATAGTGAAGGTATCACCGAAAATATTTCACAAAAATGCACCAAGTGCCAGCTGTCCTCCAGCCAAGACAGGTGATCATTGCAGTCACTATATTTCTTTCTCTAGCTCATAAAAGTTTATGCGGCAGTCAAATTTCCTGCCAAATGTAATTTATTAAGCACATCCCTGTGCAATCTGATAATTTTTTTATTGAGTACAAGTCAGAGGATATGTTTCGTGTAACGAGAATCTAAGCTTGGAAGAAAAGTCGAATATCGACCATGTTTCACCTCAAGTAGAATAGTATAACTGTAAATACTTTGAGAGTGTTTCTAGTGATCCCCTTGTTGATCGCAGGTTACCGCTGCATGGTTGTCCGCTACGCCAACGACGACCGCTACTCGGCCACGGACGTGGCGACCCACGACCAACAGAAGGTGCCGGCCGTGAGCGCGGTGAGGTTGGCAGCCGTGGAGGGCGACACGGACAACTTCGATGTGATAGGTGTTGACGAGGGACAGTTTGTGAGTTGTGTTGTTGGTGCATGCTGTAGGATGAGTGGTGATGCATTTACTGATGAGACGTTGCTGCGGGGTGGGTTACACTTTCTGGAAAGTTAGGGAAAAAATTGGAAATATGCCGAAATAGAGGGAAAATGCTTTATATTTTATACACGTTGAAGGCAACTTTAATTTAATCAAACCCAAAGTGGTATGGTGCAAAAACCATACGTATTAGATTTACAGAATACCTTGGATTATCCAGACACAAATCATCCGGATCCCGGATTAACCGGACAAGGTTGTCCGAAATGCAATTTTATATATTATAGTCAAAATGTGATTTTTCTCCTGTACTAGCGCATTCTAAGTCTCATACGCAACCGCAATAAATTAATCTACGTGTGAAGTATCAGAGAAACTGCTAGCCTATATAGAGTGAGCCTCCGTACAGTCGCGCCAGTAGCGCATGCGAAAGCAACCGGACTTTCGCGCCTTTTGTTATTGTTGACCGTTCATTACTAACCACAGCTTGTGAGGTTATGTTGCGTCTATAGCTGTGAATGTATTGTGTGTTTGACCGTTAAAGAACATTATGTTAAGAGTTTGATCTGTTGTACAGTCTGTCCACGCAATTTGCAGCATCAATATTGCAGGCACTAGTGTACCAATCGTAGCTTCAGATTTTCTGGATTTTACGCTATCCGGGTCAATATTCCGCCACATTAGTCCAGATAATCCGAGTTCTACTCTATGTTCAATCGGTTTTTATGGTGCTACGAAGAGAAAGTGAACCATAACTAGTAAGACAAAAAATGTATTGAACAACAACAATAATAAACTAAACATTAAAATTAATAAATGAGCAAGAAAGCATTTTACGGCTATGGAGAAGGTGGAGGCCGATAAAATAAATTATTAAAATATTACCTTGGTTATTACCATTAGGCTATGTAAGGTTACGTTAAGTTACATTAGGCTAGGCTACTCGATTATTCTCTAATGTCTACTGCCACAGTTCCCCGACACGGTGGCGTTCAGTGAGCGGATGGCCAATGCGGGCAAGATCATCGTGGTGGCAGCCCTGGACGGCACGTACCTGCGGCAGGGCTTCGGCTCCATCCTGGACCTGGTGCCACTCGCCGAGAACGTGGTCAAGCTGACGGCCGTCTGCATGAGCTGCTTCAACGAGGCCTCGTTCACCAAGCGGCTCGGCAGCGAGACCCAGGTCAGAGCCAAAGTGTATCGAAAAAGAAGAGGTGTGTGCATAATCAGCTGACATGATGTAGATGGCTCACCCGCTAGTACAGCCAACGACATGGCTGCAAACCTAGTCTGCTGAAATTTCAGCTTTGTGTTTTTATCATATAATCCAAAAGTAAGACATTGTTTGTTTACTATCTATGTCTCATCACCTGAGCATGCACACAACTCTTCTTACCTTATACACCTTGGGTGAGAGCAGTGTCCACAGATTGTTTAGTTTATGTCCTAATGTTACAGAAAAAGGCAATAAGAATTACTCTTTATCTTAAACCGAGGGCATCAGCAAAAGAACACTTTATTAAACATAACAAGCAAGTCCAGTTGCTCAAATCCAAACAAATATTTCTCTTTTAGAATTATTGAGCTTATATATGTTTATATTGTGATGCCATTCCAGAAGTTAGCATGAAACAGCTGTTGTTAGATAATTTTAAATTAAATTGATTTGTATTGTCCCATAAGATTAACGTTGGAACTTTGATAGTCCAGGGGGAAATGCCCTAGATATGAATGATTTCCAAACCCCCAAAAAGCACATCTAGACGTTAGGGCTTTCAAGTAACACATAAACGTTGACTTAATAGTATTGTTGCCGCTAGCCTGCTCACAAAAATCCCCTCAATAAGGTGATGACAGTTTATGGGCTTCTATGTCTATGAAACTGTTGTCAGTAAAAGGGGAAATTTTGTAGATCTAGTCAGGGGTATTACTAGAAGTCGGAGGGAAATTGCCCTGAATCTTCACAGATTAGATCTATACTCCAAGAAGCCAAAATATATAGAGTCAAAATTCTGTAACAAATCAAATCGAATATATTTATTGCCATAAAGCAAAGTTGCATCAGCAATTGTCATTATAAACGAGTCAAATCAAATCCATTTCTCATCCAAATAATTCTTAATGCTATGAAAACCGCTTCAAACGCTTAAGGGGAACCGTTATACATTTCTCTTGGATATTACTAGATTTGTTTCTTTTTTCAGAGCGTTTGGCAGATTATTTACAGTTTTTTTTAGTTGTAAATATAGAGGTTTTTGAACTCAACAAACATCCAAAAGATATGAGGTCTACTGTTTGCCTATCAGAATTGAAGAAAAAATAGAATAAATTTGTCATCATCAAAGCTTTCTACTCTTTAGAGGAACTGTTGCCTAGTTTAAATGGCAGCCTACCTTTATGTTCAGTAACTAATCTTGTATTGAAATTATGTTCATAATTTGATACCATTTTTGTATTCAAATCACTCCGGTCTTACTGGACGCCCCAAATGACGTACCGGCCGATCAAAACTTATTTTTGTTGTATCCAATGTCAACCTTTTGACAAGAAACAACCTGTTCGTTAACCCTTCGAGTGCCAAGCTAGTGAACGGAGTGGTCGAACCTGTGTTGTTGTCTTGGTTTTTTAAATATATTGAACGTCTGAACATTTAAAATGTTTAAAAACTTGCTTCTGGTGGACACACGCACATTAAGGATGGATAACAAGTGAATTCACCCATCCCGTCAGTTGGGGCCTATGCCGTCCACCGTTTCCTTAAGGACCGCCCCTTCAACTCTGCTACAGACAGGTGAACTCTCAATGAGTTGGATATGAAAACCACCGACTGAGACTGCACCTTCACCTTAGACAGCTCAGCCGACCTGTCAGGCTAGCAGTTGCATCAAAGTAGTTCCGATTATGTGTACTAGCTTACACCACTTGTCAGACACCGCAAACAGAGCTCGCGATGATACAATTGCTTATACTGTAATTATTAGTGTTTTAATTGGTAGATTCAAAAGCCGATACAATCATCCGGGGTGCTCAAAGGGTTGAACGAGTTTTTCAATTGTTCAGGTTGAAGTGATCGGCGGAGTAGAGAAGTACATGGCAGTGTGTCGAGAGTGCTACCAACTGGAGGCTCCGGTCAAGAGGTCGCCCTTCAAACAGGCCAACGGAGCTCACGAGGCCTGCGGAGCTCTTGAGGCCTACGGAGCTGGGAAGACCAACGGAGCCGGGAGGAGAAACCTCTTCAGCGAGATGGAAACGTCCTCTTGAAACGTCAACTGAATACTTACTTAAGTAGTTAATATTGACAGGGTCCAATTCCATGTAAGATAATTAGCGTGAAGGTATAAAATCCCCAAACTCACACCCCTATACAAGGAGTGAGGCGTTATGTAACTCCTTATAAGGTTTGTGGGTGGTGGGGTTCTGTTAGTAAACCCTGCCTCCTCCGAAACAAATCAAGAAATACGAAACTAACATGAAAATATGTAACAACTCACTTTCGTTATAATGAATGTGATGAAGCAAACAGTATAGCAGAAAAGAAGTTGTCTTGGATAAAGATTAAATTTTGAATAAAGTGATTTTAAACACTTCATATTAATAAGTTTTTCGTGTCTAATTTGGGAGGCCTATACTGTAATTTTAAATTATTGACTTGTTTTCATGTTGCTTTGACATTTTTATGAATTCCCACATATTTTCCTCCTTTTAGCACACACACACTGTGACTAAAACCCTTAACTTGTGGGTTTTGAATAAAGAGTATTTCCTTAGTTTTATTTATTTGATGGTCTATGACGCCATCTGTGAATGGGTGAAAGCTGTACGTCTAAGTTATGTACTGCTGTATTGTGAATTGTGCCATGCTATTTGACATTCTGTATTATTCAACCCTCTTTTCAAAATTGACTGTTTAGGGTGGACACGTGTTCCATTCTGTGCGGGACAGTCTCCTCTAGCTTTTAAAGATACCCTTTGGTCTGAAAAAAATATTTTTTAACCCTATTTAATGACTTTAAATACAGAGTTTTTTCAAATGCAACCAAAGATTTGGAAGTAAAAATTACAAATATGTTTCCTAGGTAAACTAGGATGGTCTCCGTTACACTTTAGAGGCATAAATGAGCGAAGCACTCTTTAAAAATTGTCAATGATATAATTACAAGAAGAGTAGATAATTAAAAAGCTACGACGTGTCCCGTCTCATATTTTTTATAGTGTTCAATACAACTTTTTATGTTACCTTTTGCGGCCGCGTAAAATCTAATAAGTCAGGTTTCCCATAAGGAAACGGTTGAGGAAAAGCCATTGGAATATAGCCAAGCCTCATGAATTCGTTAACAGGTGATGTTCCCGTCGGCCACATCAGTCTCGTCTGAACGTTATCCCTTTGGCGAGACTGAGCAATCATAAGCACCGATGTTTCGTTAACTTGATCCTCTTCAATTTCACCAAGATTTTCTTGGTTTTCACGTTCACGGTACTCTCATGTGAACAGTCATTGATTGGTAGTTGACCTAACGCTTCATCACTTACGGTTATGTCGAAATAGAAAGAGTTATGAGACTTATGCCAAACGAGTGCTCGTTGCAGTTTTTCACGTCTAACTTTGAAATCAATATGGCCAAAGACGCCCTCACGTTGGACAATGATTACCTTTTAAGTTTTCGGGTAGTGTAGGCAATACAGATGCGATTTCAGAAATATCTTGCTCAACATTAATGATGTTACCTTTGTAGTGAAACTGGCCACCTTGACCACACGCTTGAACTTGGTAAACGCACATAGCGGGATGAACGCGCAATCAACGTTTGCTCTACAATTGTCAGGTCAGTTAACTCGTTAGGAACTCTTGTCACATCCATCTTGTTTATCGCCGTGAATTTAGTTGTATTTAATCGACAACGCGAACAAATCGGTGATTGGTTTGATGTTGTTAGTTTTTGGCGTTGACAGTAAACAAAACAGTGACAGTTTTCAACAGCTGTTTATTTAATTTAAATGAAGTCAGTTAAAAACATGTGAGAAAAACCCAATAAAATATTTCTTCCATTACAATTACATGTGAACTTTAAGACCCAGTAGGGCCTAACCTAGGAGGAATTTTGCAAATCTCTCTAAAGATAAACCTTCTCCTCGGTATCACCTAGCTACTGGCCAAATTTCATATCAATCGGTAAAGCCATTACACTGTGGTGCCGTTAGAAAGAAGTGACAAAGTGAGGGAAAGAGAGCTTCGCTCAATTATGCTTAATTGCTTCAGGCACTTGGAACAACTAACTCTTAGCAGTTCATTGATTGAACATATTATTTTATACAGTAAGTGTTCAAACAAACTGTCTTAAACATTTACTACACTTTTGGAAAAAAACAAGAAATATTTGTAGGCTACCTTTAATGTAATAACCTCAAAACAACAACATACAAGTGAAAATAAACTACTTTGCAATGACAAGAACTAGCTGAAGGAGAATGGAGCAAATGAAGTATGAATCCCACTTGCAAAATAGTAGGTATCTTAGAAATTTACTTTTCGTCATACTGCTTTGAAAACGGCTGTTTTCAATACATCCGTTGCGGGGCTAAAGTAGTTCTTTTCATCCCTAGGGCGAAAAAGAATCAGCTGGTGTCGTGGTCATCAGCTGTTCGTTTTTGTCGTTTATATCAGTGTAGTAACACTGCAAACTTGTGTACATCGATTGTATCGAGAGTCGTAGTTGCTTATTTTATCGATTGTAATTCATTTTTGCCGGTGTAATGTTAGTCCACAACGTTGGATATAACAACCGCAATAGTTAGTCTAACCTAACACTAACACAAACGTGGCAAACAATAGTTGAATACATCTGTAACAGCTGTTTTGTTTTAAATAGCAAGAACAAGATGGAAGCCATTTTTTGAGCTGATTTTTAAAGGTAAACAAGTTGTACAATTTTAGTTTTGTGAAGTAGTTAGCTTAATATATTGTGCAGTATGACGAAAAATATAGTTCATCACACGGACCAAAAGTTGCTTTTCGATCCGCCTCATTTTCCGCCCTCAGCTTCACCTCGGTCGTTGAACTTGAGCTCGTATCGAAAAGCGTCATTTTTGGCCCTAGTGATGAAATATACTATTACGTACTTGTAAATTTGGTTGCGCTTTTAACCAACCACCCTGAATATTAGTTATACATATAAATTGAATTATATACAATTTTATTTACATATAATCTTTACTTTAAATGTTAAGAGTTGTTTTATAAAATATTCTACATAACTTCGTCATGTATTCAAACAGATTTTTTTATAAAATTAATACCAAGTAAGTAAAGTGAAATAGTCCCTAACATTAATCTACAACAAGTTATTTTCTTGTTAATGTTTTCCCTTTCTGGCCACAGGGCATACACAGCCCGATTATCCGAGTGACTGTTTTTTTACCTAAGCCTGATGGCCACCGTATTTAGTTTCTTTTAATGTTTTCAATGTGTGTGAGTTGATTAGTTTGAAAGATGAAATATAGCTGTGGCTAACCACAGCTGTACAGCGTATTTAATGAATGTTGTGCATAAACTTGTAGCAATCAAAATATTTGTATCGCTTTTTAATAACCGCAAATTTTAAACTTAGATTATTTTTCTTAACTGTAGTTTTTAAGGGTTTTCCATTGCTTTATGTTGTCTCTGAGTGAATGGAAAAATAATTTCTCTGTTAGAATTTAATTACAAATAAGCATGTGACTAATTCTTGTAAAATAATGGATGTACTGAAAGTTAGTGTTCTGAACGGAAGTTGATAATTATTCGTCTATAACATTTCTGTTCTGAGAGAATTGTCGAAATCTTCAGTTATGAAAATCGAGTTCTATAAATTTTAATCATACAAATAATAGTTTAACTAACATTTTAACGAGTTACAACTATATTTTGTGAAACTGAGGCAGCAAGTGATCTTGTACTAACGAGTTTTAAAATCAGTAACAAATGAGAGTACATTATGTAATATATTCATGTTTATAAGGTATAACATAACCCTGTTTCATCTTCTGGCTTGTTTTTGCCAACTGGCCGAAGTGAAAAGCTGTTATGCATCTGGTTTAAGGGTGTTTTGACGCGAGCGAGACTGACTGTGAGCATCACGCAACACTCACTCGGGTGTCTATGGTACAACTGGCAGCAGGGCCGTCACATCTCAAGGTCGGGCCCAGGGCCACATTCTGACTGCGAGGCCCCCTCCCCTAACTTATAAAAACAGCATTCAATGACCCCACACCCATCTAATGTAGGCCTACACGTCACACCATTGTCTATTTTAACTAGTAAAATTCATTTACATAAGTAGCAAGAACAGTTTTTGGCTAGTACAATCAAACTGGTTTACGTATTGACAAATAAAACATGGTTCGGATGTCATTTTGCCAATATCACCTGGTCGAGACATCGCTTACAATCAATATTAGATGATGAAATCGTTAGTTACAGCAGATATTAAGTGGCCCAGCCACCACTTTTGCCAATATTATGTATACTCTCATCATTTTCGGCCTTTATTATATCATCTATTCGTCATTTTGGCCGATATTATGTTTTCTGTTGTCATTTACAGCCGAAATTACGAGGTCCGGTCTTCATTGTCGGCCGATTTTACATGATGTGATCGCCTTTTGTGGTCGTTGCTATGTGATTTGGTCAAAAATCGGCGAGAAATACTCGCTCGAACTTTCGAGTATTTTTCAAAACTTAAATAAATAAAAATACTCAGCCAAAAACTCAAAGTTTCAAGTACTCGCACTACCTGAATATTTTACCATATTTGCGGGCTTTGGCCGGGCCCGGGGACAGTAGTAGCGCTAGCCCCCCCCCCCATGTGGCGGCCCTGACTGACAGACTCGCGCGACCATGACATCGTAGCATTGGTTTTTGTTTGTAGTTGTAAGCAAAAGCATCGTACATAGAAGCAATGTAAAAATCCTTGCCATTACAGAAAATTTATTTCAATTTTAAAATGCTCTTCGCTGTCAAAATAATTGCAAAAGTGTAAAATATATATAATTTTTAACAACCCCCCAAAATGTGTTCAGGGTGTCACGTCATGTACTTCTATGGTGGTCCCAGGCTTAAGTCTCACCGTGCGGGTCATGCTAATTGTTCACTTTTCCATAGGAAATTCACTAATAAATTTATTTATATTTTGTATAACTGATGTTAATGTGTAAAGGCATCTTCATGGTTCATACTTTCTGGAAGATCAGGGGAGTCAGGGAATTTGGAAAAGCTCAGAGAAAAAGTTGAAAAAATGCTGGAAAGTTTTTAATTTAATTGTAAACGCAAAGCGATACTGTGCCAAAACCGGAACTTTATCCATATTTGTTAAATCGGTTTTTATGGTGCAACAAATAGTAGTTGAACCAGAACTGGTAAGGCAAAAATTGTATTGGACAACTAGTTGGAAAAATTACAATTTAAAAAATAAACAGAGCGTTGGACGGCTATGGGGAAGGTGGAGGCCGATAAAGAAAAGAATTCAAACAATTTGTACTTATATTGTAAACTAGTACTGGCGGCCGCTATCGCTACCACAGGAAATAATCAGCTGTTTGAGGAACAAACCCACAGCTGATTACTCCCGGCTCCGCTAATATATGCCAAAATGGCCTAAAAACATAAAGCTTTAATCTACCGTAGCTCAGATAAGGTTGCTCTTGAAGAAAAAACACGGCAGCTTCCCTGACCTCGATTACCCCTAAAAAATATCTTTTTGTAGCTTGGGAGCCATTACAGCTCGAGAAACAGCTGCGGACGGACGGACGCACGGAGCCACAGACAAATGCGATCATAGTATTGATAAAGTGTACATTACGAATCGAAAGTCAGAAAAAAGTAACTATAAAAGTCTGAATCATGGTCTTAACCTAATCAAAAACATTGTTTTTGCCAACACCATTTTCACGCTTTCGTATGATGGTAATATATACGAACACTGCAACAGCAGGATTAAAAAGTAGAAATTACAGTAAAAACAAATCATAGTTTGTTTTACCAAACGCCCTTAAACCAAGGTTTAAAGCAATTAACAAAATGTTTGTCATATTTTAGCAATAAAATAAGAAATAACTTAGTTATAAACATCATTTTAAGTAATTATGTATGTTTAACCTTCTTCATAGCAATAATAACTACAACCATTGATTTTGAATACAGAATAGATGAACCGAGCTTATGGCCCATCTGTAACCCAAAAATACACCATGAAACTAGTGCTACACCATCTCAAGAGAAGGCGCTGGCTACCAGGGTTTCAATTTGCAGGATTTTTATCCCGTTTCTGGGATTTTCAAAACTTGCGCGGGATTAAAACGGGATGCGGGATAAAAACATCAATATTACTGATATAGTATCGCCGATCATTATGCGAAAATTTACCTGTTTGAGGGATAAATGTTTAATGTCAGGTTGTTTACAAGGTGTTAATTATTGTTATTTACAAAAAATGTATAAATATGTTATATAATTGTTTCATCAAAACCCTTCTTTTGTTGCTCAGCCTAGTTGGTTGCGTAGTTATCATTTTTCCCGCAACATAGCAATATTTGCAGGTTAAGAAGAACATTATTGTTTTATAAAATCGTGTACAACTATAAAATATAAAGTTTTTAAATCTTTAAAACAGCGAGCATCACAAACACACGGTTAGGCCCATTCTTCACACATGAAATCAAATCGCTGCATTTTTCTCGCTCGTAGAATGGGCCTTAGGCTTATATAAGTGCCTCTTTGGCATGAGCCTGCGATGCGACATCGTGACAGTGTAGAATCATTGACTATAAATACTGAAGTAGACTTCTCATTGCCATTATAAAATGTGTCCCTAGTTTTGTGTATGCCAGGATTGAAAGAGGTCGTAGTTTACACCAATCACCAACAGAGTGTACTGCTGTCAACTATTACTTATCCTCTCAAGGAGGGGATAATACAACAGTTGGTGTGTCAGGAAGCAAACATTAGTTGATTATTACTTGCTTTTTGGGGTGGAGATATTTTAAAACTTAACGTAAATAACTGAAATAAAAAGTTGACAGCAGCACAATCTGTCGGTGACCCAATCAAACTACTTCAATTTTTAATTCTAGCATACACTAAAAGTGGGACAGCTGGGCCATATGGATGGGATGTCTCCTTCAGTATTTATAGTCAATGGTAGAATGAATGAGAAATCGTTGTCACCGTTGTATTTTGTTGTTGAGAATAGTTTGGACATAGTTTTCCTCGCCGGGAGAAGTGACATCGCTCGTATCACCGACAAAATGTTTGTCGCCCAGCTGAACGAAGCCTTAGGAGCAGAGTAGAACAAAGCAGAAATACTTAGTTTAACAACAGAGAAGAAACAAAAGTGGGATGAAAAGGGATTTTTTAGGGAGATTTAACGGGATAAAACGGGATTTATTTTATGTGAAGAACGGGATTGTTATATTTGTTTTGGCCAGCAGCTGATAGAGTGGGCTGATTAGTGGACCAGCTGATCCGTTTTTCTGGCTTCAAAAATTAACCAGTCTCGGGATATCTATTCTGTATTCAAAATCAATGCTACACCTAGAAGCAATATTGCACATACCATGTTTCAAGCACAGTATTCATATGTATATTTTGCACATTTTAATCGATAGCCTAAGAAAGAAAAATTTAAATCTGTAGAAAACAATTGTGATCATTTTGTATCAGGTAGGCTGTCTAGTTTTACATATAAGGTAGGCTGTCTAGTTTTACATATCAGGTAGGCTGTCTAGTTTTACATATCAGGTAGGCTGTCTAGTTTTACATATCAGGTAGGCTGTCTAGTTTTACATATCAGGTAGGCTGTCTAGTTTTACATATCAGGTAGGCTGTCTAGTTTTACATATCAGGTAGGCTGTCTAGTTTTACATATCAGGTAGGCTGTCTAGTTTTACATATCAGGTAGGCTGTCTAGTTTTACATATCAGGTAGGCTGTCTAGTTTTACATTGCACCTTTCTCACTCAACTTTTAAATGTTGTTTGTCCAATTATATATTTTTTGAAAGCAATGTTTCATGACTGTTTGCCTTTCACCAGTCGAATTATTTTACATATTTGGTGTGTAAACGTTGCCATTAAACTGTACAGTGTGTATACAACAATTATATCAGAGGCATGTTAAATGGTGGCATATGCTTGGAAAAGAACCTTTGCGTTCGAAACATAAGTTTCAGGAAAGTGTTGGGAGCTGGTAGCGACCAGTGACCAAAGAATAACAGACTGGCGATAGCGCGCTGGGTTAGAACCGGGCAACCTCTGAGTGGTGGGGATGAATCCACGTGAATCGTCAACTACCGAGTGTTGCCGTCGCTGGCGCAGTCCCGGTGCTGTCTTTAATTCAAGATGATCACTGTACCAACAGATTTAATTTTATTATTATTATTTACCTCATTACCCTCAGTGAATAACATTTGTTCAATAACTTATTGCCTTTCTCACATGAATAACATTTCTCATACAAAATATGAGTATGAAGTTTGATTGCGATTATTCCTAACTTTGAGGCTGCCTGCAGGCTAAACTAAGCATTTTGAGAAAAAATATGAAGAATACAAATTTGTTCATCATGTCTTCTCCGAAAACTTTCTCGCTGACAAAACTTGCCTGACAAAAAAATAAAATAATCCTCACAGATTAACCTGTCCCATGTCTAAATTAAAAAACAAAACTTGATCTCCTTAATTTTTAATTTTTTAAGTTATTAGTGAATTTCCTTTGGAAAGTGAACTATTAGCATGACCTGCACGGTGAAACTTAAGCCCGGGACCACCATAGAAGTTCCTAACGTGACCCCCTGAACACGTTTTGGGGGGTCGTTCAAAATTTTATATATATATATAGACATATATATATATATATATATGTGTTTGCACTCTAGCGGTCGCAATTTTTGTCCGATTTACTTCAAATTTGGTCGGGACGTTCCTTTCTGTAATCAGTTGGACAAGTTCGTTGGGCAAAACAATCGGAAAACTTTAAACCCCTTTTTTGGGGATTAATCTTTCAAATTTCGAGGGTCATAAAAGCCCCAGATGCAAAATAAATGCATGTAAAAAGATGGGAATTAGTGAGGCAAAAGTTTTAAGCCCTCTCTCGTCATTCTAGCATAAATATTTACCGAGTTATTAAAGAAAATGTGTATCGACTAAACACAGTACGTTGTCTTATGGGGGTTTTACACTAGAAAAGCCTGTTATTCCTTTGTTAGAGTTCTTTTATCATCCCCAGCAACCTCACACCTACTTTCAAGCCTGTGTGGACCTTCTCCTAACCTTATAATGCGCAAAATTGTATTCCCAGCTTTGCAAGTAAATGAAAACAGGAGTATCAGAACAGCCAAAAAAATCAATGTTTTCAGATTTCAATAAAAATTGGAAAAATGTATGTTTTTACACTTATTTTGAGTTTTACAAGTTTTTATGTGGAAATTCACTTCCCTCACGTCAGCGTGCTGCGTGCGAACTCGTTTAAATATTTTATGTTTTACTCCAACTCAACCCATTGCTGTTGACATACTGTTTTATTCAATTTCACAAAAAAAAACAAAATTTTATCTTAGCTCTAACTGTACGTTTAGACGGTTGTAATGAGACGCAGCGAATTACAATTTGTGCCAGTAGCGGCCAGTGGCTGAGTGGTGGGGGACCGGCTTCAACTACTGTAATGTATAGTGGATAGGGATTGCCAGTCTATGTTATTCTTTGGTCGCTGGTGGCGACAATCAATGCTGGTCACATTGCTGGGTAAAACTCAGTATGTTGTCACAATCAAACAAATGCACCCTGAAGCTAAACAATTATAGCTGTGGGGAATGTTTCTAGGGTCTCAAGACAAACTGCAACGTCACAAGGCTCACAACTGCCACAGGCTATCTAGGGTGATGTTGTAACTAACTTAGCTAAAAGATTATGTGCCTAAGTCTCATCCTATATAGTCTACGCTGGGGTCTAGTAGGCTCTGCCTCCTCAAAGGTCAGCACTGAGGTTTGTTGATAGGGTTATTGACCACTGCAGCCAAGCTGTCTGTTGCTGAGGCACTATCATCTATTTCTCCAGCTTCTTTCTGTTTGAAGTTGCTAGACAATCTGACCCTGAGGAGATATCCAATGTAGGGGTAGAGATAACATCAACACACCTCATGTCACAGTGCAATCTATTCACAATTGTCTCATACTCTATTGTCCTGTCCAGCTCTGATCCTGTCCTTGACCAATTCATAACCTCGGTGTGGAATCTGCTATTGGAAACCCACTGTCCGCGGTCCCAAGTGTTTGAGTTGCCAGTTATGTGAGTACATTGTGTGGTTTGTCTCAAGCTGTTGCTGTCAAAGTAGTAAAGTGGACAATCTGACCCTGAGGAGATATCCAATGTAGGGGTAGAGATAACATCAACACACCTCATGTCACAGTGGTATCTATTCACAATTGTCTCATACTCTATTGTCCTGTCCAGCTCTGATCCTGACCTTGACCAATTCATAACCTCGGTGTGGAATCTGCTATTGGAAACCCACTGTCCGCGGTCCCAAGTGTTTGAGTTGCCAGTTATGTGAGTACATTGTGTGGTTTGTCTCAAGCTGTTGCTGTCAAAGTAGTAAAGTGGACAATCTGACCCTGAGGAGATATCCAATGTAGGGGTAGAGATAACATCAACACACCTCATGTCACAGTGCAATCTATTCACAATTGTCTCATACTCTATTGTCCTGTCCAGCTCTGATCCTGTCCTTGACCAATTCATAACCTCGGTGTGGAATCTGCTATTGGAAACCCACTGTCCGCGGTCCCAAGTGTTTGAGTTGCCAGTTATGTGAGTACATTGTGTGGTTTGTCTCAAGCTGTTGCTGTCAAAGTAGTAAAGTGGACAATCTGACCCTGAGGAGATATCCAATGTAGGGGTAGAGATAACATCAACACACCTCATGTCACAGTGGTATCTATTCACAATTGTCTCATACTCTATTGTCCTGTCCAGCTCTGATCCTGACCTTGACCAATTCATAACCTCGGTGTGGAATCTGCTATTGGAAACCCACTGTCCGCGGTCCCAAGTGTTTGAGTTGCCAGTTATGTGAGTACATTGTGTGGTTTGTGTCGCAGTGTGGTTTGTCTTTCTCTGTCGTGGTGTGTTGCAGGTTTGTTACATTTAACACGAACACTAGCTTCACCTGATGGATTTCTTTTTGAGATATGATGCTCTAATTATAAAACACATACAGACAAATTGATGGAAAACCGCCTCTTAGAAATAGTTTTCAAGTGCTAGCGGAGTTAGAATCGCATGAAGAAGTGAGTAAGCCTAGGCCTACGCGTGAAATTGTAGTGTCATCCAGTAAGACTTTAAATTTAACTCAAAATAACAATAAGACTGAGCCTAAAATTAAAATCTATGCAGACAGTCAAGGCAGAAGTGTAAGCACTGAGTTGTCTCGGAAAGCAAACTTTCGGGTGACAAGTGTCATTAAACCGAACGCTAATTTTGAACATGCCACAGCTGAATCGGTGTGTGACAAATCTGGTATGGGTTTGGGTGATATGGTGGTTTTCATCGCAGGGACTAATGATGTGTCGAGAAATGAGACACAACATCTTCGTTTAGGTTTCAGAAAAAGACTTCAGGACATGAGGGAGACCAACGTAGTAGTTTTCTCAATACCTCGCAGACACGACTTGGAGTCCTGGTCCTGCGTGAATTCTGAGGTGGATCGGGCTAACGAAGAAATTCAGAAGACATGTAAACATTTTCCAAATGTCACTTATGTGGGAATTGGTAATATAGGTCGTAGGTTCCATACATCCCATGGTCTTCACCTTAACAGACTTGGTAAGACTATTGTAGTTGATAAAATCTTAAGAGTTAGCAAAATTATTGTCAAATGAGGATAAAAAGCAAGCAATTCCTGTTAAAGAATGTTTTTTAGGCCAAGCAGTAGAAATCTCAAATTCATAAGTGGTACTGCTGGTGGTAGTGTCAAGGTTGACAAGACTGTCAAAATTTTACAAATCAATAGCCAATGTATTCGTAACAAAGTATTAGAATTAGAATATTTAGCACATAGTGAACAAATTGACATTATTTGTATTAGTGAGCATTGGCTTAAGGAATCTCAAATTTCTTTGTACACTCCAACTGGATTTGAGGCAGTTGGCTTTGTCTGTCGTGAAACTAAAAAGAATGGAGGTGCGGGAATTTTTATAAACCCCACTCTTGATTTTAGTGAAATTGACCTCAATAAGTACAACTATGAAAACAATATTGGAATTTCTGGTATAAAATTAAAAGACATAGCTATTGTCTCTTTGTATAGGCCACCTAGTGGTGATATAAATATTTTCTTTGTAAATTTTGAAAGAGTTGTAAAGGCTGTGATGAGGTGTCATCTAATGTAATTGTGTGTGGTGATTATAATATCCAATTTCTCAAAATGAGTGATCCTATCACCATCTCTTTTCTAAATATTTTGAGGTCACTAAATTTGAAAGTTACCAATCACCTTCCAACAAGGAAAAAATCTTGTTTGGATGACATTCTTGTTAATTTTTCAGAGTATTGGTATGAAATAAAACTCTTAAAAGATTGTATCTCGGACCATGATCCCCTGCTTTTTAGTTTTAAAAATTTTTTAGTTAAGAACTATCAAGACAATAGTTTGATTGAAAATAGACTAGTTCGTAAGCAAAATGAAAGTCAAGTTGCTCTTTTTATTGGCAAATTGTTGGTTGAAAAGTGGGAGATGGTTGATCACTATTTAAATGGTTTTATTGATGTATAAATGTTATGTGATAGTTTTTTCAACAGATATGTTAGTATTTGGCACTCGTCATCTCCTTTAGTGTTATGTAAAAGTAGTTGTGCGGGTCCAAAAAAAAGTTTAATTGGTTTAATGCTGACTTGAAAAAATGTAAAGATCTTATGATAGGCTATTATGATGTTTTCAAAAATATGGAAAGAAGTAAGTCTGAATTGGCTGAGGCAGCTCGCAAAACTTATTTATTTTTCAAAAATCAGTACAAAACTAAGTAAGATAAAGGATGCCAAGAGACTGACTTTTGAGCAGTACATTGACAGAGCAAACAATAAATACAAGGCTGCTTGGGAGGTGATCACAGCTGAAACAAAGAACACTATACAGGTACGAGGAAAGTTACACTTAATCCTGATAAACTTAATAATTATTTCCTTGATTCAGTTTCAGATTTACATGGGAAAATTCCCTCCACTAACACACCAGCATTAAATCTTGCACAACGACTAAAACACACTACACCAGATTTCATGTGGAGGACAATAACATCTGATGAGGTAACCAAAACCGTTTCTAAACTTTCCAATTCCAAGAGTACTGATTTTTATTGGATTTCAAATTATTTACTTAAAAGTACAATTATATACTTTTGTGAACCTTTCACTTTTGTTATCAATCAATGGTTGTTTCTTCATGGTTATTTTTCGGATCTTTTCAAGATATCTAAGATCACACCTGTTTTCAAAAAGGGTGATAAAAATTCACCTCAAAATTATCGCCCGGTGTCTATAGTTCCTATTTTTTCTAAGGTTTTTGAATCTATCATGTATACTCAATTAGTTTATCATTTTGAGTCTAATAACCTCATTAGCAACTGTCAGCATGGCATCAGATCAAAATTTTCCACAACTTCAGCTGTTTCAAGTCTGGTTCAAGATGCTCTATTGGCTTTGGAGAAGAAAGAATCTGTCACCCTTACGCTTTGTGATTTAAGCAAAGCGTTTGATTGTGTTGAACATGAAACTCTCTTGGAAAAACTCTGTTTTTATGGGTTCGCTAATGACTCACTTCATTTAATTAAATCTTATCTTACTAATCGCAAACAATATGTATCAATTTCTGGTCTTGATTCATCAACTCTCTCTGTCACCACAGGCGTTCCGCAAGGATCGGTTCTTGGTCCCTTCCTGTTTATAGTGTTTGTCAACGACTTGCCTTCCAATGTTCCTTCAAAAGTTGTAGTCTATGCAGATGATACCACTTTATTTTCTTCTAATAATAATTTGAAAGACTTGAAAGAAAGGGTGAGACAGGCCTTTATTTCTGTTGAAAATTGGTTCTCTTCCAACAAATTGCTTTGTAACAAAGATAAAACGCAAGAATTGTTGCTCAGCCTGTCACATTTTAGTGGTCATCAGTCCGTCAAATTGCTCGGTTTCCACATTGACAACAAATTGAACTGGAAATCACACATAATTAATGTATGTAATAGAATCTCAAGAGTATCCTTTTTAATGTGGAAGCTCAGGGACTTCGTTGGAGATGCTTATTTGAGAGTTGCTTATTTCACATTTTTTCATCTCATGTCTCATATGGTATCATCCTGTGGGGGCACTCTAGTGCTGTTCATGAAATTTTGTTAATTCAAAAGAAGGTGATTAGGACTATTTGTAGAGCAGGACATGATGCACATTGCAAACCGCTTTTTATTGATTTGAATATTATGACAGTTGTTAACCTCTACATTTTTTACATTCTAACTTACACTAAATCTCACATTACAGAATTCATTGATAGGCACACCATCCATCATCACAACACCAGAAACAGGAACAAAATTGATCTTCCGCAACACAGGCTGGCCAAATCAGGTAACTCTTTCAAATTCAATTGTGTAAAATTTTTTAATAAGTTGCCTCATTCAGCTCGACATGTTTCCACAAACAGGTTTAAGTCAATTTTAAATCAATGGCTCATCGCCAATCCTTTTTATGGAATTGAGGAATTTATGGCATGTAAACAGTACATGACCTTTTAAGGTATGTAGGTCTAGCAAGAAGCTTATTTAATTTAGTTTTAAGAACTTTGTTTATCTTATTAGTTATAAGACCACTGCTGACTTGTCCTATCTCTGTTTTGTAACGGACTAATGGAAATAAAGATTACTGATTACTGAAACAGTAGATTAACCGTATGTTTATGTTATTTACCTGCATGGTCTACGCAAAATAAACATGAACCATCACCAACAATGAATTCTAAACAAAGAAGCATGTGTTTATATGGCATTCCTTGCTTTTGACCCATGGACCAGTACTCTTAAGTTTGTGTAGGAAGTTTGTTAGTACCCAGTATATGTCCAATATTTATTCCTCTGGCGTATGTTTTAAAATGTATTTGAATTGGTCGCTCATTGTTAAAATCAAAATCTCAAAGAGAATGGAAAAATTTAGTTTTGTGGACAATTTCAAAATACTGAAGTTTAATTTGTTAAGGTCTGACTTATATTTGTCTTAAAGAATGTACATCAACAATATATATTTGCAGAACAACAAAACCAATGGATCTTAACAAGATAGCCACCAGTTGCAACATAGAGCCCTGTTGTTTTACATCAGAGTATGGAGTATATCGTACATACATTGGGTGCATTTGTTTAACATAGAAAACTGCAATGACGCTCTGATGTTAAGTTATGGTGGTTAGTCCAACTGAGGTGGCTTAAACATTGCTATGTTATTTTTATAGGAAAGATATTCTAATAAAGTAGTGCTCCAGGTGATGTGAAGAATGCTTCTCATAGCTACTCGCGGACCATTCCACATAGGGGACTGAACGACTTTGGATACTTTTCTCTGACCTCAGGACCGGGGGCTGAACAACGTTATCATTAAACTATACAGTGTTTATAAAAGAGTTGTTAAAACCCTATGTTTATATCGGAAGCATTAAAATAGTGGCCCACGTTTGGGAAATAAACTTTATGATAGAAACAAAATTTGTAGGAAAGCGTTGGAAACCAGTGGCAACTGTCAATGCAGCCACTCACAATGTTATGCTGGGGTAAAACTCAGTCTGTTGTTTACACTATTAAACATACACCAGCTAACATGAAGCTAACATGTTGAGTATGTTCCTTGGGTCCCAAGATGGACTGCAACGTCACACGTCTCACACCTACGACAGGTTATCTAGGGTGATGTTATTACTATGTTAGCGGTCAAATAAATTGACAGTTGGTCTGTAGCCAGTAGAAAGGTTGTTCGCTGTCACTGTTGCCATTTTCCCATAGAAAATCATCACTAGAATGTTATTCCGATCAGCTGGTGTGGAGTTTTGGCAATGCAGCACATCTACTATTGGCTGCTCTCGGTTGATATCCTGGTATACCACGCCCTCAACTGTCAATTTATCTGTCCCCTATTATAAGTTAGCTAAAACATTATGTGCCTAGCGACTGATAAAAAACAGTGTACATTTAGTTTAAGTCCCACCCTGTATAGTCTACGCTGGAGTCTAGAAGGTCTGGCTCTTCAAAGGTCAGCACTGAGGTTTGTTGATAGGGTTATTGACCACTGCAGCCAAGCTGTCTGTTGCTGAGGCACTATCATCTATTTCTCCAGCTTCTTTCTGTTTGAAGTTGCTAGACAATCTGACCCTGAGGAGATATCCAATGCAGGGGTAGAGATAACATCAATGCACCTCATGTCACAGTGGTGTCTATTCACAATTGTCTCACACTATTGTCCTGTCCAGCTCTGATCCTGTCCTTGACCAATTCATAACCTCGGTGTGGAATCTGCTATTGGAAACCCACTGTTCGCGGTCCCAAGTGTTTGAGTTGCCAGTTATGTGAGTACATTGTGTGGTTTGCCTCTCTTTGCCGTGGTGTGTTGCAGGTTTGTTAGATCTATCCCGGTTTTATAGTCAAATGAAATCAGACAGCTGATAAGTTACATGTGTTTTAACTTGGGATTTTGTATTTAACTTATTTCCTCAGGAGAGATTTTACGAACAAACTCTAATTGTTCCTCTGATTTTCTCACCGATATCTTTAATTCGAGTACATTGTTTAAGGGGTCAGACTTGTGGTTTTCTACTGTAATTATTTGTAATGTTCCATTAGTACATTATTTGGAATTGGCATGGTGTCTTGATGCAATAATATACATCACACAACACACCAAATGACTCAACCCACATTTCTGGGGAATTTTCCGGGTCAGAAATTATGGGGCTTTAAAGGTTCTGAAATTCAGTTTTATCTTTATTTTGCTAAATATCATTAAATTTAAATGAAATAGAGAAATGTCCTTATCACTATTCAATGCAATTTTAAATACTAAATAATTTAGTGTTGGATTATTAATATGCGGCTAATGGTTCGTTCAATTAGTGGTAAATGCAGTATATTACCCGATGTTATCTTCTATCGATATCTATAAATACGAAAAACCGATCATCACCCAGGCCAAACCTCTACACCCTCAACCACGAAATCTGGCACGTATACTCTTTCCACAACGTAGATAACCACTAAGAAAGGATTTTACGAAATTCCCATAGGGCTACGCCCCACGGGGAGTCAAAGTTCCAATCCTGTGTTATTGAGCTGATAAGAATTCCAACAGCTGATCATGTTTTGTAGTAGTTCCACGGGTTAACCACAGAATGCAGCACACACACACGTTGTTTTCCCGGATGAAACCATGTTCGATAGCAGCTAGTTGTTATATAGAATCAATATATTTCAATTTCTCTCTTAGTTACATATCAATTTAATTTAAGCATGGTATCAAACTTAAGAGCCGGCTACCCTGTCGGCTATATTGGTTTTATCGCCCATTAGAATAATGTTGTACAGACACCAATTTTTCGCTTATGTCTTGAGATAAAATTTGGTTTTGGTGTCTATTGAAAGATATTCTTACCGCAGGTGATAGTTGTGGAAGATATTTTGAAAATGAATTATAATATTTAATAACAAATGTAATTATTGTTTTTAAGTTTGACAATTTTTTTCTGGTAATCTGTAACACTTTTACGAATTTTTACTCGAAAAAATCAATCTCTACTTTATTTTGAGTAGTAACAAAAATTTACCTAAATCAAATTGAAAATTAAATAAAAATGTGGATCCTTAATAGATGTTTAGTTAGCATTGTGCTTATGGAGAATCAATGCAATATGACGGACGGGGGAGCGTGGCTTTAAGCTCGACTAATAGAGGACATTTTGGAATGTAATGCTATCTAACCGATGAACGGGAGTAGAGGGAGGATTTCCCCTTAAAACTACTTTGTGTAGCTGATATGAAGTATGTGTCAGTAACGTGACATGTCCTGTACCATCTGTATTGTTACCTATATCATATTTCTCAAGAGTGTTATTTTGTTGGTAGGTCATTTTTACCACTTATCTAAACCAATAATTAAGTATTAAATCAGAACCGTAAAAATTATATATTTAATGGATGATTCTCTCTCATTAGTTTATCAACACCCTGGTGGTGCTATCTTACAGCACAGGCTCAACTAACTTAAAACGAGTTCGCAAGCAGCACGCTGACGTGAGGGAAGTGAATTTCCACAGAAAAAATGTTAAAACTCGGAATCAGTGTAAAAACAAACATTTATTCCAATTTTTATTGAAATCTGAAAACATTGATCTTTTGGCTGTTCTGATGCTCCTGGTTTCATTTACCTGCGATGTTGGGATTACAGTTTTGCGCATTATAAGGCTAGGAGAAGGTCCAGTCAGGCTTGAAAGTTGGTTTGAGGTTGCTGGGGATGAGAAAATTACAACTACAAATGAAAATCAGGCCTTTCTAAAGTAAAACCCCCATAATACAACGTACTGTGTTTAGGCGATACACATTTTCTTTAATAACTCTGTAAATATATATGCTAGAACGAGAGAGGCTTAAAACTTTCGCCTCACTAATTGCCATCTTTTTACATGAATGAATTTTACATGCGGGGCTTTTCTGACCCTTTTTTGGCCAAAAAACTCAAAATTTGAAAGATTAATCCCCAAAAAAGGGATTTAGAGTTTTCCGATTGTTTTGCGCAACGAACTTGTCCAACTGATTACAGAAAGGAACGTCCCTACCAAATTTGAAGTAAATCGGACAAAAAATGTGACCGCTAGAGTGCAAACATATATATATATAATTTTGAACAACTCCCCAAAACGTGTTCAGGGGGTCACGTTAGGAACTTCTATGGTGGTCCCGGGCTTAAGTTTCACCGTGCGGGTCATGCTAATAGTTCACTTTCTTAAGGAAATTCACTAACAAGGTGTTTCAATGCGCAAAGGAAATTTTAGTTAATTTTTCTTCATTAACACTAGTGGATTTTTAAAAATGTTTTGATGGGGAAATCTCCAAGCCATGGACTTGTTACTGAGGTTTGGCTGGCAGATGATGATAGTCCCTCACCTCAAAGTACGAAAAAGTGGTGTGTAGTTTAAAATAAAAGACAACCGAGCTGAGAAAATGAGGCTGCTATTAATAGAGCAAAATGAATTGGTTCGTCTTGCAAATTGGAATAACAAATGAGTGAAGTAAAAAATTCTACCTTGCTAGCAAAACAAAGAACTTGGCAATGCCTCACTTGTTGTATAATAAATGAATGGGAATGTCCACCACTAGGAGGAGGTTCATCAAGTCAATTAGTATTCATTTGCCAGTAGAAGACGGGTGAATTCGCTTGGCTTACACAGAGAAATAAGTAAAATAAAATAATTTACCGCTTCGATAAATAAACTAAGCTGTGATTAAATCGCATGAGGGGTAACTAAATGATCTTTTATGAGCAAAGTTACCATGTTTTCCTTTACATTAACCCCCAGAGTCCACATTAGTAAATAAACTCTTAGGCTGCTGTACGTAGAATATGCTAATTATTTATTTGTGAATAAAAAGAGAATAAGTAATTGCTGTAACTGTCCCACAAAGGCTCTTCCAAGTTTCATAAAAATATATAAATATATAAAACATTTTAGTAATTCTCCATAAGATTAGCATTATTCTGCCTACGCAGGTTTGCTGCTTCAGGGACACCAAAGTGGGTTTTTTAGCAGGTCACTACCAGATGAAGCGGGTACCAAGCGACTTTAAGAGGGGGCTCCATTCACTAAACTTAGTGTTTCTAGCTGTATCTCCCATAAGACAAAGACAACCATAACTTCCAAAGCCCGTCCCTTGCCAACGGATTATCCAATATCGTTCATTTGTGTCTCTTTTTAATAATCAAAACTCAGCAACATTTCCCTATCAAAATAATTGTTCAAAAGAATTCCATAATCTATATCTACAAATAAAAAAAACCGATTATCCTTCAGACCAAACCTCTACACCTACAACCACGAAATTCCACATGTATACTCTTTCCACAACGTTGGTAACCATTAAGAAAGGATTTAAAAAATTCCCATAGGGCTCCACCCCACGGGGCTTCAAAATTCCAACCCCATGTTATAGTCTTATGGACAATTTATGCATATGAAAAACCGATCATCCCCGAGGCCAAACCTCTACACCTACAACCACGAAATTTGGCACATTTACTCTTTACATCAATCAATCAAAATAATTTTATTCCAAAAATGCACATAATAGTACAGAATGGCGTCAACAGTAATACAGTACAAACAACTACCCAACTAACCAAAACATAATTTTTACCTCAAAACTAACTTACAAACTCATTCCATTTGATCAGTGTTTTAAAGATAAGTACAAAATTCTTCTGTCTTATACAATGGCCTATTGATAAGGAATGTTTTCAGATTTTTTAAAAATAAATTAAAGCCAGAAATATTTTTAATACCTATAGGTAATTTGTTAAAAAATTTAATTTCATTATTAGAGGGCATTTTCTTGTACATTGACAAATTATGCCTATTGTAAGCCAGCTGATTACCTTTCCTGGTTGAATAGTTATGAAAAGAATTCAATGTTGGCATTGTTTCTAATTTTGATTTAACGTGAAGAATTAATTGAAAAATATATAAACTGTGCACAGTCGTAATTCCTGGTTCTTTAAAGTATTCTTTTACAGATTATTTTGGTTTTAATTTTAACATGATACGAAGTGATTTTTTCTGCAATATCAATATACTATTCAAATTATTAACCAAATAATAACAACATTAACCACTAACGTAGGCAACGTGGTTAATAACGTAGGTAACCACTAAGAAAGGATTTGAAGAAATCCTTAGGGCTCATGGGGAATAAAAGTTCCAATCCTGTGTTATTATTATGGACATTCATTAGTGAATTTCCTTTGGAAAGTGAACTATTAGCATGACCCACACGGTGAAACTTAAGCCCGGGACCACCATAGAAGTTCCTAACGTGACCCCCTGAACACGTTTTGGAGGGTCGTTCAAAATTTTATATATATAGACATATATATATATAAATATATATATATATATATATATATATATATATATATATATATATATATGTGTTTGCACTCTAGCAGTCGCAATTTTTGTCCGATTAACTTCGAATTTGGTAGGCACGTTCCTTTCTGAAATCAGTTGGACAAGTTCATTGGGCAAAACTATCGGAACACTCCAAACCCCTTTTTTTGGGGATTAATCTTGCAAATTTCGAGTTTTTGGGCCCAAAAAGGGTCTAAAAAGCCCCAAATGTAAAATGAATGCATGAAAAAGATGGGAATTAGTGAGACGAAAGTTTTAAGCCCTCTCTCGCCATTCTAGCATACATATTTACCGAGTTATTAAAGAAAATGTGTTTCGACTAAACACAGTACGTTGTCTTAAGGGGGTTTTACACTAGAAAAGCCTGTTATTCCTTTGTTAGAGTATTTTTATCATCCCCAGCAACCTCAAACCAACTTTCAAGCCTGTCTGGACCTTCTCCTGACATTATAATACACAAAATTGTATTCCCAGCTTTGCAGGTAAATGAAACCAGGAGCTCAGCCAAAAAATCATTGTTTTCAGATTTTAATAAAAATTGGATTAAATTTATGTTTTTACACTGATTTTGAGTGTTAAAAGTTGTTATGTGGAAATTCACTTCATTCACGTCAGCGTGCTCGGTGCAAACTCGTTCGTCTGTTTAAGTAAACAAAATATTTTCTTCATAAGGAATACACTATAACTTTGAAGGCCTGTGGGGCAAAGCCCGAGGACTTTAATTACAGGAATTGGTGAAAGGGGGCGTCTACATAAAAAAACACTTAATTTTGACACATCGTTTGTAAAAATCCGTCCATTATTAACGGAGGAGTAGTGTTTCGCAGAAATCGCCTTCACGTGTTGTATATAATGATTTGTGATTCTTTTATGGGTTAACTATTGGTGATATCAAAATTCAGCTCACTGAAGTGGCTAGGTAATTTTTCACTTTTTTAAATCCACCATGAATCATCAATTTAGGATAATCCGTTGAGGAGGGAAGGGCTTTGAAAGTTAACACTGGTCTTATGTGGGATGCAGGACACGCAGACTGATGGAGCCCCCCAAACTGCCGACTTGCGGGGCTTCAGTTACACCTTAAATATTTCTATTTAACTTTTGACCAAATTGTAGGCAACTTTTAGCGTAAAGCACCAATTTTCTCGTGCATTCAACAATCCCGGACGTGTGAATTGCTCTCACTCAAGGCCACAACACAACACGCCCGTGACATTGGAGTAGGTCCAGGTTGCGCGGGAAAAATCAATACACCAAACTCTCCCCCACCCCCTACAGCGCGACCAAAACAACAAGTTCAATCACTTCCCTGCAGTCTCGGTCTCCTGTAGTGATAAAGACCTTGGCTTATTTCAGTCCGCGACTACTTCAGGGAACGATTCCCTTTCTATGACCGTATTCTAACAATGCATTGAACCGTAATACCCTGTTGTACTTTGAGTTGGAATTCGGTTGTAAATCAGTTCAACTGGTAATCGATTCAAATTCGTTTTACTGTATGTAAAATTCCCATTCTCTATTCATTTTAGCGAATTTCCCCTATAGGGAAGAAGCTATTACCGTAGTCGGCATGGTAAGACCTAGGCCCGGGACCATGATAACTTTTAGTTTTGAGGTCCCCAGACCCCAAAAACACCATTCGTTCGAAACTGTATATATATATATATATATATATATATGTGTGTGTGTGTGTGTGTGTGTCCGTGGGTGCGATAACTCTCGTAAAAATAATCCGATTTTGACGAAATTTTGTAAAGCAGCATTTATGACTTTAAGTTCGAAAACCAGACAGATCGGACTATCCGAAGGGGTATTTTGGGGGGGGTTTGTACCCCAAAAATGGGTTTTTTGAGTTTTCTACATATAATTTTTGAAAAAGTCAAATTTTAGTTTCCTCCATTGGAATCAGCTTAAAAAGACGCACAATTTGGTGTTTTGACCATTGCTCTACGTCAAATGGTTACAGAGATATTGAAAGTGCTAAACACAGTACGTTGTCCAATGCTATTCTTATGGAGAATAAGAAAAAAATTATAGCTCGCTTATTTATGAACGTATTCTAACAAAACTTGGTATATGGTTTCATCTGGTTGTGGTCTATTGTTATTTTCACAAAAAAAACGATTTTTACCAATAATTCCCGTAGCAGCAAACCTGCGTCCTCAGCCCCCATGTTATTCTTATGGAGAATAATTAAAATGTAATGTATCCCTTAATTATGAACATAAATTAATAAAACTTGGAATGTTGGTTCACCTAGTTGTGTTCTATTCATATTTGCATAAAAACCAATTTTTTGTGTTCCTTATTGCAGCAAACCTGCGTACTCATCTCCCATGTTATTCTTATGGAGAATAATCAAAATGGCATATATCGCTTGTTTATGAACTTATATTGATGAAACTTGGTATGTGGCTTCACCTAGTTGAGTAATATTTATATCTACAAGAAACCCTATATTTGTTGTTTTTTGTAGCAGCAAACCTGCGTACTCATCCCCAATGTTATTGTTATAGAGGATAATTCAAATTTGATATATCGCTTATTTTTTAATATATTTTTATGAAACTTGGTATGCGGCTTTATGTGGTAGTTATATTGTGGTAGTTATCTGTTGCAGTTGTATTCCTAATTTTTGAAACTGAAGTTATTATTATACCAAGTATCCTTACTATAAAAACTACTATATTAAAATATACAGGGCCTGATTAAGAAGTGCGGGGCCCATAGGCTTGAGTTTGTTATGGTGCCCCCCGGCTATCGATGGAGGATGTGTCGAAACGATTCGATAAACGAGTGTCTGAACGCCGCCCAATGTAGCTTCATTTTGTGGATGCGTTATGTGTTAAAGGAATACCAGCGTCAGGTACCTTTGTTTCTCTTCAACGTAGAGCTCCATCTCTTTCAGACCTGTGAGATGTTGCCTTAACTCAGGGGCACTACTTACTGGTACCCCCTTATATCACATTGGCTGATTTAAAGGGCCCTAGGCCTTTATCTCTCGGTTTAATTCCCATCGTAAATGATGGCACGTTCGCGTAACATCGGCCGTAAATGACGATCGGGCCACCTAATATCGGTTATAAAGTCGACTGGACGGTACACCACTAACGTAATAGATTACTAAACCACGTGATATTTGCTGCAATTGACTATCGCAACATGTGCTTTTGGCCATAAATAACGATCAAACTGCACTTTATAAAAACAATAACGACGATTTCGTCCGCTATTCGCCTAAAAAGATGATCGGACCACGTGATATCGGCCGTAAATGACGACCGCATTGCGTAATCGCGACCGTAATTGACGATCACAACATGTGATACAGGCCGCAAATTACGATCGCACTACGTTATATCGGCCGTAAAAGACGATCGCACCGCAGATGGCCGTTTCGAGGATATAATCCCGTCCCAAAATAATTCCCATGAAAATCAAATGCCGCCCAAAAAAACGGGATTATTTTTCCCCCGAAAAGTTCCAGAAATTCGGGGACCCGTCCATCCCTAATCACAATCCAAGGAACAATTAAACTAAACTGTCAAACTGGTAATATAGCAGGTGTGACGAGTGGGAACGGGAAAGTTTTAAAGTTTTCTCTTCCAAGATCACTAAACAAATTGTAGCCACTACGGCGCCCCTTAGCTGACTAGCCAGCAGCAGCAGTCAGCCTAATGGTTAATCAGACCCTGTGTCAATACGAAAGCTTTAAGGCGGTCCCACACTTCTCGCGAACAGGCCTGAACATTCGGCCGAACATTCTCCCGAATATTCACTGAACATTCCGTCCCGTATGTTCCATGTATTCAAACGTTCGTCGAGCTCCCACACTTCTCGCGAATACTCCAAACATTTTTTAATAACAGTAAAACTAAGGTACTGAAGGACATTGAGCTATAATAACACCCGGAGTGTCCGTTTGCGTTTTGCATAAATAAGGCAAATGAGCTAGATCAACCTGCTAGTCAGTAGCTAAGTGGTGGAACATTACTCCGAGTCGTCTAAACAAACTGGCCGACGTTCCTTGAGCATAGCTCGGCCCCGGGCGAGGGCAACACATAACACCCGAAGCCGCTGGAGGAAGTGTGGCGAAATGATACGAGTCTGTCTCTGGGAAGCCGTTTATTGGGCGGCTACATACAAAGCTCTTCCTCATCAGTCCTTCCTTGCGACTGCGTCTGGGTCTGAAGCCTCTCCTATTTTTGACACAGGTATAGCCTTTTGATAATGCCTCCGCAGGCTTCCCTCTACTGCATCTTGCCGGAAGTTCATCAAAACCACCACTGTTCTTTTGTTTGAAGCAAGGATAACAGCGTTCCGGATGTTTGCATAATAACGCCCCGCATTTCTGGTCCCACTTCAGGCCCATAATGGCGTCCGCGATCGCTGAAAACACACAGACGAACTGATCAGTCAGCCAGGGAGGAAAGCCCGAGGACGTTGGGGTGGTTGGCTGGGTAGCACAGTGGTTCAAGAGTGAAGAATCAACAACTTAATTGACCGTTTCAACAATATACATGCCATTAGTATCGTCATTTAAATTACACACAAGACACAAGATCATCTTTGAGGATAAAAGTAGCATTAACAAGAAATTAGAAAATTGTACTAACTTAAATGTACATGTTTTTCAGAAGGGGCACAAAGTACATACAGTTATTTGAAGCAAAAGTAATGTTCAAAAAACAAACTGGAAACAACGGAACATCAGAGGCATGTTTCTATAGATAGAAAAAAACACTTTCCAGCCCAGTGCCACAAAAAGCAATTCCGTTAGTCAAACAAGAAATTCAAGAAAATATGAAAATCGAAAAACCTTTACAAATTATATATCTTAAATCTACGGATTAACGAAATTTTTCATCCCGACTTACTATAAGCATAGACAGCTATAAGCATAGACAGCTATAAGCATAGACAGCTATAAGCATAGACAGCTATAAGCATAGACAGCTATAAGCATAGACAGCTATAAGCATAGACAGCTATAAGCATAGACAGCTATAAGCATAGACAGCTATAAGCATAGACAGCTATAAGCATAGACAGCTATAAGCATAGACAGCTATAAGCATAGACAGCTATAAGCATAGACAGCTATAAGCATAGACAGCTATAAGCATAGACAGCTATAAGCATAGACAGCTATAAGCATAGACAGCTATAATGGTACGGCTATTTTTTAATTGTCACTCGACATGCAGAAAGAACATTAAATTGAAATTAACAATTTAAATTTTAAACCCTTAATTGATTAATCTAATATTACAAATAAATGAAAACGATATATTAGTTTCATAAAATAACAGCTTATCATAGAATGTAAGCAGTTAAACAATGTATAAACACTAACGAAGAAAATATGGTACTCGTACGATAAATATCGTGTTTCCAGCAACACTGCAGATAGTGCAGATTGGATTGGCGATCACGCTGTTTTTCCGGCTGTTTTTACGAGGTCTCTTCCGGTCAAGTAGAAAACCCTAAATAGATCGACTCAGCACACCGGGTCTGAAAGCTCCAGGAACCTTGCGTTCACACTGGAGTGGTAGCGGTATACCGCCCGCGCCTCCGCACCGCCGAGATGCAGCAGTTGCATTACACCGCCCGGCGGTCACAGCGGTGCGACGAGCCTGGCTTTAAAACATTCCCCCTACACATTACAATATTTGTATTTGCTATTTTATAACCTTCAAATGTAAGGCTTACTATTTTAGGTCTTTTATACAGCATTTGTATACAATTCCAAAAAACTGTGACAAAATCATAATTTTTAAAATCTGTTTCATATATTTATAGATAATTTATATAATATTCTATATTCTTTTAGAGGGTACATACAATTGTACGTGGAATTGAGATTCCTACAAAATATATATAATGAAACTCGCTTTGCTCGCTGGGGGCTCCGCCCCCAGACCCCCGCTTGGGGAGTTGTTATTATTGGTCAATGACCTTTCAAGTATTTTTTATATAGTATACTTTTTAGATTAATTATGGTTAAATCCACTCTAGATGTTTTCATTTTTCAATAGTTCTATAATTTGTTTATACTCTACCATGTGAAAGTTGCTTTGACAGTTTACTGGATATTTGTTTATAGCTGTTACGATTTCTTTTGTTTTTATTGAAACTCCATAAGCCCAATGTTAAAATATCCAATTTTCAAGATCAAAATTAGTGGTTTTAAAATTAAAAATTGTATATTTTGGCAATTTTACCGGGGGTTTCAAGGTACAAGCTACCTGCATGCCAAATATCACGTTTCTAGTTCGTCTGGAAGTGGTCTAGAATTCCTATGTCTGGGTGTGTTACACATGCGGCTGTACATATATTAGATGTCCATAAAAATATGTTTAATAAATATGCTGAACTTTTACTTTTGAATATTAATCTTATTACTTTTGAAATTGTTTAAATCTTTCCTATTGTATACTTTTTCTAAAATTTGTCTCTTCCAAATATAAAACAAAATTGTTTTCCCATTCTTCTGTTCTTTCCAAACAAAACGAATGATTATACTTTATTATAGGAGTTTATCCAAATCTTCCAAAAGTGGTCTGCGAAGTCGCCGAATTCACCCTATAGGCCTATACCATCGGGAACTTCACCATTGACCACTCCTACGGTTAAATCACTAATTAGCTCAAGTCATTAGTGAATTTCCTATGGAATATTAGCATGACCCGCACGGTGAGATTTAAGCCCGGGACCACCATAGAAGTTCCTAACGTGACCACCTGAACACTTTTTGAGGGGTCTCTAATAACTTTATATATATATATATATATATATATATATATATATATATAATTTTTTTAAACATTATTAACAAGTTCCTTTTTTGAATCATTTTTATTTTAACTGACTAGTTTCAACCATAATCGCCATCTTCAGTCATTCAGGACTCTGAAGATGGCCATTATGGTTGAAACTAGTCAGTCAAAATAAAAATGTTTCAAAAAAAGGGTACTTGTTAATATTTTTTTTTAAATAATAATATTAGTATCCGTAATATACAAGTCAAGCAATATATATTATATATATATATATATAAAATCGCACTCTAGCGGTCGCAATTTTTGTCCGACTTACTTCAAATTTGGTAGAGACATTCCTTTTTATAATCAGTTGGACAAGTTCGTTGGGCAAAACAATCGGAAAACTCTATCCCCCTTTTTTGTGCATTTCAAGTTTTCAAATTTTGAGTTTTTGGGCCCAAAAAGGGTCAGAAAAGCCCCGAATATACAGTTATTGCACATTAAAGTATTGTACGTGAAAATCCAAAGATTTTAAGTCCTCACTCATCATTCTAGCACAAGTACTTACCGTGCTATTAAAGAAAATGTTAATTGTCAAAATACAGTACGTTGCCTTATGGGAATTTTACACTGGAAAAGGCTGTTTGTCATATATTAATATCGTTTTATCACCCCCAATACCCCTATACCAACTTGTTATCCCGACTATAGCCCCTTCTAACTTTATAATGTACAACATTAGCATCCTATTAGTGGATTTAAATATAACCAGGAGCATCAAAACAGCCAAAAAATAACATTTTTCAATTAAAAAAAATGTATCCAGTGTTTGTTTAAACCCGTTATTTGATCTTTTTAAGGTTTTAATGCGGAAATTCACTTCCCTCACGTCAGCGTGCTGCGTTCGATCTCGTTTTGTATTTAATATATTTCTAGATAATTCGTATAAGATGTTTTTGGGGTTTGCATGCAATTGTGCTTAAGGAATTGAGATACAAAATTTATATAATGAACTATCGAGCTGTCCATAAACACTTTTTTTAGCGAATTTCCCCTATAGGGAAGAAGCTATTACCGTAGTCGGCGTGGTAAGACCTAGGCCCGGAACCATGAGGTCCCCAGTTGCCAAAAACACCATTCGTTCAAATTTTTATATATGTATATATATATATATATATATATACTCTCTATATATATATATATATATATATATATATATATATATGTGTGTGTGTGTGTGTGTGTGTGTGTGTGTGTGTGTGTGTGTCTGTAAGCACGATAACTCTCATAAAAAAGGTCCGATCTTAATAAAATTTGGTACAAATATGTATAGCACCATTTATTTGAACGAGTTCGAAAACCAGACGAATCGCACAATCCGAAGGGGGGTTTTGTACCCCAAAAGTGGGTTTTTTGGGGTTTTCACATGTAATTTTTATTTAAATAAAATTTTAATTCATACCATTGAATTTAGCTTAAAAAAATTTGGTATTTTTATCATTAAGCTACGTCAAGTGGTTACTGAGATATTGAAAAAGCTAAACACAGTACGTTGTCTAATGCTAGTCTTATGGAGAAAAGTCAAAATTTTATATCTCACTTATTTATTAATATACACTGACGAAACTTGGTATATGGCTTCATCTGGTAGTGGCTTGTTGTTTGCACAAAAACAACTATTTTTCGTGTATGGTTCCTGTGGCAGCAAACCTAGGTACTCGGTCCCCATGTTATTCTTATGGAGAATAATTCAAATGTTATATATCGCTTATTTATGAATTTATATGGATGAAACTTGGTATGTGACTTCACTTTGATAAGTTCTATTGATATTTATATAAAAAAAATTATTTTGTGTTCCTTGTTGCAGCAAACCTGCGTACTCATCCCCAATGTTATTCTTATAGAAAATAATTAAAATTGTATATATCCCTTATTTGGGAATATATTACAATGAAACTTGGTATGCGGCTTTATGTGGTATTAAGACATATATTATGCATTGGAAATTCACTGAGTATGCAGGTTTGCTGCGACGGGGGTATTTCTAAAATTGAATGTCTCTTCCGAATATTTGTGGTTGTTGTTTTTTCACATTCTTTTGTTCTTTGCAGACAAAACGAATGATTATACTTTATTATTGGAGTTTTTCCTCATTTTCCAAAAGTAGTCTACGAAATCACCGCATTCCCCTGCCACCAATCACACCGCTACAATGTGCCCTGGCCATTATTGTGACAGCAGTACCAAATCACCGCGCGAATATCGTACCGCTCAGGTGTATGCACCCCTGCACTCATCGTAGCGGTGGCGGTAGTGGTGCGAATTTAACTCCCCCTCATCCACTATCATCGTCTCGGCGATATCGCTGGGGCGTTCACACAATGCATGGTGCATGGTGCATGGTGAATACCAATACCGTACATTGTCGCCTGACTGAGAAAAGACGAGAAATGATTTTCAGAATGACGATGGCGAGTTTTGACAAACTACTTGGGCTAGTAAGTGATTTACCCGTAGGAGTGGTCAATGGCGAATCGATTGGTGGCAGGGGAATGCGGTGATTTCGCAGACTACTTTTGGAAAATTAGGACAAACTCCAATAATTAAGTATAATCATTCGCTTTGTCTGGAAAGAACACAAGAATGTGAAAATACAAAATACCCCCGTAGCAGCAAACCTGCCTACTCAGCGAATTTCCAATGCAGATATATGTATCTTAATACCACATAAAGCCACATACTAAGTTTTGTCAATATACATTCATAAATAAACGATTTATGACATTTTAATTATTCTCCTTAAGAATAACATGGCGGCTGAGTATGCAGGTTTGCTGAAGCAAGGAACACAAAAAATGGGGTTTTATACAAATATCAATAAAACTCAATTAGGTAAAGCCACATACCAAATTTCATTAATTTATGATCATAATTAAGGGAGATAACACGTAACTTATTTTCCTTAAGAATAACATGGGGGCTGAGTACGCAGGTTTGCTGCTACGGGAACTATCGGCCAATAAATGTTTTTTAGTAAAAATATCAATAGACCACAACGATATGAAGCAATATACCAAGTTTCATCAGGATAAGTTGATAAATAAGCGAGATATACAATTTTTCATATTCTCCATAAGAATAACATTGGACAACTTACTGTGTTTAGCACTTTCAATATCTCTGTAACCATTTGATGTAGAGCAATGATCAAAACACAAAATTGTGCGACTTTTTAAGCTCATTTAAATGAAAACAATTTAAATTTGACAATATTAAAAATTAGTTGTAAAAAACTCAAAAAAAACATTTTTGGGGTACAAACCCCCCTCCCCAAAATACCCCTTCGGATAGGTTGATCTGTCTGGTTTTCGAAATTAAAGTCATAAATGCTGCTATACACGTTTGTACCAAATTTCGTCAAAATCAGATTATTTATACGAGAGTTATTGTGCTCACGGACACATATATATATAGTTTTGAACTAATGGTGTTTTTGGCATCTGGGGACCTCAAAACGAAAAGTTATTATGGTCCCAGGCCTAGGTCTTACCATGCCGACTACGGTAATAGCTTTCTTCCTTATAGGGGAAATTCGCTAAAAACAATATTCGGAAGAGACAATTTTAGAAAAAGTTCATAAACGAAATATTTAAACATTTTCAAAATGGAAATTTGAAAGTTAAGGTTCAGCATATTTATAATACCCCCGTCGCAGCAAACCTGCGTACTCAGCGAATTTCCTATGCATGAATACATTCCTTACTACCACATAAAGCCACTTACCAAGTTTCATAAAAATACTTAAATAAATAACTGATGTATAGCATTTTATTTATTCCCCGTAAGAATAACATTAAGGCTGAGAATGCAGGTTTGCTGCAACGATGAAGATAAAAATGTGGGTTTTTTGCAATTATCAATATAACTCAACCAGGTGAAGCTACATACCAAGTTTTAATGTTTTATGTTCTTAATTAAGGGAGTTATAAAGCTTTACGTATTCTCCATAAGAATAACATTAGGGCTGAGTATGCAGGTTTGCTGCTAAGAGGATAATCAACAAAAAGTGCAAAAAACTGATTTTTGGAAAATTTTAAAACTCCATAAACCCCCTTTCCCATGGTCAGATTTTTCTGGTTTTCAAACTTAAATACATGAATGTCACTTTACACATTTGAGCCAAATTTCATCGAAATCGGACGTTTTTTACTCAAGTTATCGCATTCACGGACACACACACACACACACACACACACACACACACACACACACACACACACACACACACACACACACACACACACACACACACACACACACACACACACACACACACACACACACACACACACACACACACACACACATATATACATATATATAAATTTGAACGAATAGTGTTTTTGGCATCTGGGGACCTCAAAACAAAAAGTTATCATGGTCTCGGGCTTAAGTCTTACCATGAGACCTTCGGTAATAGCTTCTTCCCTATAGGGGAAATTCTATAAAAAAGTGTTTATGATAAGCTCGATAGTTCATTATATAATTTGTGTATCTCAATTCCTTAGTTCAATTGCATGCAAACGCTAAAAAAATCTTATATGACTTATCTAGAAATATATTAAATACAAAATGGTGATTTTTACATTGTTTGTTGGATAATTATGCAATTATTTCTAAATTATACTTCAAATACAGAAAGCCTTATACATTTGAAGGTAATAAAATAGCAAATACAAATATTATAATGTATAGGGGGAATATTTTAAAGCCAGGCTCGTCGCACCGCTGTGACCGCCGGGCGGTGTAATGCAACTGCTGCATCTCGGCGGTGCGGAGGCGCAGGCGGTATACCGCTACCACTCCAGTGGGAACGCTCGTATTTACTTCCATAGTACTAAAGGTTGAAGCACACTGGGCAACTCTCGCGGAAGCGGAAGAGAAGCGCGGCGCGGTTGAAAACTTCTTCTCGAATCCGCCGGGGGGAATTCGGAGTGGAAGTTCTTCGCCGCGCCTCCGCAGGGTTGCTAGGTGTGCGCAGGGTAGAGCCGCGGAAACGGCGACGACGGTGCCCTTCGGATGTTTTCGGAACGACTCGTGTGCTCTCGTACCGGTTCCGTGGTTCCACCATCGATGTAAATACTACATACAGTATTGTAGTATTTACGTCGATGGTACCACAGGGTCTGTACAGTATACTGAATAGTTGTTTAAGCGAATTTCCCCTTAAACATAAAATCCGATTTCGATTACATTTGGTACAAACGTGTAAAGCAACTTCATGAATTTGATTTTGAAAACCAGAATTAACGGACCGTGTGAAGAGGGTTTTATGGGGATTTGAAATTTTCAAAAAATCAGTTGTTTGCATTTTTTACCCTAAGATTTTAAAACCCCTAAATTTTGGTTTTGACCATTTTATAGAGCTTACAAAAAAACAAATAATATAGTATTTTGAATCATTAACCTATGGGTTCAATGGTTCGTAGAAAATCCAAAAATGTGTTTATACAATTTTCCATGTTGATCTTTTAGGGAAAATGTATTTAGCTTTTGACCAGTTAATTTTACCAACAACTTCACATTTGTTTTTACAAATAAGTTCAGCTCTGCAAAACAATCATTTAGGTATTTCAATTGTGATTCCACGTCCAACCGTTACAGAGATAGTCAGAGTGCTAAAAACAGTAAATTGTCCAAGTTATCCTTATGGAGGATAAATAAAATTTGATATATCGATTATTTATGACTGTATATTGATCAAACTTGGCATGTGGCTTCACCTAGTACTTGGTACTGGTATTGATAATTGCACAACAAATATTTGTTGTTGATTTTTTCTGTAGCAGTAAACCTACATACTCAGCTATAAGGGAGTTAAACTTCAGATAAATAATAAATTAAATATTGCACTGTTAGTGAAAACAAATTATTAGTGAATAGGCAATAGGCCTACTCTTTTGGAATTCACTTAATTTACTTTGTAATTTAGTATTAATAAATACAAATTAATATTACACTTTTAAATTCATTTTCCATCACGGGTTCACGTCTGCGTAAGTTTCGGGCCAAACCGCGCTACGTGTGCTTAGCCCCGCTGGAGAAGTGAAGCCACCGCGCGCGCCGCGCTTCCGCGAGAGTTGCCCAGTGTGCTTCACCGCGCGATATCGCACCGCTACCGCCCCGCCGTACCGCTGAGGTGTGTGCACCCCTAAGAATTGATTCTGACCCTGATTATTGTTACTTACAGACAAATAGAACGATGCAAAGTAACATCAGCTTCATGAGCAGCATGATTCTTCGGGTGTTGGGTAATCCGCGGTGTTGGTTGAGGTGAATACGAGTGCGGCAAACCGGTGGCTAATTGCCGAGAGGTAAACACCGCTTTGCGTCATACGACCATCTGTGCGACGTGGACCAATGAAAACTCACATAACCATCGATTTGTATATTGGAATAAACTAAGTGAGTCTCTGTACTCAATAATATTAATTCCAATTCGTGTGTGTTTTTGTTGCATAACTCTTAATATATTACAGTTAAATTTTCCACACAAATTCTTTGCATTGAATTTTAGGTCAAGTTCGTTACACCTTTTCCGTATAGGGGCCTTTGACATCGGTAAAAAATATAACTCTATTACCGTAGGTCCGATTGTAGATCCGATAAAACCATCGGATTCCTAGCAAAATGTTACTGAAGACGAGATTTTAAACTACCCTTTTATGTCCCTCCTTCGCATCTCAATGAAACGAGAGAACGTAGATTAGTAGGTTCTTCACAAGATTTATTTAACGAACGAAGAATGTCAACATAATAAGAAAATTCATTCTTGTCAGTTCTTGACTTAGTCGTTAAACTTAGGGAAGATTATTTTACATTTCAGTGGGATTTTGAAATCCCGTTGTGTGATTAAATTATTATGTTCGGTTTTGCGCTTATTATTTCACATATTCTCTGTGGCAGTCCTTTACTGTTGACAACATTTTAATTCTGATAAAACATTGGATTCCTTGACTTCCTTATGCCACTCCCTGTTGCAGCATAAATACTCGTATATATTCCCGTTTTAGATAATTTCCCCTATAGGGAAGAAGCTATTACCGTGCGTGATAGAATGCATGATAGAATTAAGCTCGAGACCATCATAACTTTTTGTTTCGAGGTCCCCAGATGCCAAAAACACTTTTCGTAAACTATTCTGTCCAGTGGGGCACAGCCCTAATGTCCTAGGACTTCGGCTGGTTCGGAGGTTATAGTTAATGGCCTATAACCTTCCCAGGGTTAACCTGTGTTACTATGTACAATTTCAAAGCAATCGGATGAACGGTATGGCAGCGCATAAAATACGAACGGACAGACGAACAAACATTGATTTTTATATATTAGATTTATTTATTTATTAAAAACAGTGCATGCACAAAATACTGGAAAATAAACAATCATATTATTTGTTAGCTGTAGGTATTAAACCTAAAACAGCTAACTTGACTACATTATAAATAGTAAATTATAAAAAAAAAACATTAAAGCATTACAACTAAACTAACAAGCCAAATGCATCATATCAGTTAAAACAACAACAGTATTATGTATTTATGTACAGTATTTATGTCACAAATATATATATATATATATATATAGTAAAATTAAAATTAATATAGTATTAATATGATACGTGTATATGGTTGTGGATGACAGACTTTTCTTCCTCGAAGGTTCCGTGGTCGGGACGGTTCTGCTGATAACAAAACATTGCCGCCATTTTATAAGTATAAACTGCATGGAAACGTAAAACTCAATACAAAACTAATCTATTTTTCTTCTAAATCCTTCTGTTGTTGTTGAAGATGGTGATTGTATACTTAGTTGACTTTTAGGCACTCTCATCTTCTATAAAAATATTTTTTATAGCAGATGAGAGTGCCTAAAAGTCAACTAAGAACAAAACTAATCATAATAATAACAAATCTACCAAGTTTCAAATCAATAATTGGTCTAAGAACACCTTAAGAGGTAAAACCCCATACAAAAAATACCCCCGTTGCAGCAAACCTGCATACTCAGCGAAGTTCAAATTGTACTTCACTAAGTCATGAAGCCACTTACCAACTTTTATCAAAGCATATTCATAAATAAGCGAGGTATGACATTTCATTTATTCTCCATAAGAAAAACATCATGACGGGGTATGCAGGTTTGCTGCATCAAGGGCCACAAAAATCGGGTTTTTATTTAAATACCAATGGATCCCCACTAGATGAAGCAGCAACATTCCAAGTTTTACCAATTTATATTCATAAACAACCAAAGATATCAAATGTTTCTTATTCTCCAGAAGAATAACATTATAGCTGATGAATACGCAGGTTTGCTGCCATGGGGACCACAAAAATGGGTTTTGTATGAAAACATCAGCAATCCTCAACCATATAAAGCCACATACCAAGTTTCATTAACAAGCGAGATGTACAAGTTTACTTATTCTCCATAAGATAAACATTGGACAACGTGCTGTGTATAGCACTCTCACAATCTCGGTAACCAATTGACGTAGAGCGATGATCAAAATACCAAATTGTTGGTTTTTTAAGATGATTTTAATGGTGTAAACCAAAATTTGGGTTTAAAAAGAATTATACCTATGTAAAAAGTTCAAACCCAAAGACCGCCTTAAAGTAGAGCGACCTGTCAGGTTCTCGAACTCATGAAAATAGATGCTGCCTTACACGTTTATACCAGATTTCATCAAGATCGGACAATTTTTACGAAAGCTATCGTGCCTACGGACACACACATATTAATTTGAATGAATGGTGTTTTTGGCTTCTGGGGACCTTACAACGAAAAGTTATCATGGTCCCGGGCCTAGGTCTTACCATGCCGACTCGGTAATAGCTTCTTCCCTATAGGGGAAATTCGCTAACAGGAACGCGAAATGAGATAAATCAACAAGTTTGCTTGAAATGGTTTAATTTCACCCGAGGCACATTACTGAATCCCGACTGTACTCCAGTGCAGAGTGCAGAGTGCAGTCCCGACCTAGGCTGACGTGGTTGACAGGTTGACAGTGCCGCCAACACATCCTATCTCCTATCTCCTAGCCCATGTTACTGTACTCCAGTGCAGAGTGCAGAGTGCAGTCCCGACCTAGGCTGACGTGGTTGACAGGTTGACAGTGCCGCCAACACATCCTATCTCCTATCTCCTATCCCATGTTACTGTACTCCAGTGCAGAGTGCAGAGTGCAGCCCCGACCTAGGCTGATGTGGTTGACAGGTTGACAGTGCCGCCAACACATCCTATCTCCTATCTCCTATCCCATGTTACTGTACTCCAGTGCAGAGTGCAGAGTGCAGCCCCGACCTAGGCTGACGTGGTTTACAGGTTGACAGTGCCGCCAACACATCCTATCTCCTATCCCATGTTACTGTACTCCAGTGCAGAGTGCAGAGTGCAGCCCCGACCTAGGCTGATGTGGTTGACAGGTTGACAGTGCCGCCAACACATCCTATCTCCTATCTCCTATCCCATGTTACTGTACTCCAGTGCAGAGTGCAGAGTGCAGCCCCGACCTAGGCTGACGTGGTTTACAGGTTGACAGTGCCGCCAACACATCCTATCTCCTATCTCCTATCCCATGTTACTGTACTCCAGTGCAGAGTGCAGAGTGCAGTCCCGACCTAGGCTGACGTGGTTGACAGGTTGACAGTGCCGCCAACACATCCTATCTCCTATCTCCTATCCCATGTTACTGTACTCCAGTGCAGAGTGCAGAGTACAGTCCCGACCTAGGCTGAAGTGGTTTACAGGTTGACAGTGCCGCCAACACATCCTATCTCCTATCTCCTATCCCATGTTACTGTACTCCAGTGCAGAGTGCAGAGTGCAGCACCGACCTAGGCTGACGTGGTTTACAGGTTGACAGTGCCGCCAACACATCCTATCTCCTATCTCCTATCCCATGTTACTGTACTCCAGTGCAGAGTGCAGAGTGCAGTCCCGACCTAGGCTGATGTGGTTTACAGGTTGACAGTGCCGCCAACACATCCTATCTCCTATCTCCTATCCCATGTTACTGTACTCCAGTGCAGAGTGCAGAGTGCAGTCCCGACCTAGGCTGATGTGGTTGACAGGTTGACAGTGCCGCCAACACATCCTATCTCCTATCTCCTATCCCATGTTACTGTACTCCAGTGCAGAGTGCAGAGTGCAGTCCCGACCTAGGCTGATGTGGTTGACAGGTTGACAGTGCCGCCAACACATCCTATCTCCTATCTCCTATCCCATGTTACTGTACTCCAGTGCAGAGTGCAGAGTGCAGTCCCGACCTAGGCTGATGTGGTTGACAGGTTGACAGTGCCGCCAACACATCCTATCTCCTATCTCCTATCCCATGTTACTGTACTCCAGTGCAGAGTGCAGAGTACAGTCCCGACCTAGGCTGAAGTGGTTTACAGGTTGACAGTGCCGCCAACACATCCTATCTCCTATCTCCTATCCCATGTTACTGTACTCCAGTGCAGAGTGCAGAGTGCAGTCCCGACCTAGGCTGATGTGGTTGACAGGTTGACAGTGCCGCCAACACATCCTATCTCCTATCTCCTATCCCATGTTACTGTACTCCAGTGCAGAGTGCAGAGTGCAGCCCCGACCTAGGCTGATGTGGTTGACAGGTTGACAGTGCCGCCAACACATCCTATCTCCTATCTCCTATCCCATGTTACTGTACTCCAGTGCAGAGTGCAGAGTGCAGTCCCGACCTAGGCTGATGTGGTTGACAGGTTGACAGTGCCGCCAACACATCCTATCTCCTATCTCCTATCCCATGTTACTGTACTCCAGTGCAGAGTGCAGAGTGCAGCCCCGACCTAGGCTGATGTGGTTGACAGGTTGACAGTGCCGCCAACACATCCTATCTCCTATCTCCTATCCCATGTTACTGTACTCCAGTGCAGAGTGCAGAGTGCAGCCCCGACCTAGGCTGACGTGGTTGACAGGTTGACAGTGCCGCCAACACATCCTATCTCCTATCTCCTATCCCATGTTACTGTACTCCAGTGCAGAGTGCAGAGTGCAGCCCCGACCTAGGCTGATGTGGTTGACAGGTTGACAGTGCCGCCAACACATCCTATCTCCTATCTCCTATCCCATGTTACTGTACTCCAGTGCAGAGTGCAGAGTGCAGTCCCGACCTAGGCTGACGTGGTTTACAGGTTGACAGTGCCGCCAACACATCCTATCTCCTATCTCCTATCCCATGTTACTGTACTCCAGTGCAGAGTGCAGAGTGCAGCCCCGACCTAGGCTGATGTGGTTGACAGGTTGACAGTGCCGCCAACACATCCTATCTCCTATCTCCTATCCCATGTTACTGTACTCCAGTGCAGAGTGCAGAGTGCAGTCCCGACCTAGGCTGACGTGGTTTACAGGTTGACAGTGCCGCCAACACATCCTATCTCCTATCTCCTATCCCATGTTACTGTACTCCAGTGCAGAGTGCAGAGTGCAGCCCCGACCTTGGCTGACGTGGTTTACAGGTTGACAGTGCCGCCAACACATCCTATCTGTACTCGCGCAGGCGCCGCACACTATCGATCCACGGATCCAGTGGTAGTACACTGAACTGTGGGACGGTTGTTATTGCAGTTACTGCTACACAAATGCACTTAGCTCTCACTGTATACAAGCTATACTACTTGCTCGTATCATGGGCTAGGGACTTACACCTACGATAACCCTTAAAACTAAGGTTTAAACCTCAGTTTAAGAACATGTATACAAACATAATTAATTATTCAAGCTGATCGGTCATTAGTTAATTTTAAAGTTGTTACATTGTTTTTGTATTTTAAGGACAAAAAAATATAAGAAAACGGGCTCCGTGAAGTGAAATTCTTTCCCATATAATTATCTATATCTGGGGACCGAGCTTTGCTCGGGGAAGGCCAGTCCGTTTTTTATATGACTTGGAGTAATATTTCACCACTTCCCCAACTGATTATCAGATCATTTTTAAGGTAACTCCAGTTGTTATTTATAGTTCAATGTCCCTTTGAGTGGATTTATATGACCACTCAATATATGCAATCTTCTCTCAACAGTCTTAATCTCTGCTCTCAGGAAACCACATGTTAACAATTATAAACAACACGAGTATTACTTTCATGTTCCAGGGTGATTCTAACTAGGACGAACCCGATAATGTAAGAATGTGTTCGTAAAATCATTGTATGTTAACAATTCTGTGAATAATGACATGTAACATTGAACCAGAAATAAATAATTGTAAAAAAAAGTACTTTGACAGTTCCCTGGTTGATTATTAACAGCTGTTACAATTCTTTTCTTTTGATTTTAAACTCCATAAGCCCAATGTTAATTTTTTAAATTTCCATTTTCGTTTTTTACACTATTTGATTTTTCGTGGGGATGAGACCTGTCTAGAACTTATTTTTATCCCAGAAATTAGTTACACTTCCAACATTTTAAGTAAATCGTTGGTGCCGTTTTCGAGATCAGAGTTACAAGCAAGCACGGACGCACGCAAACCTTACTCATATTAGAATATAGGATAGGATACAGTTATTGTTCCACATTTCAGATTTCTAAGAAGTACGGTGGCTTCAGAAACACCACCACAGGAACGGATTTTCCGTTTTTCCATACAAAACTATGTTATTTATTAGGATAACATGCTTTTTTAAGCAGATTAAATTTCAAAACGCAAACAAAGCAGACAGTGGAAATGTAATCAACGTAGATGCTGACGAACACTTTCCATGCTTTTCTTGTGGCTTGAATATTAATTCCGGGAATCCGCAAAAAATAAGGTAGGTAAAATTTGTCCGCGGAAATTATATATTTGACACGTATTGTTCATAATAGAGATGACATGAGGGCCGAGCTTTGCTCATGGAAGGTTAGTAGTGTTCTAGGAGATGTCTAGTAGGTGCGGCGTCATTTCTCTCTGTGACGAGCGGATTTGCTACAATATTCGCCTCTTGTCTACGAGTTAGGGCCACTCCAGTTGTTTTCCATCATCAACTCACCTACGTACAGCATTCTCACGGAAACCACTTGTTAGTGAATTTCCTATGGAAAGTGAACTATTAGCATGACCCGCACGGTGAAACTTAAGCCCGGGACCACCATAGAAGTTCCTAACGTGACCCCCTGAACACGTTTTGGGGGGTCGTTCAAAATTGTATATATATATATATATATATATATATATATATGTATATTTATATATGTGTGTGTGTGTGTGTGTGTGTGTGTGTGTGTGTGTGTGTTTGCACTCTAGCGGTCGCATTTTTTGTCCGATTAACTTCAAGTTTGGCAGGGACGTTCCTTCCTGTAATCAGTTGGACAAGTTCGTTGAGCAAAACAATCGGAAAAATCTAAACCCCTCTTTTGGGGATTAATCTTTCAAATTTTGAGTTTTTGGGCCCAAAAAGGGTCAAAAATGCCCCGTATGTAAGATTAATGCATGTAAAAAGATGGAGATTAGTGGGGCAAAAGTTTTAAGTCCTCTCTCGTCATTCTAGCATATATATTTACCGAGTTATTAAAGAAAATGTGTATAGACTAAACACAGTACGTTGTCTTATGGGGATTTTACACTAGAGAAGCCTGTTATTCATTTGTTGAAGTACTTTTATCATCCCCAGCAACCTCACGCCTACTTTCAAGCATGTCTGGACCTTCTCCTAACATTATAATGCACAAAATTGTATTCCCAGCTTTGCAGGTTAATGAAGCCAGGAGCATCAGAACAGCCAAAAAATCAATGTTTTTAGATTTCAATAAAAATTGTACAAATGTATGTTTTACACTGATTTTGAGTTTTAAAAGTTGTTATGTGGAAATTCACTTCCCTCACGTCAGCGTGCTGCGTGCGAACTCGTTGATATTTTAACACGTGTTACTTTGACAGTTAAATTGTTGTTTTTGAACAGCTGTTAAGACTCTTTTGTTTTGATTGAAACCCCTTTGCATTGCTCTGTTCAGTCTGTTCTATCTTGTTTGATTTGTTTACCGTTTACATGCCAAGGGAAATAAAACGATATGAAAATGTGATCAAATGTTAAACCGTAACAAAGCATACACTTACATCATTTTATGAGTCAACAATTAACAACGTGTCACATGTGTAAACAAAACAGCTGTTTTACAAATCTCGTGTGATTCTAACAGGGGGGTTTATTGTATAACTGGAGGTAACACTAATGAACAAAACTGCGAGCCGTTTTTTACAAATTTTGGTGAGGCAAAGAACAACTCGCTGAAACCGGACGAGTCGCCAAAGTGAATCAAACAAGTACCTACCCTTGATTTGGAACTCAATAAACTTGTATTTGTTTATTTCCTCATAATTAGTCATGTTTTTTTTCACGGAAAGATTAGCTACATCAACCAAACGAAAAAAAATAAATTTACTCCAACTTTTATTAGCCTACTTTTATTCCAGTGATTTGCATGAGTAGATTCACATATAGGAATAAAACAGCCAATCAGGATAGTTCAAAGAACGATAAATTTGCTTCACCAGTGTACCAACCTGACAAAATCACCGATTCGCTTTTAAGCAGTGTTACCTCCAGTTATACAATAAACCTCCCTGGTTTCTAATGGTGAAAACCAGCGTGACAACGAAATCTTACATCCGGCTGACATTCAGTAAAAAAATAAAACTATTATTTTTCCCTATATTGATGAAAAATTTGTTAGGTCAATACCTTTTTATTGAGCCATCTCCTACTGCATCACCCAGCAATTTACCAACGTCTGCAATTTATCTTTCAAAATTTATCCGACAGAATTATCAATACAGATTTTTTACTGAGCGTAGAACCTATAGAAAACACATTTTCATCCAAGAGGTTAGTTAATTCCAACATTCAAGGACTTTTCCTACATTTTAGCGAATTTCCCCTATAGGGAAGAAGCTATTACCGTAGGTCTCAATGGTAAAACTTAAGCCCGAGACCATGATAAATTTTTGTTTTGAGGTCCCCAGATGCCAAAAACACTATTCGTTCAAATTTATATATATATATATATATATATATATATATATATACAGTATATATATATATATATGTGTGTGTGTGTGTGTGTGTGTGTGTGTCCGTTAACACGATAACTTGAGTATAAAACTCCGTTCTCGATGAAATTTGGCTCAAATATGTAAAGTGACATTCATGACTTTAAGTTCGAAAACCATAAAAATCGGACCATGGGAAGGGGGGTTTATGGGGGTTTTAAATTTTCAAAAAATCAGTTTTTTGCACTTTTTACCCTAAAATTTTTAAAACACTCAATTTTGGTTTTAAGTATTTTATAGAGCTTAAAAAACAAATAACAAAGTTTTTTAAATTATTAACCTAGGTTAAGTTGTTGCGGGGAAATTCCAAAAAACCCTGCTCATAAAATCTCCCATGTTAAGGTTTTTGGCTTTTCCTCAGTCCATTTTATTGTAAACTTCACATTTTTGTTTTACCAATCACTTCAGCTCCACAAAACAGTGATTTTGGTGTTTTAATTGTGATTTTACATCCAACCGTTCCAGAGATATTCAAAGTGCTAAACACTGTGCGTTGTTCAATGTTATCCTTATGGAGAATAAATACAATTTGATATCTCGATTATTTATGAATGTATATTGAAGAAACTTGGTATGTGGCTTCACGTAGTACTGGTATATTGATATTTGCACAAAAAATTGATTTTTTGTTGATCATCCCAGTAGCATCAAACCTGCATACTCAGCCCTAATGTTATTCTTATGGAGAATAAGTAAAATGTAAAGACTCCCTTAATTATGGGCATAATTTAATAAAACTTAGTATGTAGCTTCACTTGGTTGAGTTATATTGATAATTACACAAAAACATATTTCTTATTTTTCTTTTTGCAGCAAACCTGCGTACTCAGCCCTAATGTTATTCTTATGCAGAATAAATAAAATGGTATAAATCACATATTTATTTATGTATTTTTATGAAACTTGGTAAGTGGCTTTATGTGGTAGTAAGAAACATATGCATGCATTGGAAATTCGCTGAGTACGCAGGTTAGCTGCGACGGGGGTATTTTTTTCAGAGAAGAGTCTAGTTGAAAGTAAACAAACCAAAAGACATTTTCCGCTTGAAAATTGATGTGTCGGCATTTCCATGTTAAAATGAAAACTCATTTTTGGCACCGCTCCAGTACCGGATAAACTATGCCCAAGTGAGACAGAGAGGGGAGATGGACCACCGCGTGGGAGTGAGCGAGAGGGAACGTTCATTAAAGGGGATAGACCGATCGAGTGGCGCAGTCGATGGTGTGGCGCTTGCGCTCTCAGACTCAGTCGTCAGTCCTGTTCGTTATAACTTTTAATTGTAAGGTGGAAAGACGCGTCAGTTGCAGGCGGTTTGTATGGTACTCAGTGCCGGTCTGCTTTGATGAGTAAACTTTGTTTGAGCGAGATGTTTTTCGCATTGCTTATACAATAGGTTTTCCCTCCTGTTTTCTCTCACGCCTTTTCTGCTGTATCCAAATTCACCAATGGTTGAAGGGTCAGGCAAAACATTCAAATTCACCAACCCCGAAACAGGTAGAAAAACCTGGCCGTCAAGACATCCAAATTCCCCAACTTTCGCCTAGTCGGGTTTCTGACCCCTGGGGCCTCAGTTTGTTTATTTCCCGCATGAATTAACACCAATTCAACAATCCTTCCCTTCCTGTCTAATTCAGTTATGTGGTTTTAAGATAAGAGTATTGCCATGACTCCGCGTTTCTGTGTTTTTAGCTGGAAATTTTGGCTTTTTGCTTCATTAATAAGAGTACACTTATGCCATCGTAATATTATTACAGTATAGGCCTACCTATAACTAGTGTACCAGACATTCTGTTCAATTTATTTTTATCATATTTTTGATTGCACCTTTTTTAGTAATGCACTTTATACAGACAAGTTCCTTTCTCTCTATCAGTTACGCAATTCATTAAAATAATTGCAAGGAAAGAGACCTAAACGAAATATGCATTCCTTAACCTATTTCACCAATGAGTTTAGTTATGTATTCGGCAGCAAGCGGATTCCCGAAATTGATGGATTTGGATGTTTTGCCGGCCTGGATTTTCTACCTGTTTCGGGGTTGGTGAATTTGGATGTCTTGACCGAACCCCAAACCACTGTTGAATTTGGATACGGCCTCCTTTTCAGCATTTTTTACTCATCCTGTCAGGGCTGGATTTAGGATCTGATGGCTTTTAGGATGTGGTGCGCCCAGGTCAACGGTATTTTTAAGCATACAGAATGACAAGAAACCTTCAAACTGGTCAGATTTCCGTGGTTTGATATGGCCAGAGAGAATTATTGCCAGTTAGACCGATCATGTATTCTTACAAATTTAAATAATTTGTTTCCTCCAGGCTGGGTAGCCCTACTCAATTGAGCTAAGCTCTTTTATTTTATTTTATTTTTAATTGAACTTTTTAGCGAATTTCCTATGGAAAAGTGAACTATTAGCATGACCCGCACGGTGACCGCCCGGGACTACCATATAATTTCCTAACGTGACCCCCTGAAGGAGGTCTGCAATTTTCTGTTTGATTTGACTTTATTTTGTTTTTACAAATTCATTTATTTGTAATTATGTTGCACAACGAACAGCCACCATACAGCGCTCTGTGGAGTTAGATTATGTTAGGTTACTATAATTTTGTCGTGAACTGATTTGTCTAATTTGTTGTTATTTTTTACACGTTAATCCATTTGTAGAACTCCAATTTAACATTGTATCCACAACTTTTTATTTAACTTATATCTGATTGACTTTGATTGAGTGAGCACTTTATTTTTTTGCTTTTATACACCTCGAAACAATGAAACATCGTAGTCGGGAGTCATTCGATAAAACGAACAAGCAAACGGTTGGTAAAATGTTTTGATATCGAAGCGATATGGGACCGAATGTGTAGGTATGTGTTAATGTGCCCACCAAAGGTCATTTGTTGTGTAGTTTTTCTTTGGTTAAAGAACTACAATAGTCGAGTTTGATTTCTTGAGTTGACTGAGGAATGCAAGTGAGCGAAGCGAATTCCAAAAGGGGGTTTGGGGGCGAAGCCTCCAACGGCGATAAGCCTACAGTCTAGGTAACTAGCTGCTATCGTACCCGGTTCACCCAGAAATACAACAGTTGTGTGCTTCATTCTGTGGTTAACCCGTGGAACTAGTACGAAACATGATCAGTTGTTTGAATTCTCATCAGCTCAAACTAAAGTGAATGCTCATAAAAATAACACATGATTGAAACTTTGACTCGCCGTGGGGCGGAGCCCTATGAGAATTTCTTAAAATCCTTCCTTAGTGCTTACCTATACGTTAAGGAAAGAGTACGCGTTTCAAATTTCGTGGTTTTAGGTGTAGTGTTTTAGCCTGGGGGATAATCGATTTTTCGTATTTATAAATTGTCCAAAAGAATAACACAGGATTTGAACTTGAACTCCCCACGGGGCGGAGGCCTATTGGAATTTCTTAAAATCCATTCTTGTTGGTTACCTACGTTATGGAAAGAGTGTATGTGCCAAATGTCGTGTTTATAGGTGTAGAGGTTTGGCTTGGGGGTTGATAAGTTTTTCGTATTTGTAGATATATAGATGGATGATTTGTTGGTCCGACAGTAAAAAAAATAGTGAGGGGAATATTTCCCCAACCCCATCCAAAATCCTTCCTTATTTATTCCATTGAACAAAGTTTAGTTGTTTTTTATTTTTTTATTGCAAGATTTTATGACAGCTGATTGTTAAACACACGAGGATGATGAGGAGTCCGTCCGCCGATGTCACATGATCACTTCGATGTGTGGTCCGTGGTCCCTCGGGCTGTCTGGCTGTCGGGCTGCACCATAGAGCTCTATGGTTGAACTTGTTTTGAGGTTTTTCTCAGAAGCACTTTCCGCGTCTCGCCTCTCAAGTGTAGCCCGACGGTCATTCTTCTGCAATTATGTTTACTTTGTAATTTCGTAGTTGTCTTTGTCAGTAAACAACGTATGAACACAGGCTGTTTGTTCCCCTTAACCCTTTGTTTACTGTCATCAAGTCACCTTTCAGTAGTCCATGGTAATTTACTGGAACTGGTTTCGTTCCTTTATACCGTATTTAATCCCTTTCATTTGATGCTGCAGACAGTAAATTCTCTGTACTCTTTACCACAGAATACCCAGTCTGGAGCAGTTCCTCGACCTTTACAGAGTTTATCACTCTCAGTTTCTCCATAGCTCGTGGGAAACGCGACAGTTCAGCTCAGTTTTCTCGGCGCAATTCACACACTCCTCTCTCAACTGCTGTTACTCGTCTGACGTGCGGATCTTCCGGTTCGCGCTCATGAAGGCGGTAACGACGCACACCCAGGCCACGCCCCCGCACGCCACGCCTACTAGGCCACGCCCCATCACGTGACGGATTGCACCGTCCGGGCTCTCCATGGGGATTATTTTACAGCCCAGGTTCGCGTTCGGTGTCCATTAGCTCTGTAGCTCAACCGCTGCGATGCCGAGCGATCCTCGGCCATCCTCTGAGCTTTTGGCTCTGGGATTGTAGGCTTCCTCCTGCAATACATGTGTAGGAAGTTTAAGAGATTTACATTTTTTGACTCCGCGTGGGCTCAAGTCACCGGCTTCTGCGTGTTTCTCACATAAGACCAATGTTAACTTTGAAAATTCAAAGTTAATTTTCCTTCCTCAACGGATTATCCGAGATCGCTGAGTCATGACTACTTTTATAGAGCAAAGAAATCCTAGCGAACTACCATTGACTATAAGTCAATGGAACTACAGTGAGCAGAAGTTGATACAGCAATCGTTAATCTATAACAACAACGAGGTCGCACGCAGCACGCTGACGTGAGGGAAGGGAATTTCCACATAAAAAACTATAAAAACTCAAAATCAGTTAAAAACATACAATTATTCCAATTTTTATTCATATCTGAAAATATTGATTTTTTGGCTGTTTTGATGCTCCTGGTTCTATTTACCTGCAATGCTGGGAATACAATTTTGCGCATTATAAGGTTAGGAGAAGGTCCAGTCAGGCTTTGAAGTAGGCGTGAGATGGTTGGGGATGATAAAAGTACACCAACAAATGAATAACAGGCTTTTCTGAAGTAAAACCCCCATAAGACAATGTACTGTGTTTGGTCAATACACATTTTCTTTAATAACTCGGTAAATATATATGCTAGAATGACGAGAGAGGGCTTAAAAGTTTCGCCACACTAATTCCCACCATTCTTCATCCGTTAATTTTACATCAGAGGCTTTTCTGACCCTTGTTGGGCCCAAAAACTCAAATTTCTAAATTTAAAATCCCCAAAAAAGTGGGTTAGAGTTTTTCGATTGTTTTGTCCAACGAACTTGTCCAACTGATAACAAAAAGGAATGTTCCTACCAAATTTGAAGTAAATCGGACAAAAAATGCGACCGCTAGAGTGCACACACACACACACACACATATATATATATATATATATATATATATATATATATATATATATATATATATATATATATATATATAATTTTGAACGACCCCCCAAAACGTGTTCAGGGGGTCACGTTAGGAACTTCTATGGTGGTCCCGGGCTTAAGTTTCACCGTGCGGGTCATGCTAATAGTTCACTTTCCATAGGAAATTCACTAATCACAAATACCGACATTTCATTTGTGATATACAAATTGTGCTCACTGACATCGCCAAGTACAGCTGTACTTTAAAAGCAAAACGTTCCGTGAATGAAGCCCCTCGAGACAGAAAGAATGATCAGAGGTAGATTTCTCACTGAGAATGTTGCGTGTGAGAGTTGGACACCACTTCCAGTCCTTCACTTTCGCCATCTATCTATTGTGCGCAACATAGGAAGTCCTCATTACCGTCTTATCTATTCCTTGCATGAATTCTTATCTATTAACTTCTTATATTTCTTACATCATTAATATTCTAGACGTTCGATGAGCATTGGAATTCTGTTTGGCCATTGGTCCAAATTTTATGAGATGATTTATTGACACATTGTATGTGGTTTTAATATTAGAAGCGTAATTATTCACAA